>VYZM01016189.1:0-52903 GCA_013398915.1 Dromas ardeola | reverse complement strand
GCTCCCTGCTCACCCAGGCAGGCAAATGTCATTTGACTCCCTTTTTTCTCCACCATTGTGATGGTGTGCTCCACCACCAAACTTGACCTTTATCTCCCGCAACCCTGCCCAAGCGATAACCACCCATGGCGGTCATAATGGGTGCATCTAGTCATGATGGCTGCATCCGGCTCAACGCGGTTTTGGAGAGACAAACAACAACACAATAGCCAAGGGCTAACTTGAGCCATGTGCTTACCTAACCAGAATACTGGTACCGTGGCTGATATGCAAATATTACTATAAGTCAATCATCTTACACCCATAAATAGTGAACAGCCCAAGAGCCCCTTGAGCTCTCTTGCACGGCAGGATCTCCCCTTGAGAAGGGGCACCTCTCAAGGNAGGGGCACCTCTCAAGGTTACTCCTCAAGGCTGAGAGATTCTTTGCTGCAATAGATCCTCAGTAAGTGACTAATAGCATGCTAAACCTTGAAATCTTAGCTAAATGATATAAAGGATTGATTGTGCATATATAATTCTTTAGACATAAACCATCGATCAAGTCTGGGACTAGGACTGGATCCAGCTGCACCTAGACCCCTCTCTGAGAAGGAGTTTAGAAAGCAAAGAGGGTGCTTCCTGAACCTCATGACTCAACGGGAGGGTCTCCCTCACAGTTTTGGCTGACCCTGTCGTCAATGCAGTAAACAACCAAGTGGCGTGCCTTGCCATCAAATCTTGTTAAACCAGTGTCACATTTACTATCAGACTTTGCTAAATCCCTGGCTTATATCAATAAAAGTATCGCTGCTTCTCTCTACAAGTGAAGTGCATCACTCCATCTGTGACAACCATACATTAAAAGATAACTACATACGATACAAGAGAACAGAATTAGGCTCCCATTGTGTCTAATTTTTTTAGTCTTTTCAAACGGAAACTTTTCAATGAGGGTACACTCCTAAATTGAGTTCATCTTTTCTTTTTTCCATTCAGACTCATTTATCTTCTTTACTTCCAGCTTGAATTCACTTATTTTTTAATGTGTGTAGAGTTTTTAAAAAATGAATTTTCTTGCCCACATGGTTTTTCGTATCAGACGATGACAATAAAAATTACCCACTTTTTTTTTTTTTTTAACAAATCAGAATTAAACCCGCACACCTCAGATCATGCACAGAATACGGAGCACTTGTGCAGTTTCACAAGTATGTCTGTCTTCCTCTTTATGTCAAGTTTTATGAGGAATAAAATTCCATAATTCTAGGAACAAACAAGAAACAGCTACAGAGAACGGGTACGTGTATATGTATATACAACATAGCTGAAGAGGGAAAACGGGAGGAAATTGTATGGATCAAAATCTTAGATCCATTAAGCCCTAAGAATTGAACGGTTGCGTGGCAACCAGCATCGCACCAAGTTTCAATGACAGCTCTGCTTCGGACTCATCTGGGGGCCTCGGACAAGACCCCCTACCCTGCCCCTCCACAAAGTGAAGCTCTTGCTCAAAAAACAAATCCACAAGGTATAGAGCATATTTCAGTATTATGACTAAGTGCTTTTTAAATATAAATTCTAAATATTATTTAGAATTACAATAACGAGTATCATCCCAATGTAGCTAAAAAATTACCTCTAGCAACCTATTCCACTAAATTACATTGGGCTAATAACACTAAAGTAACAGTTGTCATGGTTACCAGAAATTTAGAGAAACTCCTGGTGTTCTATTTCAAGCACAACTCTGGTAAATGGAGGACGGCATACATTATGAATCTTCTTTCAAATATTTGTCCACAAGAAAATTATATTCCTCTAGAATATATGCATTGTGATAAGACAATTTAGCCAGTCACATTAAAATTAGTTTAGCATAACTATGCAGTAAGAACAACAGAGCAAGAATGATGTCCTGTATTAATAACTTACCTCTGAGACTTTCTACAAATATGTACATAAATTATGAAAAAGAGTTATTTTCTGCAATTTTTGAGAACATTTCACCATGAGTTATAGTGGTATCGCAGCCAACAATGGCAACAGAACATGTTTTTTGTTCGAATCCCTAAATTATGTCATTTATTCTACATGCTTATAAAAACACAGGATGCAATAAAGCATATTACTAAAACATTTGGGGTTAAGGTATTGTTTTAAGAACATATGTGGGAGGGAGCTTTAGTTCCATAGAATTGTACTTCCTTCAAGATCTGGTAACATTTTGTCATCAGCCAAAATGGCAAATGGAAATTCAAGATGTATGGGAAGAAAAAAATTTCCATTCTGGCATAAATTAATATAAATAGCACTAAAACACTTGCAAAAGAACTGAGTCTTGTAAGAATTCCAGCTCAACTTTTAATGTTTATAATTCCATTTCGTGATCATTCTTCACTCTTTCTTTTGCTGTTATCAGTATTTTGAGTGTTAACCGAATTACGCTAACAAGGCTTGCATTGAACAACATATAAAAAGGGCTTTTTTCTTGATCTCTGAGGATTACAATCTATTATTACAGAACTACAGCCAGTAAAACAGTACTTCTGCTGCAAATCTACAAATCTTTGGGTTTGGTCGTCATCTTCTGTTATAAGGGAGAAAAGGCAGGCATACAATTGTGTGAGGAATTTGAATATAGAGTTACCATATAACTATAAGCGAACATAGCTAACGTTTTGTTTTCTCCTGGCACCAATCCTTAAAAACAAACAAAAAATTTGTAATAAGGAATTATTAGATAACAGGCAGGGAACTTGATAGATATGCAGATAAGTTCCAAGATTGTAACACAAGAGCGATTAGTTCTTGGTCTCCTAAGCATCTTACAGTATATATTTAATTGCAACAGATTGATTCCCCACTCCTTTTAATAAAAGCTATAGGTCCATTTTTTTCTTGGTACTTAAACCCAAGATTTTTCTCTGAATAAAGCGATAAGAACAGTAAGCTGGGAGTTGATGATCTCAATAAAACTAATTTCTGGATGAACACGAGAAGAATTCTTTATAGGTATTGGACAAAAATTGTTAGTTTCTCACGCTAGTATGCCATGGATTATTCTGAGTATGTTTTAGTGTAAATGTATGCCAAGTGAAAGAACATCCACATGTTATGACACATTAATAAGAGACTGAGAAAGAAAACAAGAGAGAGAAAGAGGGAGGGAAGGAGGGAGGAAGGGAGAGAGGGACAGAGAGTGCAAGCGCAGATTACCACATCACATCTTCTTTCAGTTAAAGGAGACAATAGGGAAGATCAAAATCACCAAGTGTACATCATTAATAACTCAGGTTATTACAGCAGCTTGGAGACTGCAGATGATTTGATAACACTGCTAGTGGTATTAAATACTTCTAGAGCAGCCATTTGAGGAGATACGTTCAGACAGGGCAAACCAAAGCACAGATCAGAATCACAGAGGGTGGCCACTCAGGCATACACACCACTGCTATGAGTCCGTTTGAAGGCAGGCAAAAGTGAGATAAGAAAAAGAAGAATCAAAGGTAGAGAGATGAGTGAAAGAGAGCAGAAAATATGACAGAATTAAACATTAGACATTTAACACGAATGCTGAATAATTTGGTAATTTTAGGACTTCTGTCCAAAACAATACAATAGGTAAAATACCAGGCTTTTGTGCTCTTTTTAAAGGATTCCTCTGAAACATCAGATATAACGTGCAATATTCATGCTATCTTTCATGAGTGGAAACAAAAGAACTCAGTCAGAAATGAACATGGAGCCATATCTGTACCTAACATAAGCCCAGCCAAACAGTACTGTTCCACTGACACATCTGGAAGCAAATGCTTATGGAACGCAAGTCTGTAGGAGCTGGCTTTTGGGGAGATGAAGAGCTAACATGCAAATGCCCAGCCCGAACCTCACAATTTGAGATCACGTGTTTTTCTTACATCAGTTTTAAGGAAAACCTACAGTTTTATATAAATCTGACGTATTGCGCACTACATCCAGGACCACCATAACACTGATGGACATTTTGGACAGACGTACACACATAAACAGCCTTTGTCCTAAAACACATCACTCTCCTCAACCAGCGAATGCTTGGTTTTTCTCCCTTGTAGTTATATTTGCATTCAGTGGATATCCTGCCTGCTGTTTGTGCCCACTTTATCACAAACCTAATTCTGCTGCTTTTCAAGACTTCTACTATTGTCCCTTGCTGAATTGAGCCTCAAAGTAATACAATTTGGGACTGGCGAACTGTTTGAAACAAGAAGTACTTACAAAATGGCCAAAGCCTTTTTCTGCACAGGGAACAAGACATCTCCTCTGCACTTGTCTAGATGCCAAACAGCACTGACTCAGCTAGGAAAAGGGCAAACCTGATACAAGCTAAATGCTACACCATACTGTTTAGCAATCTCCAAAGAAGAAAAAACATCTGAGCTTTAAATGCCGTTTATCCCACTCCACCTTTCCTGCCTTTGCTTCTTCATACAAATAGTGTTTTTACCAATGCAAAAGCAGTTTGGCTGACTGCAGTTACACTGACTGAAAAAGTTGCTTTATGCCTCCTGGTCAGCTCCTTCATATCACACAGGCTATGCAGGAGCAAAACTCTGCAGAATAGTTCCTCTGCTGGGATCCTGCTGCTCACATCTGTTTCCATTACCCCTCACTCTCTCATCACATAAGCAAAGAAGAATGTTATCTCTCTTTCCCACATGTGATTCGGCACACTGGATCAGGTCACAAAAAATTTACAAGCCAACAAAGTAGAATCCTAAGTGCATCCACTCAAAAGGAGATTCGGTACACAGCTTTGGGATCCCTAAACAACCTAAGTTTTAATAATGTCTTTCTGTGTAAGCTTGTTCAACATTTCACTCACGACAAGCTTTGTGGGTACTGCCTGCCCTACTTAAAATAATGAGCACAACAGAATTATAACTAACACAAAAGTATTATCCTATTCCTGCACACAGTAAGGGCAACATTGCCTTCCTCAATGCTTCCAAGCTCATTAGAGCCAGTAGTTATTTGTTAGTCTGCGATGTAGATATGTTACAGGCTAACAAATGCACATAAGGGTGATAAACAGCAGAGCACCCAATTTCAGCAGCAGAAAATAAATGGAGGCCATGGAAGAGACAGTATAAGCAATACTCCACAATACTGCTTGTACTAAGTACTGCAAAAACAGAGCCTACTTCAGGATGTGACAATTACTTCAGGGGGCTGGCATATCCAGGGGTGTTATTTATTATAATTTATTATAATCTGTATCCTAACAGATTACTTTGGACTGCGCTGGGGACTCCACAGTGCTAGTGCAAATATTGTCAGTGAAAAGTAATCAAATTCTGGATGATTTATCACAGGACATGAGGCTCATGGCTGTACAGAGGGTACAAACCACTCTGCAGTACCTAAAACGTGAGACGGTCACACTGCAAGGTGTGACAATTGACACAGCCTGACCCAATTGCTATCTGAGTGATGGTCATTTTTTTTTACAGAGAAGCCAGAGTCCAAGGGCTTGGGCAGATCACGCTACCCTAACTACTAAATGTGGTCTCCCACCTCTGCGTGCCACCTCATTGGAGGACTGGGCAAGGCCACGAATTTGCCCTCTCCTCCACATGTGTTGTGGCTCAGTTACCTCTAATTGTCGTCTGCTTTTCTCATAGCATTAAATGTTGACAATATCAACCCTAGAAAATCCTCTGCTATAATACAGGGTTATTACATACGTGGAGCGGCCTTTCTTACTGCAGAACCTTGCAAAGAAATGCTGAGCTCCTCTGCTAAGTTATTTTGATGTGAATTCTCAGGGCACTGCAGGCAGAAAGAAGGTCAAGGCTGAGTCATATCACTATGATATAAAAGGGGCTACTAACACCACACACTCCTGTCAGATCACTTAATTCTCCCAGTCTCAACTGGGGCCAACCATATGTGAATTACATTAGACTTCAGTTATCTGTATATTTCTGTTGTCTTTCCAACTTACTATACTTCATATGATAGGTTATAAATTCAGATGATAGACCAGACCTGAGCGCAGACATGGTATGAACTCCAGTCCTTTAGCTACCTGTCCACAAGCCTTTGCTGGGATTCCAATGTCGCGCTGACTCTTGCAGAACCACTGCTGAATGGAGGCTAACGAGCTCGGTGAGACCTAGGCTGACTCCACCCAGAGCTATTGTGGTACCTCTGTGCTTTCATGCATTTCTAGTCAGAACAGGAATACCGCAACTGACTACGGTCCAGCAAAGTTGATTAACCCTGTCTCCATGCCACTTTCTGTGTGCTCTCTTCAGACCAAGCTGTCCTTGGCTTTCGTGCTGTGCTGCTTGAGCCTAGTAACTGCCCATGGATAATTTAAATACAACTATATAGACTCTGGAAGTGACTAATGCAATTGGCTTTAAAAATAGGTGTTACAAATCCTAAAAATTTATTATTATGGTGGAAAACATACTCTTGCTGGGTAGCGTTTTTTCCCCACAATAGTTGTGTGTGCTCTCACACAAATGAGAATTTGCAAATCAGGAATGGGAATTCTTTTTTCGGCAGCATGATTTTCAGAATACCCTGAATACTACAGGGTGCCGTATATACAGTGAACAGCGTAGATACTACCTGACAGCACTCCTCATTTCTGTCAGTATCAGAATTTACTACATTTCAGTGTCAGATTACCTACTTGTTCCTGAACCATGATAAAGTATGTGGGGAGGGGAGAGTCTTCCTGAGCTACCATTACTAAGCCTTTATTTTGTATGCGTGTACCCATAAACGTATTGTAATATCTAACATGTTTCTGGCAGATGGTTAACTAAGGATCAAAAATTTCACAAAAATTAGGATGATGATTCGTTTCTAACTGGAGTTTCTTTTAAAATCCCAACGCTAATTTATTTCTTTCAGCTACAGTAACATTCATTTTCTCTGTCTTTTTAATTTTTAAAACCCATAGCTATAAAAAATTTAGATTTAAATCAATCAGGAGAGTCATTTCAAAAGAGATATAAGAACAGACACATTTCTGTCATTGATGTCTTGTTACTTACAGTGGATTCCCAGCAGAGAACAGCCCAGTAAAGGAGGCTCCATGGGCTTTCAGCTGGTACACACTGCTTGACTAAACTGCATATTTCACCACTAGAGCTCAACAGTTTCACCTGCTTACTGATCTTTATCAGACAGCTGGGGGCTTTCAAAAAGAGCACTTCTTATTTTCTTCCTACTTTAGTCAGATCTTGTGATAAAATTGAAATTTAACATAAGAAGGTTGTTCTTTTAGCAGTAAAACACTTGCTATCTAATGTAAATTTTAGGTGAGATTAAGGTTCCACAGGATCTTGGGGAACTTTTTTAATGGATACTTAGTGGGATTTTAATAGGACTTAATTTGGGCACTCCAGTGTGTCAGGAAACATTTGAAACTTCCAACCTTCAAATATTTAATAGAAATTACTCATTCTGGCCATCGTATGTAAACTACTTTCTATGTGATCACACAATACAAGACCTCCTGGTGAAAAAGAGCTAACAGACTCTACAACTGAGAACCCACAAAAACGTGTTGAACGACAGCACTTACCCATTAGGCCGAAGGTCAGGCAGGGGCCTGTCCAGCGGCAAGCGATCGCTCAGGTAAGCGTTGTAGCCGTAATACTGGAACTGTTTCAGTGCAATACGTCTGTTTTCAGGACTGAGATCCTGGCCCCAGTGAGCAAAGAGAGACGAGTCAGTGAATGCTTCAGCAGGATTTTCTTCCAGTTTTGGTGGAGCTTCTACAAAAGACAAAGACAAAAAGAAACAATTTTAGACTTTCATTCCAACAGGCTCTAGGGTATGTTACTTTAAAAAGCATAACTTTAGGGAGAACACCACACAGAACAGCACATGCTGCCGGCTTACAGCAGCCTGTAAGTCTTCACATAACATGTCCTTCACCTCTTGTGACAGTGTTAACTATTAGCACCTAAGGCTCAAATATTCAAAATACAGTTAAAAACAATTGTTTTTCGTTACAATCACACTAAAGGCCGGGACTGATAAATCTAAATGAACTACATTTCAAAAGGATTCTTATCAGACAGCAAGAATGTTATTCTGGTTTTATATACAAAGATGAACTATTTAATTTCAGCCTGAATTATCTTGCCAGAAGAAGATTAAAGTTTTGAAGGGGAAAAACAAAGACAAAGGAAGAGAAGAGAGAGTATGTGCAGAACGGGCAAAATGGCTGCTGAAGTTTGTATGTAAAATAAGTTCTTTGAAATTACAGATTCAACAGAGAGAAAAAATTCACTGCACTTGGCACCCGTGTTTAAATAGCAAATCAGCTTCAGTCACACAATAATTTTATGGTCCAGTTTACCAATCCAGCCTATTTGAATTTGTAGGTGTGTGCAATGATACTACTGGGATTGTCACTTCATAATATTTGTGTCATTATAAAATGCTTTTGTTGTACAAGGCCACATCTCTGGCTGCTGTAACAAATAGAGAAGATGGGAAATGATATACCTAGAACTTAGCTTAAGAAGATTTCCAGTACAACAAAATCATAGCACTCATTCTCAATATTTAGTTGCTCAGGCACTATCTCACCCCTCCAACCACCCCTTCAGGCTTTACTCAGGTGACCACACAATCTAACCCAGAGAACCCCCTTTCTCTCTAAACGCTTTACGATATACAGTACACTAATAAAGAAAGATCAAATGCCTTACTTGACCCCAATTTGTCATCATAAACTATTGACTCACAGAGAAAAAAAGTCTTTGTTTTCTGGAAGTCCTAACTATTTACGAACGGTCTCCATAGCCATTAACAACTAACCAACTAAATAAAAACTCTCATTTCTGTAGAGCTATACCCACAAACCACAACTGTTTTGGTCACACAGAGGCTTATGTAAATAAAACTGAATCTTTGGAAAGTCTTCAAATGGGTCCAATAGGCAGAAACTTCAACTGTGTGCAAAGTCCTCCTCAGTACCCACACAGCACTGATACCACACAGTACCCACTTACAGACCTCACAGCTGGCTTAAGATAGCTGCGTGGAAACACCGAAAGAGAACAGTTTATGTTCTAGTAGTGTATACCACCAGAATTATGATGCCCGAAGAATGTCACAAAGCACATTCTTTGATCTCTTACTAAAAAGAACCCAAAATGCAAAAACATAAATTGAGAAGATTAAGTTGTTTGATCTGTTGAAGATGTTTTCCTTTCCCCCCCTGCCAATACTGACAGGAAACTACTGACACTTGCTTCCCTGCATTACATTACAACCTCTGTAAGTATGTAATGTTTCTTTACTTGTCAAAGTACTGCCTCCCAGCCTGAATCCTGGAATTGGCTCCAGCTCTTCAAAGATGAAAGACACGCCAAACCTTGCTATCACACAGACAAACGTGACAGAGTGGAGCTTGGGAGTTTACATACAACTTTGCAATGGAAATTAAGAAAGCTTGATAAATTCGGATAATTTTAGAAGGTCCTAACTTGAGAAAGGCAGAACAGTTTTTAAATATCGGTCCAAAAATCACAGCAATGGAGAAAGTCACTGGTATCTCTATGTGTTGTTTGACAACTATGTGGTCTCCACAAAAACAACATGAATTTACAACAAGAAACTCACAAACTGTCTTCACATCGTAAGAGATATTTAGATCAGGTATCTTTCCAATCCTGGCCAGTAGAAATTAATGATGCTCAGCACTTTTCAAGAACACGTACATTCATGCTAATCAAGGAAACTATGCAAATATTTGTTCAATCTGTTCTGTGTTACATTAATGTGGATTTCTCCAAATCAAGCATACTTTCCCTCACGGTTTTAACTTTTATATTTATTATTACACTTATGGCAGAAGACTGTAGGATCCACTCACGTGCAAACAGCAGACCAATGGATGAAGACATCTGAATAAAAATAAAACTCACGCTAAGAATACTGCATTCATATGTATTTGTAACTATGGGCAGTTCCAAGGATAATTTCCCATGGATGAAGAGCCATCCCAGAAAAAACTGCCTTCACAGAATCGCACTCACGCAGGTATCTATTGAGTTTTATCTAATAATTTTGTGGGCAAGAGTATTTCCTAAAGTGGTCTACGAATCTCTTGCTGTTTTCTGATTGAAAAAACTCTCAGTAATCCAGGTTACTGGACTAAGATTTTCCAGCAATGGATATCTGTGAATTTAGTTTACCAGCTCTGATAAACCACTTGCCAAATGCAGCCATTTTTTGTATACTAAGCAAACACGTTATTTCAATACGTTGTTCTACAGGAAAAAGCATTAGCAAGAATTTTCAATTAAAATTCCAATCAATGGAATTAAGCACACATCTCTGATGACAAAGTCTTTCTTGTCCTTAGTTGTCTGAAAACCCTTGAGGGAAGTGACTTTATTCAGGCAGTCTCTCACAAGAAATAAAAACAATTATTATAAGACCATCAGCTGCCTTTCGACTACTCAAAAAGCGTACTTGATGCCTTAGTCTCTGAAAACAGATCTTAGCCTGAAGTCTCACAGCCCGTTCTTCTTACCACTTGCGTCTACAATTACAGAATGATCATGGGAAGCTAAGGCTCAAAGGTGAGCCAGTAAGTAGTACTGCCTGAAGCAATACTAAGGTAGGACCATTTATCTGCTCGGTTATTACTAAAAAGGAAAGATCAGTTCCATTTTTCCTGTGGGAAGACAGCTTACCACCCACAGTATGTTGCTGCAAATGCTAACACAGGGTCTTCTCCACATTAACTTTTCACACCATGCAAAGAGCAGCACTGTACACAGACTGGAGGCTGGTATTAACTGACAATTTGCCATTAAATCAATTGGTACCAGAGATAAATCACCCAGATGTCAGCTGGCTGGACATCTGGGCTGAGGAAGTCTCCTTCCAGAAGCCTGGCTGGTCATAGCATCACTATGGGGTTGGTCACACACTGCTTACCTGAGTCAAAAAACCTCACAGCTTGTTTTCCATGAGCATCTGTGTGTCTTTAACTCATACTTTATGGACCATGTTTACTGGTTATGCAAATATCATTATTACGAAATCTATTGCTTCATCTGATCTCATTGATTGCGGCCTCCAAGATGGAAATTCACTTTCCTCTTCCTATTGCTCATTATGTAGACTAAGTCAGAGACACCTAATCAGAAGACACAGATTGTACATGACATGGAACCAATTCTCTCCTAGTAATAAAAGATACCTTTATTAGTAATTGAAGCATGAATTAACTTGCATTAACACTGCCCTTGTAATGAAACACACACACGCACTGATTTCAATGCTCTTTTCTAGTGTATTGGACACAAATAGCAAGGTTTGGGCTGTAGAGGGACTGCAGGAGTGGCCTCTGTGGGAGACGGTCAGGTGCTGCCCTGTGTCAGACGTAGCCACTTCCCCAACAGACTCACTACTGTCCGCTTCTGTGAAAAAATACTTAACAAAGGGCAGAAAATGACAAGGACGAGGCAACAAGGGTACAAGGGAGCTGCACAGAGAACAACAGAGGAAACAAGAAAACGAGTGAAGACCAAGGTCAGGAGGGTTGGAGGTGCCCCAAGTTGTCTAGACATTTCTTAATACCCAAGTTAGTAATGAAATGTTTTGTTTTAATTGGTAATAAATTAAATACATGCTTTCTTCAGAGGGTGTACAACCAAGCAGCAAACAGACAACAAAATGTCTGTCCCTTATTATTATTAAGAAACTGCAGACAAGCAATGTGTTAGAAGTAACAAGAAAAGACAGGCCCTATCCCATCAGAAGTCACACATTTCCTTTTACTGATCTGTGTGTACTGATGTAGTGCACCAGTGTATCCCTTTCCTTCCTCTCCCTTCCTTCTTTTGTTATCTATTTATAACCTATGCTTACTTTGTTAGTTTTTCTGAATACATGTTTGTCTCTGCCAGTTTTCATAAGGCAACTCATACTACTGGTACTCAAAGAACAATATGATAAAAAAATCCTGATCAGACAGTAAGGAATTTAGGACAGGATTTTCCTGATTACCACCAAGCATATTTCTAGCATCATTTGATAACAGCTAATAACGGCACAGAAATTGTTCTACCCACCATGAAAATGCAATTATTTTCAGGGTAGTTCAGGACAACCATTTAATTTACAAAAGCATTCTTAAATTGTGAAAGGAAGGAAATGAAGACTATTGTATCCACTGTAATTGTAGCAGTCTTCAAGCATCTTGGCAAAATATAATTATTTAATTACCTTTTGCATGATGTAATTATTTAATTACTTGGGGATGTTTTCTACCCAACAAACGTGTGTATCTGTTTCAGAACCAAACTGGCACCTCTAACAGCATTGATGCATTGGCTATGCAAAGGTTTAGCAGTGGCCTTTCTTCAGCTTTGTCACTAGTATAATTTTATGTTGCATCAACCTATTTCTTGCATATCTGCCATGGAAGTGCTGATCCTGCCCATTCATACTTACTTATCGAGATTTAAGAAAGAACATGAGAACATCAGTGGCTGCTTCAAGTTTCTGATGGCCTTAACTAATAAGTTCATGAACTCATGTAATAACATTAACAGCTGGCATTTAGTAGACTAAATGGGTAAGGAACATTGCTGTATTCAATCTAATTTCAGTGGTACCTAAGGCACAATGATACTAAAGCATCTATAAGGAACAATTTTTAAAGCAATTTAGCATCTAAATCTATAATTGGCACTGTGGCTGTTTGTATTGTATTATGATTCATCTATAGAAGCCTTTAAGCTTTAAAATAAATCAGTTGTACTCCCTTCCAATATAATATCTGCAATTAACAACTACTTGGTTTACAGAAGAGGTCATAAAGACAGCCTTGAACAGTAAGAGTTCAGTACTTCACAAGACTGCACGTGCTTCATCCTCCTCCGTGTTGCTTAATTTGGACCATCAACTGCTGCCAGTAATACAGTTTATGTCTTTTATTTTTTCCTCTTATTTATTTTCCTAAGCTGTACATTGCATAACTTTTCCCCAGGTTATGGCTGATGCTAAATTGGCTCTGTTGTAATGTTTTTCATTATTTCTCATGCCTGTCTCTCCTTGAAGTTTCATCGTATAAGAACAGCCCCCCTAGCTGTTAAGAACCATTTCTACCAATAGAACCACAAGGACTTGATGCAAAGAACCTGGATCAAAATATGCAACAGAAAATGGCAGGAAAAAGGCCCATCCCTAAAGACAACTGAGAAAATTCTGGTAACAGAGTTACTCTATGGTAACTAAATGAATATGGTTCTGAATAATGAATTAGTAATTTTTGTAAAAAAACCCCCTCACTTATACATGTATTGAATACCTCAAAAAGAAACTCTCTTCAGAACAACACTGCTGAGAAAGAAGGGACTAACAAAACAGCCAGCTTCAACAAAAAAGCACGCTGACATCATTAGTTCTATCTCCATAAAAACCTTTCAAGCTCATTAACAAATACTCATTTTTTCCAGCTTCATTCAGATTTCAACTTTTCTTCCTAAGAAAGGTTACCACGAACAGGTTTACAATTACGAGAAAGGATCAAGCCAGAAAAGGGTTGCAAAAACAATTGCAGGGACAGATTCAAACATGTTGTTTGTTGTTACCATTACTTACGATTTGTTTTGGTTCTGCGTTTTGGTTCTGCCCCTCATTTGACTGCAGGCCTACTCACAAAAGCGGCAGTGTTTCGTATCAAAGCTTTACCATTGTGAAAATGCCTTCCATGGTCTCGGAAGTGCTTTACAAAATCTGCAGTGTAAACTTATATGCTGATTTCAGTAAGTGCCAGCAACAAGGGATAGGCAGTAAGTCAGCAAAAATACCCTATCTGCAAAAATACCCCTATGTCAGCTAAAGACATGCAGAAGGCATCAATAATTGAGCAAAACTACACACACTCAGGTGTATCAGGTTGCTCACAAAAGAAAAATGAGTTAGAAATGACGACAGGATGTAGGCAGAAAGGCTTTGATAATGTGCTCTTCTGAGTTCTCCAGTGCTTGGCACCTCGATTTAACAGCCTAAAAAGGAAGGAGCATGCAATGATTAAAGAGTTAATGCAGTAACCACATCTTCCCTTACAAGGTGGACTCACGATGCGAACCTAAGTAGGCTATCATTAAAGACAAAAAAACCCTCAGCTCTCTTTGATGTTCAGCAGCCAGATTTTTGGGAAGTCAGGATAAACTAGTAAACGCTTTTACGAAAGAGTACCATAGTTTGAAGAAACTGACTTTCTCACACAACCTCAGCAGCCTTCGGATTCTTGAGACAATTGCAAAAAAGCTCACAGCAACTTTATGTGTTAGATTGTCTCTGCTGGTACTTTGGGAATTGTTTCAGAATTTTAAGATTTTATGTACCAACTTTTTCATAGGCCTAACAGCCTCAGACTCTGGCTCCCAGCACTCACAAAACCTATATTCAACTTCTTGCAGGTAGTAGCATTTCAGCTTTCTGCGGAAGAAAGGGTGCTTTCATCCTTTTCCTCTACATGTGTCCTTCATCTGTTAGCCAATCTATACCCTCTTGCCAGAGGCTATTCTATGCGACGGGTAAAAATCACAGACTTGCATTGGGTCATAGAGCTGAGCCTTGATACAGTTCTTAGAAGTCTGAAAACTTTATCTAAATTTTGTCACACAGGAAGATACACAGAGGAAAATCCTACTTTCAAAGTCTATTATAATTTATGCAAACATGTTACCAGCATCCTTAATAATTACAGTCTGACAATTCCTGTCTTGGAAGGCTAATCCCGTGGCAGGACCTTGCTCTAAATCCTCTACCAGATGAATGAACCTCTGAAATGAAAACACTACCTTCTGTTTGTACAGCATGATTAAACATAGACGAGCAACAGCAGAAGCAGCTCACCAAGATGCAACACTGCATCAGACATGGAGAAAAGTACACTCAGAAGACAACTACCTGTTTTAACAGTGACAGAGCTTCCCTCAGAAAGGTTATTTTAGGTATTCTCTCACCCCCCAAAAAAATCACAATACTGCTGACAAGGTGTCAACATTAATATTGTTTTGTGCTGAAAAGTGAATTTTACTGTTTTGAATATTCAAGTTAAGCTAATTCCCCTTGTCAGAGTCTAGTTTTGTTCCCAAAGAACTGACTTTAACGGAAGTGCAACTAAGAAAAACTGAAACATCTAAGTGGGTTAAATTCTGCTACCACTGCTTACTTACAGCTCAGTAAGTCATACTGAAGTTGTCAGGGTTCCTCAAAGAGACTGACAGAGCCTGCCAGTCTGTCTGTACAGAGTATGAAGAGCATTGAAGCCCTAATCTTAAAAAAAAATAAATGTGATCCAAACTACATACAAAACACACAACCACCCTGAGAGGATTCAACTCAATACCCAGCCTTTGCGTAGTCCAGCACACTCTGTCATTAGGGTCAACACTGGACAGATCAGACAGACAGGAAATGGGAAAAAAAGAAGTCAAAAAAAAGGTGATTCTTTCTTGAAAAGCTAACTGTCAGGAAACCATGATAATACTACAAATAGTATACAGTCAGTACAAAACTTTAAAGATTAAACTGTATATGACAGCACATATAGAAGGAAATGCCAAAAACTCTCAAAATTTTTTTTACATTTTTGAGAACTTGAAACACAATTTATGATTATTAACTGATATGTTACCACTATTGCATTTTAGTGCAGTCCATATACATACATAATTGTAAGCTACTAGTGTGCTGCTAAAATTTATTTTCATTTGTTTCTAAAAAATCAAAATCTCGAGAAGAAATTTGATTTTTTTCTGAGAAATAATCCCACGCTTATTATGTGTATTAAGGTGGAAATTCAGTCTGGTTCTGCTGCTTAATGGAAGCTCTTTCTGTCCCTGAAGTCACTTACAAGTTCTAGAAACACAAACATCAGACTGTATTTTCCCTATATGAATGACACAAATAGATATCAACTAAGAGCCTGAGAAAGGTGTTTGGAATCTTTACCCAGATTCACGCCCACACCAAAGTGCTCTGTGTTTTTTTCTCTTTCAGTTTTGGCCAAACAGGCCATCCTGGAACCCTGCAGAAGCCTGGGACAGATCCAACTGGGTCCCCCCCTGAGCCACACTTTGACACCAGCGCACCCGAACACTACACAGAGAGCCTGATCGGCTCCCCAGGGAAGGGGCGCCACGTGTCTCCACAGCATTCTCCCCTGTATTCGTGTTACCTGGATTTTCCCATTAACTGCTCACTAGACAAGACTGTGGGGAACTATTTATTTATCAAATGCACGCTCATAAAGGGATTAAGTTAATTGTGCCACGTATTCTCAATATGTGTACTGATTTCTCATTTCCTTTCAGGCACGTATCAGAATCATCAGGGTATATTAGATGTCTGCTGATAGAAAGATCCATGAGATCTTTGAATTCAAATTACGAAGTTTGTATTATCAAGTCTTCTCAGATCTGAAATAATGGAACGAGTTAGTATATTGCAGAAGACTGAAAAAGGGATGCTAACGTGTACTTACTGAAATTCAGTGACAACAGTTCAAGTTCTTACACAGCAAATGGACAGCCTGAGTATGGCAAGTTTGGTTTTCAAGTAATACAGGTAGAGCAACAACAGAATGTGAATTGTTGCAGTGACAATCAAACTTCTGAAAATGTCAGAAGGCAGCTCACTTCTGCTCAAGAGTCACCTAAGACTTGGCTTCACTTTGCTCAGCATCAAGGCACTTGCAAATGTAAGAGATCCAGAGGCTTTTCCAGAGGAGGAGACACAGGGGAAGCCACTGGTCCCAGAAGGCTGCAGGTGACTGGTACAGAATACTGCAAGACCTTCCTTCTACTTACCTGGGCTACGTGTCTCAAACTTCACTTTGATTGTTGATTGGCGGAGATGTCAGGCTGCAAACATAGGCAGCTTTCGGGTGTTGGCAAATGGATGCTTGTCCCATTTCTACAAAACTCTGCCTGCTACATAATATACATGTGGGTATGTTCACCCAAAAAGGACACATGTTCATGTAGAGAAGTTAATTGTTTCCTGCCTTGGCAGACCTTGATACCCCAACAGTTCCTAAAAAGTCATTGCACAAAAGTTACTTTACACTGAATAAAGATGTTTGAAGATGACTCTCGAAATGTGCTCAGCGCTAGAGGGCAGTGTAAGAAACAGGAAAATTTGTCTCCTAAGAGAAATCTGAAGTTTTTAAGACTTAAGAACTTGTTAAAGAGCTCTCAGAACTGCGAGTAGCAAATTTATAAACTGCTAATTAACCAGCAAATTCTATTACAGCTGTTATTTCCTAATGGTAAGAAAACATATAGGAGAAAAATAAAATTATGTCATCAAGCAAACACTAAACTATAAACAACACTTTATAGGAACACGGTCTTGGTAAGGGCTCTGTATTTCCCCTGTAGACACTAGAACTAGGCCATTCTGATCTGAATATGCTATAAATCCTGGCCACTGTTGTTTCTACCAGGTATCTTCTCACTACTAGCCTATTAAACTCCCCTCTAGCCATAACTGTGCCATGCATATGAATCAGGCTAGACAGCTCCCTGCATCATTCTGGCAAAGTTAATATAAAGTTACTACAAGCCTGGACAACCTGAAACTAGAGTAAAAGCTTTTAACTTATTGGAAAAAGATTATCAGAGGAAATACGTATTTCCAAGTACAATCAATTTCCTCTGGTAATATTTACCAGACAAAGACATAGAGCTCTCTGACAAGCACCAATACTGCACTTTGAAGTATCCCCTGCACTTTCTGTATCCCTTGACACCAATATTTCGACAGAACCCAATTTTGTCTTCTCAAATGGGTAAAAGGCCGATTTTCAAAAAATACGCTACAAGGATATTGACGATTAAGGAGTACCAAGTTCCAAATCTTCAGCCTTTCTAAAACACATTTTTAAGATTGTCCAAAGTAATACCTCTCCGCATACTTGGAAACCAGATTTTTAAAAAGATTTTTAAAAGGTTCATTTAAAGTAACACATAATTGCTTAACTAGAGGCCTTCAAGATAAAGGGTGGTCAGAAGAATTGTTTATTGACTATCACTTAAAGGACTACTGTTGTTTCATTACAAGAAATACATTTTAAACTGCAAGATTATTTTTCTCATTTCAAAAAATTCTGTACTTAAAGCACTAAGTTAAACTCAACCTGCAGGCAAACACCCAGCAATTTTTGGAATAATGATATCCAATGATACAATAATAATCTGCCAAAAACTCCCTGAAAATAAATTTGGTGACCTTATTTAAGTTTGTGATACAAAGATCTCAACACTAGAAACTGCAGTGCAACTGTCATGAACTGGTAGTGGGAACAGAGGAATAAGACGGGCACAACTACCAATCTAATTTTTCAGATAAGCAGCATGATAGTCTTGTTCCAAATCATGGTTCTGGTTAGCAGGAATAAACTCTCCTGCAATGCTGATTAGATCAGATTGTCAACTCAAGTGATAAACCAGTTTAAGCTCATCATCTCTGGTGTTTGTTGTTTTGTGAGAGTTACGGCACTGGCCTAACATGTTTCTTGGCTTTGACCAAGAAGACAGCATGCTATCACACGTAACGGCCGCTTTTTAGTTACTTGTGATCTTATTTTGCAAAATCCCCACCAAATTTCAGTATAGTGAGCACTATACAAATGAAAAGAAAATACAAATTAAAACTTAATTTTACAGAACAGCCAAAATGTTCAGTAACTTCACAGAGAAGAAGTTGACTTTTGTGCCTTCAGGAGGACTTGAACAAACAAATTCCAAGCATACAACCTCATACTGGCCTAACAGGCTGGCATCAGGTAACTTGGTTACACTGCATATTTTTTCCAGGCAAGAGTGGAAGACAACAGAAATTCACAGATGAGAGACCAGTTTGCATCAGGGAAACAGAGAGGTGCCAGAAAGAGAGACTGCTTCTATCTGATGCTCAGTAACAAAGCTGAATTTCTAAAAATTACTTTTCTCACTTCCTTATTACCATGCAATAAGTGGAAACACAGGAGATCACTTCTGGAAGGCCTAGTATTATGCAATTGCACTACTGCATTTACAAGCATTTTTTATTTGTAAATGGATGTAAAACAACAACTGAAATATCGTGGAACTTTTGTGGGCTTGTTTGTTTTTTTAAATTCAGACTTGGCTCAGTTTAAACTGGAGTCAGATAGGATTAATCAAACATTCTTGGTAAAACCAGTAACTAATGGTTACTGGATTAAAGCTATAAAGATTTTTGCTCAGACTGCACACCATTTTTGCCACTGGATGGAAGCGGATCTCTCATACAGCACTGAGACAGGAGTTTTTTCACATCTTTACTTCTCTGCAATCGCCGCTGTCGCAGAAGACAGTGGAAATGTCATCACTGACCACTGTAGGATGAGCGAGCAGTGGACACGGAGCCCTCTAAAAATCTCATTTCAAAGACGACACTCAGATTCTACAGATACTTCATATTTAATATACACAACTATTTCTTCTAGATGAAATTGTCAATGTTGAGGCCTGCTGTATTATTTAGAACTTTCATTCCCATGCCCATTAAAATCTGTACCTTCTTCTTTTATTCTTTGTTAAGGAGCTGATGTGTTGGCCACAACAAAAACCCTACATGCCGAAAGCCCTCCTGCAACTGGCATTAAAAGTTTTCCCAACTTGCCTAGTTCCATTCTTGCACATTGTGGAACTTCTGTTCCACCAAACAAAAGAACTGCATTTTACAATAGGCAATTTTATTATTACTGGTAGAATGGTCAACAAATGTAAAGGTTGATTCAAAATCCAGCTTATTTTGTATTTAGAACTAACATAAAGTTCAGATGATACACAAATAACTTTTGGTCGGGTTTTTTTTGTTTGTTTGTTTGTTGTTTAATTGCCATGGCTTAAGGACAGCTTAAATCATAAACAGAGTGGACAGCTGCCCGGGGTGGCAGACCACCTACTTTACCTATTCAAAAGGAAGGGGATGACTTTCTCCACCAATGGCCCATTGCGTGGTGACAGGCCACTGAAATTATTGCTCCTGCCCAAGACTTTCCTTTAGCTTCCTGACCCAACCCTGTCCTGGAGCTTTCCTCTCCACTCCTCTTCCCAGTAAGCCAAAAGAGTACGCAGAGGTCCTCTGAGAGAAAAGAGGAGAAGCAGTAGCAAGCCCACGGACCTCCAGCTGGACTGACAGGACCGAGTGGGCAGGGAGGCAGGGAAAGAAGTGGCCATTCCAGGCTGACTTCCAGCCCCCTCCTGTCTCCCCAGCAGCACCCAACCAATTCCTCCCAGCCTAGCTACTAAAATAATGAAAATACTTGTTCGTTACATCCTCCTGTCACCACAATTGAATAAATACTTGCATACATTAGGCACCAGCATTCCTCAGCAAATATGGAAAGGTTTGCAAAGCAAGCTTTAAGGGTACAGATGAACAGTCAATAAAATCTACATATAACGAGAACTCTGCAAAGGCAACAGAATAAACTAGGTTCCACAGTATGGCTTAGGCTCAGAGACCTCTCAAAGACACAGCACAGTGAGTTCCAGTGCAGGAAGGGAGATAAAAAGATTCGGAATATTCCACAGATTGTAACTGCACATGTTCCTAAATTTAGGCATCTGCTTATGTGCTTACTAAAAAAGGAATCTCATCTGCATTTAATGAATAGCAGACCACATTTTTCTTTGGGATTAGTGGAGTTTGCATCTATGCAGCTGAGAGGATTTAAAAGCTCAGAGTGTTTTATATCATAAACCCAAATCTATGTCACCTGAAGTAAACACAAAAGCACTTAACTATTTTGAAAACTTTATTTTGCCAAGAGCTGTCAGGCTGTGACGCTAATTAGAGTCATATGTACAGCTTTTACTTTTACATAAAACTGAGTAGTCACACCAAAAGTAAAGTCCACATAAGGAAGCAGAAACTAGCTCTCTTCTACGCTCACCCAACTCAAAGCACCAAAAATAGGCTTCCTCTTTCAGTGATCACATAAAATGAGATTTTCTCTGCTTACTGGGCTGTACTGAGCTTCCTCAGATTAGTTCTCCTTCACCAACTTCCATTCAGTCCTCGAAGCAATTTTGTTTTGGCCCCTTCTTCACAAACACAAAAATTCTAGAGAGCAGCAGCTCCCTGACTCAAGACAGTCTTTTCACTTTTCATAAATGCTTTCACCATTATGATAAACGCTGTAAGCTGTTTCACCACTTCCACCAGAGTCTATCACTGCCATCTCTGTAAACAGCCATTTTGATAAGCGCGCCTGTGCTTGACAGGGCTCCTATTTCAAAAGTAGTTTTCAAACACTTGCAGATATAATTGTACATGCTTGGTGTTAGTTCACACTTTCAAGATCTTTCCTAAGCTACCCCAACAGATAGAGATGAGATTCAGATTTAAATGAAACCTGACGAAATCTGAAGAACAAAGCAGTTTTGAAGAAAAGCCCATGCACGCTTCCGTAAAAGCATCTTCCATCCCCATCTGCCATTGCTCTTACCATTCCTAAAGCACTGGACATACACAAATGTAGCGGCAGTGAGTAACTACATTTTAAAGATTTGCAAACTACACTGCAATAGAAAACAAAACCTAAGCATAATATAGCTTCTCTGCAGAAAAACATGAATTACAAATTAAAAGTACTCCTCCATCTTTGATACCAAGTATTTGTGCTAACGTTAATAGCCATAATAAACTGAGATTGTCAAGATGTCATGAATTCTCCTTGAAATAGTAAGAAAAAGTAAAGAAAATGCAATCAAATTGAGTCCTCAGGTTTAACAGGTATTTGGTAAACGCTGTAAGACCATACTTATCTTTAACTTAGTTTTAGAAAAATGATAGTAAATCAAAAATGTGCTAAAAGAAGACAGTAAGTCATGCAGACAACAAGCAGTCTGCATAAACAGAAGGCAAAGACGATTTTCTAGATTATACCCAGCAAATACTTTGGTTTGTTTACTGTTCTCAGCTCTATGAACTGTTTATCCTACAACATGGCACTGTGAGAAATATCTACTACCTGAAGTTTTATCCTCTTCTGTGCTATTGTAAGAACTGCAAGTAATACTTGAAATATTCTGCTTCCTTTGCAACTTTAAAATACAGAATAACTTTTACAAATGCGTTTTATTTGAAGCTGGATTAATTCTACTCTTCCCCTGCTTCAGTCATGTGAAGAATGGAAGCATCTGACCACTGTCAGCTCTGTGGGCTTCTGCTCCATTAGAAAGATTGTACATTTTTCTGAGTTCACACAAATATTTCCAAAATTGGATAATTAAAAGAATGAAGAGGGTATCTCTGCAGTGTTATCCACTGTCAGGGTCATGAAATTCCCCTAAAGACTGGACAGTAATGAAGAAAGAATGATAGTGGAAAACTCCACAAGCACTGTTATTCCTCAAGACAAGAGGAAGAAGATGCGCTCAGTTCTCACCAGAGCATATGACTGCCCATGGACTTTGGTGACCATTACATGAGGCAAGAACTGGACACTAAGTGTCATTCCACATTAAAGCATATGATCTTCAGATTAAAGGATTATAAACACAGTTTTTAAAAGCCCTATCTTTGTACCTGCAATCAGGTCTCTCTTTGGAAAACATGGCAATAAAATTAATAAAACCAGCAGAACAGCAAAGCTCAATCATTTAATACTTGTTAAGCAGTTCAAAGAGATAAAATTCTATCTGTTTTATACTTCTCTGAACAACACACCAGGTTGATTCCTCAGAAGAAATACTGTGCAGTTTTATGGACAGGGAGTTATGAAGCCATGAATGATCATTACGTGGGGAAAAAAGGTGCAGTGACATGATCATCATTGTTGAAAGAGATCTAAAGAGGCTTAGAACGTACAAGGAGCTTCTTAAGCAGGTGCTGATTGCTACAAAATTACAAATTCCACTATCATTTACACTAGAAATTAAAGGCATCCGGAGATAGTACATACAGAAGTGGTTGGTTATTTTTGTTTTGTTTTGTTTTTTTAAAGGCATCACAGCCCTATCAGAATTTTAAGAAAAAAAAAAAATACAGCTAGATCAGAGAACGAATCGAACTTCTGTTGAAAAATGAAATTCCATTTTAAATTAAAATAAAAAGTAAGAGAAAAAGATGAGGAATCCAAGAAAAATTGAAATTGCTGCCAAAAAAAAAGGAAACTAAACAAAAATCAAGGAAAATTCAATTTATTATACAAGACAGAATGGGCACTTCAGCTAGTAATTTTTCAGCATAGAACTACAGATTTCCCTGTAGATCTACTACAACTACAGTGTGAGGAGCATTACTGAAAAGGACAGAAATTCACAAATCAATCTCTTTTAACTGTGCTAAATCAACACAGAAGAACTTAAGTAGAAACATCTCCTGGAATTTTTAATTTATCACCTGTCTTGCAATGTAAAACAAAGTTATAATTTGCCAAAATTCAGCCATGTCTGTTTTCTTTCTGTCCTCCTCCCACACCTATAGATCAGCTGCTGGTAATCCCACAAAGCAAAAAGGACAAGGGGAAAAAAACAACGCTTAGTGGACATACATTTTGAAATTATACAAGTACAAGAATTTTCTAGTTTTCTATTTCCTTCTAATAACCCTGTGTATTGTACATCCTGGAGGGAAATAAAAAACAATAGTTAATCAGTTGTTCATTTTGTCCAAGATTAAAATCGAGACTCTGAAAGGAATTGTTACAATCCTTTTAATGGTGCTCACCAGTACTGCACCCCAATTTAAGCCAGGGCAAAGGAGTACTGTGCCCACTGCACAGCACCTCCAAAACCATCAATATCTTACTGAGTTAGTCAGAAATACCGTTACTTACCGAACTAGCCACAGTACTTCTGCAGAAAGCCTGTTCTTCAAGTTATGTTTATCACCAATATGGTCCAAACCTACTACTTACTGTAGAAACACTGACAAAAATCACAGCTGGACTTGTTATCAAATAAATGCACATTTTTTATCGTTATATAATTTAAATTAATCATGTTTGCAGTATGCCTTAAAGAGGAGAAGACTGCATTTTTACTCTCATGTTGCTTCTCTAGAAAAATCTTTTAAGTGCTTTAATAAACATCATTACATTTCATAGAATCATAGAATTGTCTATGTTGGAAGGGACCTTTCAGATCATCGAGTCCAATCGTGAGCCCAACACTGACAAACCCACCACTAAACCATGTCTCTAAGCACTATGTCTACCTGTTTTTTAAATACCTCCAGGGATGGTGTGTTTTCCAGAAAAAAAAAAAAAAAAACCACCAAAAACCATACAACACAAAACAGCCTGGAAAGGCATTACTAATAGTGACTGTGAAACAGCTTAACTACTAGGCACTTAGGGATCTTACCACACTCATACTTTTCAGGTGGGACACAAGTGACACTCAGATGTCAGCATGCCCGTTATGAAGCCACTTGGGCACGCAAGAGAAAATATAAGGGGCCGAGAGCTTTCCCTTGACTACAATGACTCACACGCTTTCTGCTGCAAGGAATCACCTTCTTTCACTTGCGATTCACAGCTCCGAACGCTCTCCTGGATTTACATGTCCACGCATTCTCTTTAAAACAGCCCCACAGGCCTGACCTTCCTCTCTAAACAATTCAGAAGAAGTCCTTCCTCTTTACCCAATATTATTTAGCAAGAGCGTCTCTACATGATACAAACCACCCATGTTTACTTCTCTCTCCTGTGTAAAGCGATCTGAACGTACATCGAGGCTGTACTGGGATCCATGACAAAGCTGCTTAAATGAATGACAGCACGAGTCCTGCTACTGATTTGTACCAGATAAAGATCTAGAAGAACATTTTAAATAGTCTATTATAGGATAAATTCTCATCTCAGCTACATTAAAATGGATGGGAGTAGAATTTGCCTAAATTTAAAAGTCTGCCAAAGGATACCACAGTTACATTTCAGGTAATTGCACAGAAGTATTTTCTACAGGATTTTATGTTCCACTGTAAAAGAGAGCAGAATTGGACCTGGATCCTATAGTCTGTGCACTAAATAAAGGAGTGCATTTAGCAGGTATCTCATATGCATATAATCCCAGATAGGTGGTTACTAATCCTAGCTGTTCTAAATAAAAACAGAATTATCCAGCAGTGTTAGCATACAGCAGCAAAATGACTAAAAAAACTGGGTAGCGAAAACTGACTTTCACCAAATTTGTGGAATACCTTTAATAATAGAGGACCAGAGACTTTATTATTATATTATTTATTATCGTTACTTTTAGCAGAGACTATTGGATTAGATAGTAGAAGAATATACCCTGATAAAACACCAGAGAACTGTGAGACATTCAAATTTCAATTTACATATTGCTTTTAGGAATTGTTATGCACGATAACAGATTTCATTAATCCTGAGGTTACGTCCAAAATGAAACGCAGTGTTTTTTCATTTGCTCCACCTGCCCAACAGGTGTTTGAAATCTGCAGGGCTTACAAGTTAATTACTGATGAGTCACTAGGGTGGGATGGGCTAATTAAATTCTTTTTGAAGAAGAAAAGAATGGACAAATCATTTTACAAAAAGAGTTAGAATATTAGCTGCAGAGTAGTAGTGAAGGAAGAAATTCTAGAAGCAGCCAGCTCTGAAGAGAAGACTTGAGAGGAGCTGCTGTTACTCTGGAATAGCTATTCATCAATGGAACCAAAGATTTTCTACAGTCATAGTGGAAGCAATTTTTTTCTAACAGCAAATCAAGATTCTTAACAGTTTGTTTCCAATTAATCTTCACTCCTGGAGAAAAGCTTCCCTTTAATACTTTGAGGCTTAAACACAGTTGGCATAGATCGACAAAAATCAGTAAAGGCTCCAGGAATTTTGTAAACAAATCCTAGCTCGTGGCAATGCCAGAGAATTAAACGTCTTACCTGGAAAAGCCAGGATATTTTAAGACAATGTTTTGTTTTACTCTAGTTGTTTTCTAAATGCAATCTCTGAAAAAGGAATAACTATGAGAGAAACTGAAGCCAATTAGAAAGTAGGAGGTAATTTCCCCAGCAGGAGAACTAAAGCTCATTGTGTTAGTCCTAATCATCATCTCCAAACCCTAGCCAGAAAAGTTTCCTAAAGCAGCCCTACACAGTACTTCATTTTGTCACTGGGGGAGAGTGATTCGGGAAGCCTACTGAGGAGGCATGGCTTTCGCCATGAGCAGAGCTACAATTTGGCTAAGACATTGCAATGAATCTGCTTCTCTTTCCATCTGACTTTAAAACGCGCACATGGAATCCACCTCTCCATATTGTTGACTCAGCCTTTCTCAGTGTGATCTTGAGATCAAAAGTTATGTCAAGGTTGCTTCTGTGCCCCATACTGACATTTAGCCAATGGTCATTGTCTGAAAGAGGTCGGCAGGCGTACACGGGAGTCGGAGATTTAACTCCAGGGTCACTTTTGTATTTTAAGGTAATTTACCAGAAAAAAAAAAATGTCTCTTTTTCAGGAGCTTAATGCTCCCAGATAGCAAGCTTTTGTTATGCTACCCAGGGCCAGTAAGCTTGCCAATGATTACCCAAACACTGTTGCAAAGAAGTAGAAACCCATACCAAGAAAACTCCTACACTGAAACACATCCCAGTTTCAGAATAGTGGCCTGCTAAAAGGTTCAGCGATGGAGTGCTTCTGACTGTTATTAGCGTCCCTGCAGCTGTACCTAAGCCAATGCAGGAGTTTAAAATTACAAGCAAGGAAATACTGATGAGACCTTTCTCATCTCATATAATTTACACGAGAGTAGGTTAATCAGAATCAGAAAACTGAGCACAATCTTGTATGGTTTCTTCTCCAGTGAATGTTGTTACAGAAGGTTCTGTCCCTCCCTGACATACATTTGCTCTGATAACACTTTCTTAAGTACTTTTCTGCCAAAGACGTAGCAAGTTGTGGAGAAACAGATGTCTGTTTTCCCACCGCCACTTCTGTGGCTTCATCTACGACCAGATTCTACAGTTCCCCAGTGCTCTCAAAAATGGAACCGCGGATACCGGATTTCCACTTATTTAGGTTGTCAGCTCCATCTACAGTCAGTGGAAGCTTTGCACTGTTATTTTCCCATATACTCTCCAGTCTAATTTTACATGATTTCCACAAGCAGAACTTCCTATTTGTGTTGATGACGCATTCTCGGTATTTTTTGTCTGCTCCTCCTGACATCTCAACTTGCCGACTTTGTCCTGCTTTCAAACTGCTGCAAAGAGCAACAACCTATGGGCACGTGGAGTGTGCAAAACTGCCTAACACTGCGTAAGCTACTTACTTACCAGAACATCTCCACCTAAAAAAAAGTGCCTAGCCTTCAATGTAAAGAGCTATTCCCAAGATACCTGTTGCCTCAGACCAGAAGAAAAAGGAGAAAATGCTGAAACTTAAGAGCCAAACTGTCCACAACCACAAGCACATCCTTTGGCCTCCTGTGGAGGATGACGGCTGCACTGGAAACACACCAAGGGTAATCTTCTCCTCTTGCTGCTCAAAGTATCCTTCAACAGTGGTAAAGGAAGAAGAGGATTTAATTTTCTGCCTAAAATAATTCCTTAATTATCTTTGTACAACTGAGCACTTACAGAAAAGAGAGAATGTTCTCCCCATGGATCTCATTTTCCCATTGTAAAACAGGGATAGCATTTCTTCCCCTGCCTTGGAGGAGTATTAAAATAAAGCTACACTTCTGAGCTACTCAGTACCAGCCATCACTGAAATGCCTACAAAAACAATAAAAATCCTCTTTCCTCTCATTAGCAAAGACGTTAAGAGCAGCCATTTTTCACAAATTCCTCTGCATCAGCAGATAGTTTGCATCACCAACAATCTTCAATTACTCGCTGTCCCTGTCCCACAAGAAGTTAACATTAAAGATGTCGCTTTTGCTGTTTCCAAGCCACCTGCCTCTAACACTCGCTGTATTAAAAGGAGCAGATGTTTACTACAGTTCCATTTCCTTAACTAGTAATGGCGGATTTGTTTTGTGCGTAAGGAGATTAACTAGATTTTCAAACCTCTTTGGAGTTCGGATTGTGAGGAATATTTAATATTTCAGTAGAACTACCTTCCCTTCAAGGAGTCACGTGGACTCAGATATTCGTTGTCTTACAGCCTGATAAAAATTTGGTTCTGTGAACAACAAATGTTAAATTGTTACCAAGAGGGTACCCATTCCCAACTCACCTAATCGTACAACGTGTAAAGAAGCAAAAATGCTAATTTTCAAGTTAGAATATATGGCATTCAAATAATTTTGTTCAGGCAAAATCCTTTCTTTAAATTATACCTTTTAGCCCTAACGAAATGTGTGCTGCTTTGCTTTGTTATACAGCCTGCTTTACCCCTCTCTTTTCCCATTCCCCCTTTTTGCTTTTTCTTGCTCAGAGGTATGCAAACCATCTGTGCAGTTAACATGGTCTAATAACTGCCTGCAAATCTGTTTCCCTGAAAGTGACATTACCGGAGCTGGAAGGCCAAATAGTACCAGCTGCTCGCAGGAGTGCAGGCTTCCACAGCACAAGGTCTCTTCCATTTGCTCGCTCCCTGGCCTTCTACATGGACAACCCATGAAAATATCTTAAGAATTCACGGGTCCCGTACTTCTGCTTGGGTCAAACGTGCCTGCACATTTAATAATTTTATAATACCAGCGCACAGTATTTGAGCTTAAATGGCAGTATTTCAAATAGTTAACTGTTTCACATCTCTCATTTCTTTGAGAGACAACGTCCAGTAGATATCAGACCCATATTGAGAGAACTTCTGAAGAACAGTTTTTTCCACTGACTTTAATAAAATCTATTTTAAATAGAAATATTGGCACTTATTCTCAACATACTGCCCAGTACATGTATTTTCCCTACATGCTGCACTTTGCTAATATCTGGGGTTTTTTAAACTACTTTTCTTTATTGATGAAAGGGAAAAATCTTAATCTCAAAAAGGCTATTAAAAGTGTTACGATTTTCTCTTATAATGCTAGACCATTAGAAACTTTTCTGAACTTTTACTGAAAAGATACTTAAATTTTATTCTCATGACCTGCATAATATAGAAACATATGCTTATTTTTATTGCTTTTTTAATAAGATTTAAGCGATAGGGATAATTAAAAAAAAACTCCTGGGGATTTACATTCTCCATCTCTGAAGAGGAAGATTCCAGGGTCAAAAGAATACAACCTTGGCCCACAAAAAAACAAAGCATGTTTACATGGACACTGTCTTCCTTCAAATTTTTACACTGTTTTCTCTTAGATTATATTCTGTGAATCTGGTTCAGAGATTTACACGAAATACTTCATGTTATTTTTTAAATTAAATTAGTAAATGTAGAAATTGTGTACCTAAAGTGACATGTTACACAGTCACACCACCAGCCAGAACATTTATTCAGTAAACAAAACTATTTTTCCTACAAGAGAAACACTGACATAATCTTACTTTGAATACTACCAGTCTAAAGAAGACTTGCAGCTTTAGAATAAGTACAAGTGTTGCAACTGGAGCAAAGGCATACTTTTGACCAAAGCTAAAACGTTGTCTCGTAAAAAGAGCCCTTTTCTCCATGTTGGGCAGGGTGGGGGGCGAGTGGGTGATAATCCAATTTAAATACACTCAACTCTAAGGAGCTTCTTATTAACGGTATTTTCTTCTGGTAGCACTCATACATTAATGCTCACAGCTTCCAACCCTTAAGAAACGCCATGTTCTATAAAACATGATGGTAACTTCTTTTGAACTTGCATTTCCTATTAATAACATTAATCTCAGCTTAACTTTAAGTACCTGGATATCTCTTAATACATCTCTCACAATATATTGCTGCCAGTGTAGGGAATGGTAGAAGCAGAGGACAGGTAAGAGCAAGAAGAGAAACCGCTTTCATTACATTCCCTCCAATATACTAACCAGCAAAGCAGAGCTAATGTGTGGAAAGTAGTAAATTATGCAGGGGAAAAAGGCAATATAAATCCGTTTTCTCTTGGACTAGAAGCATACTCTACGTGCCACAGTGTTGTTCCTTCTCGAGTTTTCAGCAATGACTACTCAGATCCTCCTACTGGGGACCGACTCAGACCTTGCTGATTTTTAATTTAACTAAGTACTAATTTCTAAACCACACCTTTGAGGGAAAGCGTCCTTAATGGAGAATATAAAACGTAAGGGGATATTGGAACAGTAATTCCCACATTGTTTTACCATTTAAGGAAAAGGAGTTATTCTTTCATGAACACCAGTTAAATGAACAGCTTTACATAAAGTATATTCAGAGTACAAGGCCTAAAATAAGATACAATATATCTTCCCAATTGGTAATAAGACATACTGACAGAAGAAAATAGTGCTGGAAACTATGGTATAACCCAAAACATTTTTCGCTTGTGACTGACTGATGGATGATCATGTCTTCCCGATGCTTAACTGGATTTCCAAGGTCTACCTTTTAACATGATCAGCTGTTTATCTTCTAGTCTTACTTGACAGATAAAATTAAGTAGTTTGGATTTATGCTAGCTTCTTCACAGAATTTCCATTTATAAACACAGAATTCAAATTTCTTATTTAATATTTCCCATTAGAAAAGAACAGGAGAATGAGGAATGAGATTTTGTCGTATTTGTCATATAATTCTATTTGATGTCATTCCTCTTTCAGTGATTTCTATCTGCATAATTTAATGGTTCATTATCATATTACAGCCACTGAATCTCAAATAGCTGGTAACGATCATATTTCAGAACCTGTTGGCATCCACTTGCTACAGTCCTGTTCTTCCCACCTTCCATCTGAGCCACTTCCAGGTGGTCAGTGGGGGGGAAAAAGTATTAATAGTTTTACAATAGCAGGGAAGAAAACTTGCATCATATCATCCAACATCCAGAATGTTCAGGTGGATGTTTCTAACCATCCTAAATAGGCTTCTGTGCAGCTTTTAGTAATACTGTACATTAGACTCCATGTGCATTATTGAAAAACAACCATATAGGATAAATTTTTGGGGCTTTTTTCTTTTCATCTTTTCAAATATTTAAAAAAAATGCCTTTCCCTGTAAGGAAATTAGCCCTATATCTGGATCTAAAATCCTTAGTATTTCTTTTATCTCAGATGCTGCCCAAATTGTACTCTACTTACTAACGAAAAACAGTCCCTATCCAAAGTCAAGTGTATAAGCACAGTTAATTGAGCATGAAAAGACACATGGATTCCTCAGCCAGGCAACCAAGCTGGATTTTCTGCCTCCCATCTCATTTTTTCCCCTCTTCTTCTTCAGAGTAGCTTCCATACAAGTCACTGTAATAAGCTGAACTATTTCTCCTATGCTACTTTGTGGAAAACCAGCTCCAGAGGACTGAAAGCCCCACAAGGACATTTGCAATTTCATCGTAATGGCTGCTGATTCTCCATAGTAAGTCCAAGCAAACTCAGGATTCCTTCCAAGGTCAGGAAGGCCAGTCTGCATTATTATTAAAGATTAATGCGTATTTACACAAAGTAATATCTATGAATTTATTCCCTCAGATCAAGAAAACTAATGACTCTGTAGCTGATAAAAAACCCCACAACTGTCTGCGATTTCTCTGTTATCACAAAGGCCAATTTGACCCCCAGTCTTCATCTTAACAGCAAAACCAAAACTGCGCGTCAGGGCCCTGTGGGTCTCCAGTTTCCATTCAAGCAAATATTCTTTGATACCCAAACCTACCCTCTTCACAACTTATTTTATACTCAGTATTTAATGCAAAATTGACTTGGATACATTTTCCTATTGCAGTCCTTGAGTAAATTTTTTTCGTTAAAAACTATTTCATAGAATCATAGAATATCTCAAGCTGGAAGGGATCTGTAAGATCATCAAGTCCAACTCCCTGCTCCTCGCAGGACTACCTAAAACGAAACCATATGACTAAGGGCATTGTGCAGATGCTCCTTGAACAGGCTTGGTGCCGTGACCACTTCCCGGGGGAGCCTGTTCCAGTGACTAATACCTATGTTTACCTTATAGAAAATGACTCTGCAAAATGCAATTTGTAGTTCTACATATGTCTGAATCTGTAGTATGTAGAAAAATGTGACTATCAGGTTGTCTTTACTACATCTTACAGACTGCCATGACCTACAACTTTGCTGAATGTTAGTTTATTCATGATGTGTTTCCATCGACACTGAAATGCAGCTACTTACGAATGTGTTAAAAAAGGGGACATCAGGTAGAAAGGCACGAGAGAGCTTGTTCTAAGCAAAGGAACTACTGTAACCAAAGACACTGGGGAAAAAAAAATGAGATGAGAGCCACAAGGAAATATTTTTTTTCATTACTAAAAAAAAAGAAAAATCTCCATTTTTAAACCCACATATATTGGGGGCCTATTATATACCAATTTAAATACATATTAATTTATGCTTCACTGATTAGGTGTATCATAATCCATTACGATATTCTAGTATTTAAGAAAGTTTTGTTACCTATTTTAAAAATGTAATTTGGAATAGTAAAGGGTAGGTATGACTGAAACATTCCTACAATGTCTACAATGAAAACATTTTTCTAATCAATTAAAATTCACTGAAGCAAATAAATTCACGCAAGTGTTTAGTTTATGCATAGATGGGATTAATTATTTGGATGGAAATTCAAAAACTTTTAGAAAGTTCATTATTCTTTTTGTGAAATTAAATATCAGATTGATCTCTTAATATATGGAAACCTTCATGAAAAGCCAATAAGAAAGTATGGAACAAGAATTTAGATTAGGCTTGAGAATTTTGTCTTCAGGTTAGGAAAGCTGTTTGATTCCTAACAGCCACCAGCACTATCAAGCTCATTACTTAACGAGGGCAATCTAGCCAGTAAAACCAACTAGGAACTCAGAAGAAATAGCTCTTTAAGACAAGAATGCTCTCTGGTGACACGCTACTGATGATGACTTCTATGTCAATGGCTACAAGAGATGTAAAAATGCAAAAGCCAGAAATTTTATCTGCAAGGTCAGACTATCAGATGTACTGAGTACTCCCCAGAATACAAAGAGAAAGATTACTTGATTTTAGTAGTTTTCGAGTGTAATTATCTATTCCGTACCTTGCAAAATTTAAAGTGATCTATAAAAACAAGTATTGAAAGCATTTTCCATGAGTTTGATGGTGCTATTTAAGCCTCTTTTTAAGAGCCCATAAAGCAACTTGTGAAACTATGGTCTCCCATACTGAGCAACTTGGTGATGATGCTGACGCATCAGTTTGCTAATTAGCACATACTCTGCAATTGCAATTATGCAATTATGCTTTGCTTCTTTTTAAATATCTTTGTACAATGGAAATATATCTATAGCTCTGTGATGTTCTCGATATACAGTTAAAACCTTTATCATACGGTGTGAGCTTCAACAAGGCCAAGTGCCGGGTCCTGCACTTGGGACACAACAACCCCGTGCAGCGCTACAGGCTTGGGGAAGTGTGGCTGGAAGCTGCCTGGCAGAAAAGGACCTGGGGGTTCTCATTGACAAGCGGCTGAATGTGAGCCAGCAGCGTGCCCAGGTGGCCAAGAAAGCCGATGGCATCCTGGCTTGTATTAGAAATAGTGTGACCAGCAGAAGTAGGGAGGTGATTGTCCCCCTGTACTCAGCACTGGCGAGGCCACACCTTGAGTACTGTGTCCAGTTTTGGGCACCCCAATACACGAGAGAAACCGAGGTGCTGGAGCGAGTGCAGAGGAGGGCAACGAAGCTGGTGAAGGGCCTGGAGAATAAATCTTATGCAGAGCGATTGAGGGAGCTGGGACTGTTTAGTTTGAGGAAGAGGAGGCTGAGGGGAGACCTCATCACTCTCTACAACTACTTGAAAGGACATTGTAGAGAGGTTGGTGCTGGTCTCTTCTCACAGGTAATTAGCGATAGAACAAGAGGGAATGGCTTCAAGCTGCAACAGGGTAGGTTTAGACTGGACATTAGGAAAAAATTTTTCACAGAATGAGTGCTCAGACACTGGAATAGGCTGCCCAGGGAGGTGGTGCAGTCACCATCCCTGAATGTGTTGAAGAGTCGTTTAGAAGTGGTGTTGGGGGATATGGTGTAGGGGAGAACTTTGTAGAGTGGGGTTGATGGTTGGACTCGATGATCCCAAGGGTCTTTTCCAACCCGAGTGATTCTATGGTTCTATACTTATCATATTTATTAACTATCCCAAATAAAATTTGTCACAACAGTCTTTCCAAAGAATATTACTGTTAATTTATATTACTCAAGCCCAACTCTGTCTTGAAAATTTTACTCAATAGACGTTACATTTGGGAAGTTGATACCTATTGGAGAAAAGTTTCATACCATTTTAAGGATTTGACATGGTAATAAGTAAGCACAGCTCCTCTAAACAACAAGCTATGTTGATACTTTCCTGTAGAATTCGAAACAATTTAAGTTTCCCTCCCAAAAGCAGAAAAGCTGCTTTTATTGTCCTTCAGACATTTCAGTGAAAAGTTCTCTCTTTTTCTCCCCAGCTCTGAATACACCACCAGGATGCCTACTCTTCTATACGCACTTCAGGTCCATCATCCCACCATTCTCCCACCTACTCTTCAGTTTGCAGATATACTTAACAGTCACAGTATTTGTTTATAAACTTCCTCATCCTCTCACCTGAACTCGCTCCACTTGAAGCTTACTTCTTCACAAATACTGCTCTCTGCAATAGTTTCCTCTGCTGCACATACCACCAGTTAGACTGGCTTTCTCATGGTTCTTTTCTTTGACTCTCTTGTCAGGTTTCCTGTCTTCTTCGGAATGATGCCTGTTCTCCCCTGAAGGGATCCGGACCTTATTTTGGTACCTGTATACCATTCAAAAACATAGTGTCTATATCTGGAAAGGGTCAGAGGAGATTTCCAGTGGCACAAAAACAACACAGGAAGATGATAAATCCTCTGACCCCAGTACAAAGAGACTCTTAGACTACTCCAGCTTAAAGAAATCATTTTAGAGCAGAGACAAGCACAGACTCAGTGTGTAAATTAAGGAAGAGACACATTGACTTCTCTTTCCCTTCAGGCTCTGTCTTCTGCAACTGCTGTATCCCCTAAAGGAACCACCAGAGAAAACAGCTCTGGGTTTTTTTCAGCTCTTGTGCAGACTCCTGCCATCTGCAGTTCCTCCTTCCATGAACAAAAGTGCTTTAATATCCACTGTACCATGTGGACAAGGACAGGTGCAATGTGATATCAGTTCTGTACAACTTGCCAGAACATCTTGTCTTTACATATGGACAGAACTTGCAGGGTACCATTCTGAAAACTCAGTGCAGCTTGTAAAAATATTCTGCCAAATGCCACAAGACATGCTGAACCCAGTACTGAATAAAAAGTAGCATTAAGAGCATTCAGATGCCTTTTATAGGACCAGCTATCGATTGTGCTTACCTGCAAAAAGTTTTTTAATTTATTACTTCCACTGATTAAGAAGATGGGAAATGATTCATATTTTATTATCTGCTTAAATTTTTGCAGAGCCATCACTCTTGCTAGCAAACAAAACCTGTAAAAAATAGCTTTCAAGAAGGCACTGGCCACCTGAAAAAGACTGACAACCTGAGATAAAGTGACAGCAGAACGAAGTTGCCTTCCACAAGATGCATCCAGACTGTGAAGCTGTGCCACAAATACACATCAATTTGGCAGGTGGGTAGAAGCAGCAGCTGATGCAGACAGATAACCTATTAACTCTTCCAAAGCATCTTGAAGGTCAACCAAATACCACAGTGATTTTGAGGTGTTTTGATAGCTAGGTAACCCTCCTGCAGGGTGCAACAGCAGTGACCACAGCAGCATCAGGTCTTGACACAAGCATTTAACAAGCAACCTTGTTTTCAGAGGAGAACACTAACTGACATGAGTGCAACTTGTGTAGTCAAATTTGCTGGGTTGGATTCTGTTTTGATCCTTTCAACCCACAATCCATCCATAATAATAAGTACAAGTTTAGCGCTATACCAAAACATTTCCACTTCCACACAAAAAGCTGAATTCCCTCATTAACTGTAGCATTTTTAAATCCTCGCTGTTCAGTGACTTGATTAGGAATGCATTTTGGCAAATGCTCTAAGGAACAACACATTCCAACGCTCTCTTATAATCTCAAGTATCAGGACAGACGTTCTTGGTTTCTCTTCATCAAACATACATGCTAGCTACCTCTATGCAGCTCAGCTGTACTTGTGCTCCTAATGACACCCACTGGGAGCTGGAAACACACAGCCTCATCCAGTATTCCCTACAGCAAAACAGACAAAGACATTGATTTTCCAGTTCAAGCAATAGCAGCAGGTTGCCTCAGTTTCCTGCCCAATTTCATCTTCAGCAAAACGTTTGCATCTTTACAGCTATTAACCTCATCACTCCATAATATTAGACATTGCTTTATTTTTCCTTTTCAATAGAAAGCTCTGTATTTCTCTAATACTTAGCTTGTTATTCTTTAGAGGTAAAATACCATCTATCAGGTGCTCAGGTAAAGAAAAGAGCTCTTCTGTTCAAGATCTGTTTTCTAAAATTACAAACATGTTTGGCATGTGATTCGCATATTGTAAGTGATCAAAACACAGAAATGTCTTCAGCCTCAAGCTGTAGACAAAGCCTTCCAAAAATGAAGCCTGCAGTTGCTGCTGAACTGACTAATAATTAGCACGTGGTATTGGCATTGATAAGGCAGTAAATTTAAACCCTTTAAATAAACAATGTCTTTAATATGGTCTAGAAGAGGGATTTTTCTAATTCAGTTTTTCCTGCTCCTGCTATTTATGTTGAAAAATTAACCTGGGACCAGAAATAAAGAAGAAACATTGAAAGAGTAAATGAGATACAGAAACCAAAATGAAAGAGCCTCAAGCATAATGCAGCCGTACCTACCTAACGGCTCTCTTCTCAATCTGTTGGACTCTGCAAGGCTGTCAAATCAAAATTTAGCATCTTCTAAGAAAAATCCAAGAGCTCTCTTCATATTTGGAAATCAAATTTTTAGCTGAGCGAATATGCATATTTATATATTTTTTCTAAATGCCAGGTTTGTTTAAAACATTGTCATCTGCAGTTTGCAGAAGATCAAATGGAATAATAAAAAACTCAAGAAAGATTACCATCAGCCCAGAGAGTTTACAAAACGGAAAGTCAGTTGTGAGTAGAGGAGGCTATAAATTATACAGTGGTTTTTTGATTTCACACCCTGAAGAAGAACCTTAATCAGATTCCTTGCCTGCCAGGAACAGAAACTCTGGCTCTGCTTCTTGACAGCCACACGTGGTAACGAACAGCCTCATCTCAGCAAGCCTTTCTCCAAATGGATTCCTCTAATATTGACCATCACCCAGCTATGGCACCTGCCAGCTCCATCCTATCCCAAATTCCCCTACCTTGACCAGCTAAGCTAGTCCTAGACCACTCAAAATCTATACTAGATCAGCCTCACAGAGACGGCACAGTGGTGATCGATAGACTGAAGCGGGATTCCAATCCTACCCACAGCACAACTGTGTACTCCCCATTCTCACTTATTAAAATACCTTCCTAGTTATTATATAAACATTTTTTTAAAGCTTTTCAGTATCTAAAGCATAACCCCTGAGAAGAAAATAACTCCCACCCCCAGGAGTACACACAGAATTTTCTGCTGTATTCTTTTTAGACTGCATCACGGCAGTAGTGCTTTGAGCACACTTCAAACAAGGCAGTTTTGCTTAATAAAGACAACACAATATAGAAAGCCTTGCATTCTACTCCAGCTGTGCTTTATCCATGCCTCTCTTGTCAGGAAAAGAAACACCTGTGAAACATGACAGATACACCCCTTCCCAAACCAGTAGATCATCAAAACAGATCAGCACTCCATAGTAACAGACGTAGGACTGGGCTTGCAGAAATGCATCTGAAAGCTGAGCAGCTCAGAGGGTGCTTCCATTCTCTCCCCGACCTGTCTTTTGGGTTTTGGGGTGGGGATTTTGTTGTTTTTTTAATAACAAGTCACAATTCCAGACAGGTTGACAACTTAGTGAAAATGATTCTTCTTCAGAAAAGTGTTCATCACTTACTGTGTACCATCTTTATTACATTGATACTGACATTTAACACTCAATAAATCTGCAGCCCTTCTGTGGGGCTCTGCCTTACTGTTAAACTCAGACTTCTCCTTTTTTTGATACTTGCTGAGGTTTTCCAGGAACCAGGCACTGGTTCCATATCTAGCACTTAATTATCATACAAGCCACTTGCATACACTGGCAAGATAAATCAAGAAGAAAGGCCGAAAAAAAAAAATTGTCCTAAGCATCTTTCACAAAACTTCACAGTTGTTTTTCTCTCAACACACACAATCAAATTGCATGCCAGTCCATTCAGCTGCAGTTTTGTAACTTCCTCAGCAACAGTCATTGTGCACTGACTGAAGACGACTAACGGCTCTCCCAGCTAGATCTTCTGGTGCAAGCCCTGGTGACCCTGGGAAAGGGTCAGGGGATACTGCTGATTGATGGCTGTCTCTCTCAAAACGGGGTGACAAAATAACTTCTCAGGTAAGAATTCCTGCACAGAAGCAACCCTGCGAGGCGAGGAAGGCAGAGCGCCAACACGTAATGGCTAGGAGGGTTCTGAGGGAGAGGTCTTTTACACTCCAACTCAGAATCCTTCTACCCCAGGGGAAATGTTCAGATGACTTTCAACTGGCAGCAGAACGCCCTCAAGCAGAGCGCTAGGCGTGCTAAGCACTGTGAATTCACTGAGATTTGGCAAAAAAAGGATGGACTCACTTAAACTGGGAGCACACAAATGATTCCAGAAGACTTTTTATTCAATACCTCATTAAGTTATTGATACCTGTCGACAGAATTAAGCCACAGAGGCAATTCCCTTCAACTTTTTTTTCCATTTTCTTCTAAGTATCAAAAATTAGTTACATCCAGTTAATTTGGTCTACAGTGGATTTTCAGGGAAGCCTGAAGTGCCTGAAACAGAGGGTCTGTCCCCCTCAGAGGGTTGTCAAACCATCCCATCTCAACAGATATCCTTTAAGACAGGTATACAAAAGGTCAGCAGGCACAGTGGTGGTGGAAGCTGTCTACTCTACCTCACAGAGCACAAAGCAGGAGGGCTCTCACCAGTTTACAGAGAACCACGCTGGAACAGAGCACGAGCCCACTGGAGGCTGAGCAAGGGGAGCAGCTCAGGGAATACTTCCTGAACAGGTTTAAGATTTGGAGTAGAGGTGGCAAACCAGAGAGCAGAGGTTAACAGTGTCAAGCCTGGCATCTCCAGGCCTAGAACAATGACCAAACGAAAGCCCAAACAAGAAGAACTGTATTTAAAAGAAAAGAAAGGTCAAGTGTGCAATCAGAGGAGGATAAGGGGACAACTTCCTCAAAATGGGGAGTGATTAGGAGTAACAGTAGTGTGTTGATATCCTGCAGCATCCAACGGGATGGATATCATATCATAGTGCCCAATCATTATTGGATGATACAGGAAGAGGGATCCTAACTCTTCAGTTACTTTGATTAAACAATATGGAAACTTCTTTTTAATATAGACTTTAATAGACGTTCTGCTGATGATTCTGAATCAACAGGTTGTTTTAAAGAAGTTTCAACCTTTCATCTTCTCTGCCAGTTACAAACTGAAAAACCTCACTTCTCGATTCTCGGCTGTTGGAAACGGGCACCGCTCCAGCACCAGAAACAGCCTAATTCCTGCTCAGACTACAGATGACGTGACCCCTTCACATAGAGGATGACAGTGAATGAAGAGTGAAATGTGACAGATGATGAATTCCTTGGGGTTAGTTTCCATTCCAAGTCAGAAACAAAGCATATGTAGTGCTTCATATGCATGCAATGTATGATAGGTAGGAAAACCAACCCTTGTTTTATTGCAAGCTTTCTATCCCTTAGTAATGTTTCTTTGAGCCATGAATACCTAAATTCACGACAACTGCAGCTTCCCTTAAGAAGAGAAAATTTCTAGCACACTGACTGCAGATTAAATCTGCAAGACCTAAAATGTGTAACAGAGAGAGCTCACAAATTAAAATACATCATGGAAACTCAGTATCTTTAAATCTTACCTTTTTCAGTCAATCTTGTCGTTCAAGTATTTGACTTAAGAATCCTTAGATTTGATAATGCTATTCTAATTAATCATAATATTTCATTTCTGCATACAACACACTTACACTTTAACACCAAATTTGACTCTAGGTTGTAAAGAAATTAAATTTAACTATACTCCCTCCAAAAGCCATTTCCAGCTTTTAGTACAGTACACAGCATTAATACTCCATTACTGAGATGTGAAGCAGTTACTTTCGTCCTCGGAAAGACTCTGTAATTCATTTTCTGAGACAAGAGCATGAACGTAACAGAGAAGTTTTGCATACTGTTAAGTTGTCATCTTGACTATTATTCACTTGCCCATGCCAGATTCCCTTCATATAAAAGTTCCCATCATTCTCCCCTGCTCCCACCGCAGCAGCACTTTGCTGGCTCTGCTCTCACCCAGTCTCTCTTTAGCCATACCTCTTACCTCAGGCCAACACTGAGGGCATCCTGTGCCACAAGATCAAGAATATTGCAGCCCTTTTGTTCTCTCTGCCAGTCCCCATCTCGTTTTTGTCAATACCTATCTGTGCAGTTCACAAAACATTTGTCAAGAACACACTGATTTTCTGCCTGGTTCTGTGTTATTTACAGTGCAGTAAGACAAGCAGTTCTTCATACACAACTAAAGCCATGACTGAAGAATACTAGTCTGCTGGCATTTTATACCCACTTCACAAATTCAAATGGCTGCTTTAGAAATAAAGCAACAAAGTAGCAGGCCATTTCATAATATTACAAGCCGAACAATGTGAGCAAGTGAACACCTGGCCCAAGATGTAGAATGCAACATTAAAGGCCACCTAAGCCTTTAGTAATGTATTTTTGATAGCAGTACTAAAAGTATTCCACCAGACACACCAAGTCTGTAGACAATACAAAATTTCACCTCGCACTTCTTGTTATCCATAGTCATATGCGTACTTAATGCCTTAAGATTTTTCTCTAGGTTTCTACACAATATGCTTTTATTCTGGAATTGGACAAAGTGGTCATTGCATGATTCATTCAGAATCATCTATCATTACACAACTTTAAACATGTAGCACAAGACACAATAAAATGCCGGCACTTTGTTCATTTTCAAAGACAGAACTGACACTGAAACACAAGAGAAAATACTAGTAAACTAGTATGATGGCACAGTATTAATAAAGTGAAGTAATAATTTTAATTACCTTTCATTTCACCTTATAAAAGAAATAATCTACAGACACATCTTTCAGGAAGACAAAATAATTTTTCATTAAAAAATCTTACATGGATTCATTTTTTTTCCCAGTACACATAACAAAGGCATTGTGCTAGATTTTTAATTTGAAGCATGCTAATAATGGAGACAAAGCATACAAATGGATGTTTATTGCCACTCCTCAAGGATAGTAACACCATTTATTTTACTGATTCATCTTCTATCGTTCAAGTAGGTTCCTGAATGCTAAAATTGACATTTTATCAAAAGAGTGAGACACTGGGTATATTCAAGTAATCAAAAAGCTTCCCTACAAAAGTCTTGCACTGGAGTTTCAGCTACATACGTAGGCAGTCCAGATTTCATTTTAACTTAATTTTGATGCACTCTACAGGATCACAGTCAAGGGCTGAATTTCATATTGCACACCCAGTTTCCAAGGCAGACTCCATATGGGAATACAGAATTTGTCTATTTTTTAATTTTATAAATTGTTACAGACTATACAGTTTGAACTGATTTTTCTGATTTGACTATCTTCCCTAAGGACTACATAAATGAAACAAACCTTCAGGCTACGTTATGTTGCTACTGTTTTCCTTTTCTAAATGCCAAGTCTTTGAAGAATTTGATTCTGATTGTCACACAAACTAGAGCTCATCCAAAATATGAACATGAAATACAAAGACTGTTTCATTGACCACAAAAAAAAAAAAGTAAACCATTAATATTCCCAAAGTGAAAGCCACTTTTACCTGTAAGTACAGCCTATCATCAGAAAATTTTCAAAAAAAATTTGTCGTAAGACAATAATGAGTAACCAGAAAGAACTAAAACTGCTGAAGTATATTGAGTCATAATACTCCATCAAGAATGATTTCTGAGCTCTACGCTAAATTTTCATCAAGACCAAAAAGATGTTTAAACCCTAAACTGAAAGAAGAAAAAAAGAAATATCAGAAATTCAAAATTGCATCCCACGTGACTACTGGTTGGTTACTACCCGAAGAATCAACCTTTCTCAAACTCCTTTTTACTGATAAATGCCAAAACTCTTGAAAGTCATTAAATGAAAACTGCTGCAATCCCTGAAAGCTTCTGGTAATGAAAAAATTGACTTCTGCATAGCTCTACCCATACAGTGAAAAATATTAAAGGGAGGCGCGCTAGCAGATGCCTCTATAGCCATTTTAAAATAACGTTGAACTCAGTGAAATAAATCTCTTCTTAATCAGCAATGCTTTAAAAGCTAAATTACAGCTAGAGTATGTAACGAAGAGATAAAACTCTCTGAATAAGAATCAAAATTAATATAAAGAAATTAAGTTATAATTGCTTGAGGAGAGGGAACTATCTAACTTTATGAGATAGTTACAAAAGACAAATCACAGTAGTTTCAGAAAACTCTTGTTCAGAGCCTGCTTTTCTTCTAATCTCAAAATTTCTGAGGACCCACAGCAGAATTTGTGTAAATTTTAGCACAACACAAAAAACCTGATCCCACCATAGCAGATTTTATAGTGTGTCTTAATTTTGAAACAATTACGTACTTTCCAAAGCAATGAAAACACTGCTACAGGGTACGCATGAGTAGCATACGTTAATTTAGGAAGTCTGTTAAGCAGCAGCATCTTTGCTATTACCCAGGAGAAGGAGCAATGCTCTGTACCTTTATGTATGTTATTTTAAAGATCCAACATACCTACTTTACAGATTTTTCAAGGTAATGAAGATCAAATAAAATTATCCTTTTTATGAACCAAACGTGTCTGCTTTTCATAAATGCAACCAACTGCTAAAGAAATAAATAGAACAAGATATGCAAAATGCTATGGTCCTTGAGACTTGGGTGTCATACATTTCTCAGTTACACTAATGCCACATCCTCTGTCTCAAATTAAATCATGACCTCTCACACGTAACAGCAGTAATGGAAAAGCAATTTGCGAATTTTCAGCTTACTACTGGGTGGCAGGCCAGCACCTGCCAACTGGTGTTAGCATCAGACTCTGCATAGGCAATGCAGTCTGTAGTAATTATGTAATTAGAAATACATACGCTGCCTTGAAAGGTGGACATTCATCTAGGCATAATACTACAGGCTTATTCTTTCTCTGTAATACAAGTCTAAAGTTGATGTATTTCCATGGATGACTTTGTTCAAAATTTGTATTTGATATGTACTGTTCTAGTCCTTTGTCTTACTAAAAGGTTGCAGATGTCAGAAAGTCCCTGATCTGAACATTGTTGCATTGAATCAACAAGAATGACTGGATGCAAATCCCACTGACAGTAACAGAAAAATTCTTAGGTGGTGTTGAGCACTGAGCGCAACGCAAGATGTGAATGCTTAAGCTCTCTGAAAATAAAAACCCACCAGGTGGGGCAACCACTGAAGCTACGCAGCATCTTTGGATGCTCCGATTTACCAGCTAACATCTTGCTGACACTTCAAGGCAGAACGAATTGAACTTATTATCACAGTCATGCCTACAAAGCTAGGCTCCTCAGGCAAATTTAGAGCTGCAGCTCGCAGTCCAACTGAGAACCAGCACCCTGAAATATAAGGCTCCATTCAATGTCAGCTTATTTCAGTCTTAAGAAATGCACTACAATTCAGGGAGCCCCATTGCTTCCTTTATTGACTGGCTTAATACAACAGCTCTTCTTCCGCTTTATGAATGTACATAGTCTTTTCTTCCAGCAACTTCACAGTTGTATGATCAAAGAAATTAATCTAGACCATGTTGCCATTATTCAGAGCCACAGTGAGTACAGTCTTCGTAACAGTAGGACAGTATTTCAATCTTGCAGCCATAGCCATGAACACAAGAGATTCTCTCTCACCTGATACACTGTTTTACCAAAGCAAAATTCAATTGCACAGGGTTATATACCAAACTCATAATCTGTAGTCTGATGGAATATCTTCAGACAGACCCAAAATTAATCTTCTAGAGAACAGCAGCTGGGAAAGAACTAATGGAATTTCATTCTCATTGCAGAAACTTATACAGACTGTGCTGTATCACAGGAACTAGGTAGACCTTAAATCCTAGCTTCCAAGATGGGGGAAAAGGAAGAAACTTGTAATGAACGTTCAAGTGAATCAAATGTCTGCATTCAGTTCTTCTGATACGTAACTGTTTTGCTCGAAAGGGATTTGTAACCTCAGAAAATTGGAATAGAAAGTAGTTATTAAAATCAGACCAAAAAGAAAATAATCTGATTTTCTTCCAGCCAGTATGAACACTCCAGATACACTCATATGGACTAAGCTGAAAGTATCTATAAAACAAGAAGAGGGGAACAGATTTTCAAAACACTGCTTCTGTGATAAGGTAGCTATTTCTGGAGAGACAGCTATTTTGATAAGTTACTTTCTTTTCTATAGCTTTTGTTTCTCTGCAAAACCAAATAGTTCTTTCATTAGTGTTTTTTCTTTTCCATATTGCATCTTTTTTCCCCCCTCTTCTCCTCCCAAAATCTGTAGGCCAGAGCTTTCAAAACCAAAAGGGAAAGCACTCTCTCACATTTGAAAAAGAGACAATACTGGAATAAACCCCTAACAACATAAATTAAACTTTTAGATTTTCTTTGACAGTTTTCTGGATAAAATGCTAAAAAGCAAGAGAAAAGTACTGTGAGCTGAAACAGAAGGAAAACACTAGAACTGAAGTAAAATGAAAACATAGTTACTTTGTTTTCTTTTCCCATAACTTCAGCAGATAATTGGTATTACCAGTTGAGAAGCTTGAAATTGTACATTTTCCTTTGTTTATTGGTGCAGTAATCCAATGGAATGGGTCTGCCTAATTTTAAACAACGCATATGAAGTTTTCCCTTGTTTCCATTTTCTGCAAGGAATTGGAAATATCTATTTAAATAGCCTGAGGTCTCTGTAAAGCTCTCTTTTTGTGACTCTGTCCATTCACCCGGAATGACGGTGGAGTGAGACATTAGTAGTACTGGGATTACAGATCAGAAACCGCTATTAAATTTCATGAGTACTGAGACAAGACAACAGAAATGACAGAATTTAGGGCTCAATTTTAGGGCCAATGCTCTTTAATGCTTTTATAAATGATGTGAATGCAGGAATCGAATGTACATTAAGTAAGTTCGACGATGACACTGAACTAGGAGGAGCTGTGGACTCCCTCGAGGGTAGGGAGACCTTACAGAGAGATCTGGATAGACTGGAAAGGTGGGCAATCACCAACCGTACAAAATTTAACAAGAGTATGTGCAGGATTCTCCACCTGGGACAGGGCAATCCCGCCTATACATAAAAACTGGGGGACAAGAGGCTGGAGAGCAGCCCTCCAGAAAGAGATCTGGAGGGTTGGGTTGATGGCAAGTTGAATACGAGTCAACAGTGTGCCCTGGCAGCCACCATGTTCTGGGGTTCATCAAGCACAGCATAGCTAGCTGGCTGAGGGAGGCGATTGTCCCACTCTACATTGCAGTGGTGCAGTCCCTCCTCAAGTGCTGTGTGCAGTTTTGGGCGCCTCAATATAAGGACATCAAACTATTAGAGCGTGTCCAGAGGACGGTGACCAAGGTGGTGAAAGATCCCAGGTGCAAGACTTACAAGGAGCAGCTGAGGTCATCTGGTTTGTTCAGTTTGGAGAACAGAAGGCTGAGGGATGACCTCATGGCAGTCTACAACTTCCTGAAGGGCGGCAGTGGAGGGGGAGATGCTGATCTCCTCTCTCTGCTGACCAGGAATAGGACACGAGGAAATGGAATGAAGCTGCACCAGGGGAAGTTCAGCTTGGACATCAGGAAAAGGTTTTTCACTGAGACGGTGACTGGTCACTGGAACAGACTCCCCAGGGAAGCAGTCATGGCACCAGGCCTGTCAGAGTCCAAGAAGTATCTGGACAATGTTCTTAGTCATATGATTTAGTTTTAGGTAGTCCTGCGAGGAGCAGGGAGTTGGACTCAATGATCCTTATGGGTCCCTTCCAACTTGAGATATTCTATGATTCTAAGATTCTTATAAACAGAACAAAAATGTATCTCTTAATACTTATTCACCAAACTTAATTGTAAAATCCATACTTTTTTCTTTTCTAGCTGATATTCTGATTCCTTAACACATAACTACATTTCTGCCCACCATCTAATTCCATTTGAGAAAGATCAGAAGGTACTGTAATGACCAGCACGCATGGCACATGCAAATACACTTACCAGTACCTGGTGCAGTTAGCCTACAGTAAAGCTTATTTATTTGTATTTCAAAATTAAAACTCAAAATCTGGCAAGGATGAGAAATCTGCCGAACTTTTGTTCCTTTTTTCTCTGTAGTTTTGAAGAAATTAACAGGCGTGAGCCTTTTTTTGACACCAAGAGTCAGATACACAAAAGCTGTAGCTGAAGTCCCAGAACCCAATTTCATCAGGAGAAGATCTGGCCAGAGAAATGCAAGCCCCTTTGTTACTCAGGCAATGCTGGGCATACACAAACTAAATGCATATAACACATCGGTTTTAAGTATTTACAGAGACTTAATTCAGAAAAATGACATTCTAGTCTGGTGTACTGGCCTGAAAGAGGATAAATAATAATGCATACACTTTCACTTTATCTTAAATTATTAGTGTGTTTTGTTACAGTAGTGAGTTATAATGTAATTGTATTTCTGTTACTCTGCACTTCAGTGAGAGGGACGTTATTAACTATTCATAATAGTGAGATGTTCATTGATGAGAGCCTTAGTAACGAAGCAATATAAGCAGAGTATCACATGATCTCTTTCCAGTTTTGCACAAGACATCCTTTTGAATCTCTGTACTGTACTTTCTTAGTGAGGCTGTGCCAAAAGGTCAAAGCATGACAGGTATTAAAGAGGGTAATTAATACAATGCTTGGTTGTGCCTTACATTCTTTATAAGGTAAAATATAAGGGCATGTCAGAAAGAGGTCAGCTGTAATCAGCAAGTGAGGAACTAATCTGCAGTATGTGCTGTGGTATTTCAGATCAACGCAGATTACATTAATCTGTGTGACCTACCTGCAGTGACTCCTACCATGTGACACAGAAAACAGTCAGCACTGGGAGTCGCAAGAAGACGTCGTCAAGTTCCTGCAGATTAACGCTTTCACAGGAGGCGGGAGGAGAAGCACTCAGCACAACTCATCACCTCCTAAGAAGTGGAACTGACAGCATAAATAAGATAGATTTCCAAGCAAAGTACATCTTACTGAATTTATATGTCACTGGGGTACGCTTGCATTCAAACGCAAGCCAACAGCAACTTGCTTTTATGCCTTTCTGCGTAGGACATTCCACGGGCCTAAAGACAAGTTTAGTAACAACCTCTAGAAGATGCAAATGAAAAACACCTCTTGTTTTCAAAAGAAACTGTCACCTCCTTCTTCAATAGAGGCCCACTGAAGGACTTTCATGAATAAATTTGGTTGTGGAAATCCCAAGGCCATCACTGAATAAAGAGTAAGCACCTTTCAGAGGTGATGTGTCAGTAAACCCTTCCTTGTCTCCATGAACAAAGAGATATACACAGCCAAAAAGCTGCAAGGGGGACAGTCACACACACAAGTGTGCTATTTGATTTGTATAAATAGCTTTCCATTAAGTGCCATTAAAAACAGTCATAAAAAAAACAGTTTATATTCCCACAACGTGCTTCAATTCCCAGTTGAAGCTTGGTTTACACATAAAAGGCTTTTTGCTCTTAGGCAAACAGAGTGATAACTATCAGTTTCTTCATGGAACTCCACATGCCAAACCCTTTATAACCCAGGGACTTCATTACATACATCTTCATGCCAGAATGTGAAATTACTGATCTGAGTTTTCATTTTTTCTGCACTCACCAATCTCCACCTGAAACAGATCCAAACATGCAATGCTTTTCCATATTCATTTTTTTCTAGGATCCAAGGAACTTGGATCCCATGTTCCAGCTAGGATTTATTTTTAGACCAGATGACATTTGTTCTAAGAGTCACAATAGGCAAAGAGACCTGGATCTAGTGTTTACTGTAGTTAGCATTCATTTCTCAGTAAAGCTTACCGTTAAGGAATACGCTTGGTAAGGGATCATTTCTGTGGACAATGTAATATTGCTTCAGAAACAAAGGCATGGCATTTATCAGCCGTCAACAAAAAATGGGTTTTTTCCCCTTAACATATTTTCATGAAACTACATACTAAGAATACAATAATTATATTAATTTCTGAGAACAGACACCTGATGAACCACCAGGGTTAAAAGGGCTGGAATTCATGCCTATTCCATTCAGGTTCAAACCTTCCATTTCCACTCTGTCCAGCAAAATAGCACAGTGGAAACTTTCCTGCTAGCCTAGTTTCTCATGATTATAATTATCAAAACTCATTCTTTATCTATCGCTGCACAGACAACCAGAAATTTTTTTTCCGTGAAAAACAATCATGAATTTTCTTCTTCAAAATATAAAGCAACTGTAAAATAGAAGATGTAAATTGATAGAACTGTCAACTTCAAAAGACAGATGAATCCTATAGTGCCGCGAGGAAAACTCTTTGGGGCCAAGACTCAGGCGATTTCCCTTTAAAGTATTCTTATGTCTGAATGAGTCTTTGAAAACATTTTGATAAGCAGAGCAGGGTGAGGATTCAACAGATAAATTTCCTCTCCTGGGTTATGAGGGGTTGTCTTGCCTGCTGACACCTTGAAGAAAGAACTTCCCAGCCCTAATTTTAACCATTATAGAGCAAAGTAGCTCAGGTGACACAGGGCAAACTTGCTTGACAGCTTCCAAAGCACACAAAAACTTTTATTCCACTAGAAATTGCAAAAAACAAGTTTGTCCTGGTGCTGCCACATAGGCTACAAGACATTTGTAAGATATATCCGTAATTCAGAGGAAGACAACAAGGTCTTGAAAAGTCCCAAGAATTTATTCAATAAGATGGATTATTTAAGAGCTTCTTAAATTTCAATATACCATTTCTCCACAAGCATAGTGGGAGTCAAGGTCAGTTTCTGTCACTGCTCTCAGACGCTGGGATTCCTCAGGAAAAAACGCGTCTCTGAAGCGTGCAACTGCTACACTGCTCTGTGCCTAGATTCTTAGCTGGCAAAAGGCAGAACCATTCCATCTATTTCTGTAAAACTACACAGAGAGCCTGATGAGAACCTACTCTGTCTAAGTAAGTAGTAAATAACTTACGGTGTAGTACAGTATAAAGGTTTTATACATATTTATTCAAAGTGAGCTTTATAACTGACTTCATAAATTTACAAAGTGAGCAGCGCACTCATCAAAATATGTATAAATTAATATTTTTCTTGATAAATGTTTATGCTGTACACAAATATCTATGTGAGAATAGCAAAATATACTGGATAAAATTGATTAGAAACAATACTGGTTGATTAGATTGCTATCTTTACCTATGCAAGTTAAGGATTTTTATATCATCCATTTTACTACTTTCTTCTGGATTTAACAAAGCTGTTGTTAGAGGAGTTTAAATACCTTTCTCTCACCTTTTGCAGATGTTTTATTAATAAATCAGACTCATGCATGAAAAGAGTACACATGGAATAAATTCTTTTGCATCCCTGAAACCATCCTGTGCCTACCTGTTCACAACACTGATTTTGGTTTAGACAAAAAATAGCCAATAAACTCATGTCTTTTTCAATCCAAGCTTATATTAATTCTTCTCCTTAAAGAACACAAAGAAACCAGGGTGAACATTTTTTGTCCAAACCAAGCAGGTCAGATAAATAGTGGGTTTTAACCAACTAAATGGTAAAGGAAATGATGCATGAACAAGAAAACTGTAATGCAGCCATGGATCACTTCTGACACTTTCAATTAAGGCTTTGTTTAGTTAAGCACTTACAAATTTTAATGAACGGCTTTGCAAAAAATAATTAATTAAAAGATTTCCAGTTTTCTTAAATTGTCTGACTTCTCCATAAAAATGTGTTATATTTGTATTTTATTGTTTTCACACATTTCATTCCCAGACAACTACACTTAAGAGCAATACGAAATTCTGATGCTAAATTCTTTCCAAACTAAGTGCTCTACACGGAGTTTGCTCTTCTTTTAATTAAAGATATTTGCACATCAAGATTCTTAAATAAAAAACCATGATGAATTTGGATTATTAACACAGAATTTTTTTAATAATTCTATTTCAAGAAGGCAGGATTATTCCATCTACATAAATACATCTAGTAAGAATTGCAAAGCAACTTTACAACTGAAAGTCTCTCCATAATTAAAGCAGAACCTAAGTAAATGCCTAGTGTGAACTTCAGAATAGTAATTTCATCTGGTAATACCTTCCTGGTATTTACTGAGAATGTGTGCCACTGTGACATGGGAAAAATCTTCATGGTATTTGCTATACTCATTTTACATTAGTACTTGTAAAAATACTATATCTCTGAATGTGCTGTTTTGAATACTTCTGTTCTGTCTTTCCTTCCAAAATAATTTTCATTCCAGCTACTCTTGAATTGATCAATTACCTTCAGAATGAAAAGCCACCTGTTGGGGGGAGGTAGTGGGGAGGCAAAATGCAATTTTATTTTTATTTATTCTCAGATGCATCAAACGTGTAGAATGCTTTGCCAGTCACAGGCTGGTTTGAAAGCTGTTAATGAGATCCACCAGGAATGAGAATCAGCACAAAACACAGGGCTTGAGATAATTTTGTTTCAGAAAAGGAAACAAAACAAACCAAGAAAACCCTACAAACAGCAGGCCTGACAATTCAATTCATCCTGCAGCATCTCACACTGCATTTCCTTGTTCTGGAACCAACACAGCAGAACCAAAAGGAATCCACACCTCATGGACCGCATTAAAACTATGAATACTCTGACAATAGAGTATAAAATCTGTATAAAAACACACACTTTCTTACAGTAGTAGTTTATGATCTCCTGAAGATGCACACACCTGATAACTAAACCTCTCTGAAGCACTGAAGGTCTAGCGTGATGGTAACAGACCAGGAGGTAACGCAGTAAAATACTCTATGACACTGAAAAGCCACTCTCTCTCCAGTAGCATATAATCCCTTCAAGCTTTTCCCAGACCTCAGTTTAAAGACTCAAAATTAATGGGAGTTACAAGGCTCAAATTAATTAATACGTTCTGTAAACTCACATCAAGATAAAGCTCCCGTGGCATGAAAGTCACTACACTGACAGATTAAGGCCTCAGTCTTGCAATGTCACTAATGATATCCAAATACAATATCAAGCGTATAACTCTCATGATCAGTTTTAAGTGCCTCAGATGCGCAAACACCAAAGCCTTATCACAGAGATTTTCACACCTTGCTGTAAGTCCTTAGCACCATGTGTTGTCATTTAATTCTGCCCGAGGAGACTGAATTATATGCACTAAACCCATTAGAAAGTATTTGCAGTATTAGCTAAAATACAGGACTAACTCTATAATTAAAAATGTGCAATTACTGTATTTCAATTGCAATTTTTTACTTGAAAGAAAACAACACAAATTGCAGACATCCACTCCTATGGCATTTCACAATTTCAACATTTATAAACGTCATTTCTTTCAACAAGGCTTAATGTCCCTCTTGAAGTCGTTCAGGAAATTTGCCCAGGTTTCATTCACTGAAAACACAGGGGATCTGCATCATAGCATAAATATTCCAACAGTTTTGCATTTCCTATTAAACAGCAATACATTTCTATGCCATCCAAAACAAGAATAACAGAGTACCTATTCTCATCCAAATGGAGTATGTTCTTAAAAATGACGACTTCATTATTATTCACTTCAATATAAACTTTAAAATAGCTTAATTAAATAGTGACCTACATTATCATACTTTCAAATTTAGTTTTTTCCTCAGTATTTCTCAAACACCGCCTGAAGAGTATGCATGTTAACTTTGTGGGTTAAATCCCATTGATAAATCACAGTTAAAAAGGAGTGCTAAATGACTTTGCAAAATCAGAGATGTTGTTATCTACAGAGCAATTAATTCGATTTCCCAAGAAGCATGTTCCCTGACTATATTCATGTGCATTTATGGGTTGTCAGACACTATCCTGAGCTATCCCCTAAATCACAATTAAATACAATAAGTAAGATCCAAGGAAAAAAAACATCCTCTACCTGTTTAATAGCTTAATGCTATTAGCAGCACTGCAGCCGTTACAGAACCAGTAGCATGTTTCGTATTCCAGAATCTCTGAGTACATTTAGTGCAAGAGAGACACAGATTGGTGTCAGGAGGTACACAGCAGGGGGGGGCAGGTCATGAGGAATGACCAGCTTTGGGTCCTCTCCATGTTTTGTCCCAACTGGGTTAAACTGCAGTTGCTTTGCAAGATGAGTAAGTAACACTTCCTCCATGCACTATTTTGTGGCCATATTACTGGGCACATCATTAGTTACTTCCACTTCATGTCTCAACAGACTAAGGATGGGCCAAAAGCCAGACACATAAATCGCTAGTGCTATACTTCAACCAAAGGCAGTGGAGGACATGGAGCTCTCTCACTTCATAAGAATCACAGAATCCTCATGGTTGGAAAGGA
>VYZM01016184.1:15874-49324 GCA_013398915.1 Dromas ardeola | reverse complement strand
TTCTATGATTCTATGATGCTTACACTGGCTCAATAGGAACTCTTTCACTGTTATAATGGCAAATGAAGAGAAAACACTGACAAATACATGAAGATGTTTCTCCTTTTGTGTTTTCTTCTTCTTCTCTGTGTCTCTGGCCTGCACATTTTCCCTATGTGACTATTAGTATAGTGAAAATGATGCCTTGTGAAAGCAACAAATTCAAAATATATATGTTGTCAGGAATGGAGAAAGTAAGGGGCAGTACAGAAATTTGGTTTTCTTCTGAGTTCCTGTTTGAGAGGACACGGTGACCGCCACTTTATTTGCTTTCTTTGGGCATGGATGCTTTCTCCTCATCCATGCCCTGCTCCCCAGAGTGCTCTGCTGATTGGGGAGGGCACGTTTTGTTGAGGTTCTTCTGGGGGAAGCCACAGGGCAAGGAAACAGGGTGCAGTCCTGTGGACAAAGGTGTTCTGGGCAGATTACAGAAAATGTTCCCTGTTCCAGGTGAAATCAGAGGCATTCATAAGTAACACAGAGAAACTATTCTCTTATATCCAGATGAGTAACTGGAACAAGCCTCTGACACAATCCTGATCTCCTCTAATTTTCGTCTACCACCCCATGTCATGTTGTTCCCTGGTTGGTAGTTCTTGTCTGAAACTTCTGTTAACTGCCTTCTATGTTCTCAATCTCTGCACAGTTCAAAAATATCTATGTGCTCTTTAATCACTCGGTACAACTTACTTACTGATTCTGTGGACTGAACTGTACAATTTTCTTAAAGACAGAACCTTTGTGGAAACGAATTATGTTGTTTATCTGTTCATTGAGTTTGTAAAATGGACTGGAGAGGCAGGTATATTTTTATATCAATCATCCAGTAAAATTGAACTTGTGAATAACCCTTTCATATAACACAAGAAAAGAAGTAATTGAACTGAATAAATCAATCTGCAGTGAACAGCTGAAGCAAGCTGTCATTTACAGATATTTAAAAGTTTAAAAAAGCAACAAAGTATTTAATCTAGTTTAAAGAAAACAAAATAACACCTACATAAATTCCACCAGGAGACCATAGCTTGAAACCTTTAGACATTACAAGCTTTCTTAGCATTCCTGATGTGTTGGGATGTGTAAAGCGTCATTTCCAGGATGTCTGTATTTAGACAATATGTCTAAAGGCAGAATCTAATATGCGTTAGGATTCCATTTTTATGTAAGTGTCTTCAGCTTAACTGCATTCTTAGGCTGGACAATAACTAATTACTATCTGAGTCATATTTTAATACCATAGCATCTATGAAACCTTAGATATTACTTTAAAATACTAAGGAAATGCTGTCTTAAATGCTGTTTCATGCCCTGGCTCTCACAGATGCAGAGGCTGGAGCAGGCTACTGTCAAATATACAGCATTGGCATCAAAGCTGTGTGGGAGGAAATGCCATCTTGTATCAACCTTTATAAGGTGTAGTTTCTTGCCATTCTGCTGCTAGCTGGAGCATAATTGCATTTTTGGTATGGTCCTTTGAATATTCCTTCATTGCACTCTTCATTATGCTTACAACCTTTCTGCAGAAGGGATGATGAATGGTCGTTCTCATCCTGAACTACACCACTCATCTACCATTCAGCAAATTTAGGTCATACATTGTAGTGCTTAAGTTAGGTAACTAGAGGCAGGGAAAGTCTTTATCTTCTTGTGCTTCAGTTCTCTGTTGGATCCCACTTACAGCTGAGATGGGCAAGATGGGAAAAGGATGAGTGGTTTTGGAGGAAGAGATAGTCTCATGCTGGAAGGGATATGTTGTATTGTTCACTTCTGGCAACTAAGACAGGTGTCAAGGCAGAGCAGGCAATGTTAGTAATACTCATGTCTGTCAGTGCCTAATTTGAAAGATCCTGACTTGCCTGAGCCCTCTCTACAGTCTGTGCAAACTCTTGTATGTAAACGACAAACAATTCTACAAGCTATGAAATATTGCCTCTCAACAAATAATTTTTCACAATATAAAATGCATTGTTTATTTGAACAGTCATAGTAAATGTTATAAATGTATCCAGGCAGCAAACCTCAAATCCTGACCTTTATTATCTGTTAGAAAACCTGGTTTGGCACCATCCCTTGAAAGCAGTGGTAATATTTGCATTTAAAAATCACTGTCTGTCTGGTGAATTAAGGCCAATTATGAAATTGCAGCCAAAATTTTTCTCACAACTCCCCCCACCAAAAGTAATCAACCATCTGACCAAACCCAGAAGTCATTCTTGTCCTGTGCCCGTGTAATTTTTTTAAATTTAAATAATGTTTTGTTTATACTCATTGTTTACTTTGCATTCATTTTCAATTATTATAATAGCTTTTTCTTTTAACTTGCATGTTCTGATTACTTATTTTACTTCTCTGGATATAAGGTACAAGAAAATGGCATTTCTCTTTTCTGCAGTGGGTAGCCGATAAATCTTTTAATAACTTCTAAAAATAACAAACCCCCCCCAAATATTTAAGGAGTTTCTGTTGAAAAAAAATCAATTGGTACATGTCTACAACCGTCTTCTGAGATCAATAACTCCTCCTCAGTACTTTTTCATTCACACTGTCCACCATGATTTGCTATTCAGATAACCAAAGCGTACCTGCTGTAAGTGAAAGCAAATATTAACACTAGTGTGGTAGTTTTCTTTTAAAATAGCAAACAGAGACGCAGGCTCCCTTTTGTCTGTGACCTTTTCCATAGCCTAAAATAGAATCCAACTCTTCCACTGAGTAATCAGCATGAAGAAATAATGAGGTATACATGAAAAAGTTAATAAGGAAAAAGAATTTTTATCATAGCAACTGTCAGTGATTTTGTATCATATGAGACAGAAGTCTCTTGGATGTGTGTGTTTGTTTAAATGGATTTATCATTGTGTTCTTACACATGGCACACTTGATGCTAGTCAGATTAAGCCAAGACAGCCGGGGCCCATTTTCAGAGTCTTTTAGGCTGGTAGGGGTGGTTCTTTCCTTCTTGCATAGAAAGGATCAATTTTCACTTTTCTTATCAAAGTTGATTGTATCTATGTTCACAGGACTTCCTGCTGATAAGCAAAGGAATGTAACATGTGAACTGGAGTGGAGTGAGATTGAACCCAGGGGTGATGTATTTCAATCAAGGCTTCAATCTAAGTGTAACAACTATTAAATTCCTCTTGCTATCTTTAACATGAGTATGTCTTTTGTCAGAGTACTTTCAAAAGTCAACAACGCAAACATTATTCCAGATTTATTTTGATGTGTTTAAAAAAAAGAATCGTCACATAATTTGTTCCAAAGAAAAGCTAGTTACTTAGTCTGAATGGATTTTTTTCATTTTCTGAAAGGTTATACTTTTCCAGATCTTGCAATTAAATTTAACTTGTTTTACCCCTTTCTGCTTTCTTATAGTAATATGAGACATTATATGTTCCATATAGCCAAAGTATTTATCCTAAATAAAAAGCCATTTTTTAATAATTAAAATGATTTAGTTACTTTTTCTTTATTCTGTTTTTTTTTTTTTTAAATTTTTTTTTCCTTTAGCTTTCCTACTTAGCTAGACACGCTGTTCTGCCTAAGTACCACAACTTTTAGACTTAACACATTTGCTTGTAGTCTAAATGCTGTCTTTCACTTTTGGTTGATTATATTGACTTGTTTTCCTTTTGGCTTGACTATTGTAGTCATTGTCTTTCCCCATCTCTCCTGCAAGGAGTGGTCTTGAAAGTTTTTTAGGGTAATGGGTGGTTTTAATAGTCTTTTCTTGCATTTTAATTTAGGTTAAGTAGTGTAATACTCGGGAAAGGTTTCAAAGATAAAGTTTTTAGCACCACAAAGAGAGTGATCTAATTCTTTTGAGACTGAGAATGTCTGTTTATTACAGTAAATGGAATTATGAATTCATCAGTGAATTCTTAACCTTTCATTTGAAAGGCCTTCTGGAAAAAAATAATCAAAGAAAGTTCTGAATATCCTTATCATGTTCAATGCATCTGAACGTCCTAGCCTATATGCACTTATTCTGGCTCCCATCAAAGTCTATGGCAATTTTGTAGTGGGAGTAAATTTCCTGCAGGATGTGATAAGTGAGATTGCACCAGGGACAACAGTTGTTCACTCAAAGGTCCCCAGCAGGTTTATGAAAACACCCAGGATGGAAGTTCCAAGGCAGCTGACAGTGATACACAATGAACCACAAAGGAAATAAAATTTTTGTGTAAACCTGAAACAAGATTTTTCATTTCTGTTGACAATCAGCAATTTCAGGAAAATCTTAATTGTTGTGAATACTACAGATTTTTTTCTTTTTTTTTTAAGTTCATAGGGAATTTTGACGACAATCTAATATCTGTTAGCAGAGATACCCAGCATGAGATATGCAGGTCTTATTTTGCCTCAGGCTTCCTAATGTGCATGACACATGATAGCACATATTCTATTAACTTCAGTCTGGAGCACAGAGTTGTTCTGAAAATTTTGATGTATTTGTCTGAAATTAGGCACTTAGAAAATGAGGCAGAATGACTTCAGCATCTTAAGGTTTGACTGGATTATCTGTGACAGAGGCAGGGTGTCATGGTTTTGGCTGGGATGGAGTTGACTTTCTTACTAGCAGCTGGTATAGTGCTATGTTTTGGGTTTGGAATGGGTATACTGTTAATAGTGCACTAATGTTTTTGGTTATTGCTAAGCGGTCAAGGCCTCTTCTGCTCCTCACACTGCCCCACCAGCGAGTAGGCTGGGAGGCCACAAAAAGTTGGGAGGAGACACAGCTAGGACAGCTGACCCCAACTGAACAAAGGGATATTCCACAGCATATGAAGTCATGCTCAGTCTATAAAGCTGAGGGAAGCAGAAGGAAGAGGGGGATGTTTGGAGTTATGGCATTTGTCTTATCAAGTAACCATTATGCGTGATGGGATCCTGCTTTCCTGAAGCTGGCTGAACACCTGCCTGCTGACAGGAAGTAGTGAAGGAATTCCTTGTTTTGCTTTGCTTGCATGCACGGCTTTGACTTTACCTATTAAACTGTCTTTATCTCAACCCATGAGTTTTCTCACTTTTACTCTTCTGATTCTCTTCCCCATTCTGCTGTCGGGGGAGGGAGCAAGCGGCTGTGTGGTCCTAGTTGCTGTCTGGGGTTAAACCACGACACAAGGATAGACACTTCAGAAGCTGAACTACTTTAACCATAAAACCAATTTATCTCTTTGTGAGCACACTTACAGTATTCAGTGGGCATTTTTCAGTTTCTGCTTTAAAGAAGAAAAAAAGAGAAAGAGAAGTTCAGCCACATGTATTGTGATTCATCATTTGTAGCGAACTCAGATTTAAAAGCTCTATGTGTGGATGGGAGGAGGCAATGAACTTTGTTGCATTGACAATATGAATCCTAGTATTTTTTGAAATCTGTTTATTTGCCTTAGTGTTATGCTGACATACTGGCCTTGTGTTTTCCTAGATTGCAAACAATTAAAAGAAAATCTATCATGCATTACCATACTGGAGACTTTGAGCCACATACAGAATCTTGGATGCATGTCTAGAACTGAAAACTTGCTGGAATAGCTGTTATTCTTCATGTGTACATGGAGGCTTTCAAGGACACATTGTTTTTTAAGGAGATATGAGACAAATTATTGGAAGGTGAATATGTGGAGTTACAAAATGCACTGCTATAGGAAATCCCTGATCCACAAATTGTTGGGCCTTGGACAGTGGGAGTGTAATCAAGCGAAGACAGTACCTATGTTTCATCATCTCTCAGTATTTCGCTCAATTCCACTTCTCTTGTTCATATCATTCATAATTCTTAATTTAGTCTAGATTTAATCAAACTGGTCATAGGTACCCTTACTACAACCTGGCTACCAGCCATATGAAGGTTTATTTTCTCTCATTTTTCACGCTAGACACCACAGCAACTCCTATTAGTTGGAATACAAGCTGCAGGAAAAGTACGATTCTCCCATTTCCAAAAGGTTCACTTCCTTCAAAGAGATTGAATTTTGCTCTGTGAAGATGGCACATGCTGATGCACAAAAGTTGTGTACTTGGCAGATTTTTATGGCAAAATATATAACTGTAAACCAGAGGAACATCTTCTGGAGAGATTTCTTTTTCAAGGCAAGGGCTAGCATTTTTTCCAGCAAAAGGGAGGAAAGCATTTGAGTTAAATGGGGTGATACTACTTCTCTACTAGCTCCTTCTCAGAATGAAGGAATGGTTTTCACTGAAAATTTCCATATGCTATTTCAAGGCACACACTTGGTACAGGAAATTTTAGTCCTGACTCCTAGAGCTCAGGAAGCTTATCAGCATTGAAAACAGGACCTTCAGTTGGAAACCCTGAGGCAAGATTTTCTAAAAGTTACCATCTCTGCAATACCCAGATGGGAACAAGCACACTAGAATTAGAAGTGTGTGGTGTCAGTTAAGGTGTTTAGTGTCTCATGAATTGCAAATCTGAGAGGAATATTCCAAGTAAAATGTTATTCTATTCCAAACTGTGAAAATTGTATTATTAACGAACTTCTTCAGGGCTTCCTGAGACCTTCATAGCTATCTTGATATGTTCTGGTTGAATATTATTGACTGCTACAAATTATCCTTTCTGCTATATTCCTCTTTTCTGTGGCGCACTAACATTAAATTTCTGCTTCACAGTAGGAAGCTTTTTTTTCATGTTTGTTTTTAGGATTTTCAGTTGTGAGTTGAACAGACACTCCAAATTACTTATTGTTACACTCCAGTGATTCCTAAAAAGATCAATGACAGACCATGACATAATAGGGTTAGGTAGAAGTAAACAATTTTTTTAAACGTAAAAATAAGCAGAAACTGTACTCCTATGAACGTTGTTGCTATTACATAGTTGTTACTATGAAAACTGCTGTACTGTGAATATGCTTCCCTCTGACTAGCAATGGTTCAAGTGCGTACTCATCAGGCAGAGCAACAGAGATAATTTAGTCTTGATGATTATTCCATTGTGATTGGTAATGGAAATGCAAAGGAAATGACTGCTCTGCATTTCAGGAGGGGAGGAAAAAGACAAAAAGAGTAGAAAAATATCAGCAACTAGGGGAAAAAAATCAGAGGAACTTAACAGAAGAGGCACTTAAAGAGGACTCACAGAAATAATAAGGAAGGAAGCACAGCAGAAGGTTTGGGAGGGTTGAAGTGTTTGGACATGCCTTTGAGGGAAGGGCTAGAACTAAGAAAGCAAACTGCTGAAAGCCCAGTACTCAGAAGACATCCATCTATTTGGAGCAGAAGGCTTCAACCATTTATTACAGTCCTCCTTTGCCTGTTTCTTAGCAAGATCTTAATCTGTGAGAAAACTTTCCCTTTTATTTTATGGTATCTTTAGATTATTTAAGAGCCTTGAGGAAAGAAAGTAACAAAGGAAGGAAAAGGGATAAATAGAGAGACATGTTCAACAATGTAGAGGAGAACACAAGTAAAGCCTAGGAAAGATCAGTGCATGGACATAATCATTTTGTTGTGCTCATACATTATCCTGGGAGCTGAGCAGTGATGTGGCAAAACTTACCAACAACACAAAATTTTCGAAGCTGTCAGATGAAAGGTGACTGTCAAAAGTCTCAGGTTTTGTGTTATCACTTTCTGTGCATGGGTCAGGAGCTTTCAGCTATCTCTTACTACCTAGGAAAGAGCTTGGCATCACTATTCTTCACCCTGTGAAGAGTAAGTTCAGGGCTTCATGATAACAAAATAATAATAACAACAATAAAAATACTAGGGAATAGTAGGAAAGAAGCAAACAGAAATCCCAGGTTATCATTATGCCGTTTTCTAAAATTATATCTCATCCATCACACAGTTCGAGTCCCCTCTTCTCATGAGAAAAGTTTAAACAGCATAGAGGTCTTCAGTGTGGAAGACAGAAGAGGTAGATATAGAAAAGGGATATACAATTCCGAATGTTATGAAGATGTATAAGCAATAATCATCCACTGCTGAGTGTAAGGACTATCCAGCAGCTGGTTTAAATGAACAACAGCAAAGTAGAAATTTTACATATGATATCTCAGCAAGATTTTCCACAGGACTCCAGAAATGAAGACAGGAAGGAATTGTGCAAATTAATTTTAGAAAGATTTCTCAAATTCTATTAAACACAATGCTACGATCTCTGGCTTGGGAACCAAGAAGATATCACTCAACTTGCTTTCTTCTGCTTTATCAACAGATTCTGTCTCCTGGGAGATAATAGTCAGAGGTGGCTTTTGGTGATTCAATTAATCTCCACTTAGTGAAGTGAGGTGAAAGAAAATCAAGGAAGATAGAAGGAAAAAACCTGTCCTAGTTCATAAATATAGCAGTAGGGAATTCTGTCTTTCTAAATATTGCTGTCACAGATGCCATTGCATCTTCTGGGTTAAGGTGTGCAGAGTGGGAGGATGTTATAGCCAGGTAGTATATTTTCTAACGATCTGCATTCTTGTGTGCTTTATCCTATAAGGAAACAACAGAAATATCTTAGAAAATATGCAAAGCCTATCTGTGTGTACCTTTCTGTGTGCATCAATCAAATGCTTCCTGAAAACTTAGGCTATGTGCTAGGAAGCTTGTACCTTTTATGCATACAAACCTAAATTTGCATTATGTCCCTATTCTTTGAGCCCAAATCCATGGGAAAATTTACATTTTGGGAAACCATGTGAGTGGGAGAGAAGAAACTTGATCCTCCTTCATCTTGGAACTGTTACACCCAGGCCTGCAGTGCAGATGGGTTGGGGAGCACACCCATCTGGTCTCTCTCCTTTCTTCAGAGAAAAGATGGGGAAACACCTCTTGCAAGAGCGAAGGGTGCCCAAACTGCTGAGTGACCCTGCTTGCTTTTTTACAGACCTAGGAGGGGTGGAAGATGGGCTTTGGAATCGGGAGGGATGAAAGAAAAGCTACCTGCTCTCTAATACTTCGGACAGCTTTAGCAGACCGGGTTTTGCATCAGGCCTTAGCAAATATAGGCAGGTACCTTTGCTTGTCACTGAGGCAAGGAATAGTTGCTGCTAAGACTGGACAACGTAGCTTACTTTCTTGGTTCCACTGAATCCTGGAGGTAGCCAGATACTGCTGCTGAGGTCAGACCATCCTGATGTGACAGAGCAAGAGGGAGGCTATGACACACAAGCATCAAATTAATTTCCTGAACGTAGAGGGGAGGGTATTTGGCTCACTTATGAAACACATAATAAAAAAACAGGTTACTCACAAGGTAAGTGGTATGCTGTGCCGAAGTCTGATGGCGGGGGGGAGGATGGGGTACAGGGTGTAAGGAAGAAAACTGCATAAAGGGTAGCAAGAGGGAGGGACAGGTTTCAAGGAAGCAAATATATGTCACCAGGAAGAACTTGTGTGGCTAGGTCTGAAAAGTGCTTTTTGGCTGTTTCAGTAGCGGGTCTTCTCTGCATGTGCTTCCTACAGCTGAAGAATAGCAGCCCCAGGCTAGGTGTCTGTGGAGCAGCTATGAATGCAGGAGATGAGCAATGACTTTGTACCTCTTCATGCAGAGAGCTCCTTTCTGATGTTTTCTTGGTAATCTGTGTCTTTCTGCGCAGCCACTGAGAGTCATTTATGAAGGAAGAGTTTTGATATTTGCAAGAATATAGCAACATGTTTTTTATAAAAGTAATCTGTTTTCTGTACTGGTTCTATGCATATACTCTCAATTAGTGCCGTAAAGACAAGTAAGCATCTACAAGAACATACTTAGGTTTTCTTTTATTTTGTGAAATTTGCAGTGCAAATACTCTTAAAAATCGTATCTGGTAGTAAAAGCTGTTGTCAAGCTGAAAAAGGAATGGAATTGGAAGCAATAAATTTCTTCACTAGCTTTCACAGAGGAGAAAGGGATATGAAAAATAATCAATGAAAACATGTAACACTTCTTAAGAGTTTTGTTTTCCCTCATCAAAAGCCAAACTGTGGCTCATGTAGTGTGTGAAGAGGCTCAGTCTCTCATTTTCTTGCTTGTATGCTATGTATATCATCTGACACATCCAGGAGAAACAATCTGATGGCGTGTTAGGTAGTGTGGAGCAGTTTCTCTTGTGTCAACACATGCAGTACTTCATAGGGGCTTTTCATGTGCTTTTCTGTTTCTGCTTTCCCAGCTATGATTAACTTGGGGGACTTGAATTAAATCCCTGACTTTTCAGACTGTTGAAAGAGGACATCAGGAAAGCTGCTGTAGACTTCTGCATAGTTGTAGAAGGCTTTGTTTCCTTCCTCTCTTCTATTTCCAGTCTGCTGAGGTAGGTAGCAACCTGTCTGCTCCCTTGTCCATGATAAGATCTGTATTTCTGAGCTATCAATTAACTTTGCGCTGTGCTGGCCTGTGGCCTTCTCCCCTTCCTGGGAGAGCTTTCTGGCATTCACCCATGTTCTGCTGCAGCCTTGTCAGTGGCATTTCTATTCCTCTTACCTACGGGGCATTTCAGGTGAGTTCAAGGGAGAAATGTGGACAGAGAAAGGAATACCGAGCTGGTTAAACTATGGGAGCTTAAGTGAATGTGAGGCTCCTTTGGAGCAGAAAATTTCCATTGGCCTTGTAGAGTAGACTTTGGCATTTTGTGTGTGTGGATGCTATGGAAAACTGAGGGTGATAGTCTCTGTTGAAAAACAGCTCAGATTTGGTCCAGAGCATATGTGAACATACTGTCTCTCAGCAATTAAATCAGTGCTCATATGTTCCTTTTATGACAAGCAAATTTGTAAATATTGGTAGTCTATTATGAAACAATTTCAGGGAAGAAAGACAGCCTGGCATAAGTTTCTTGCTGTTTCACTGGCAGAAATAATTAAACGCTAATTTTAATTTGAACTATTTATAGGTATAGTTTCTACAGAATTGCTTGGGGCATTATTTAATCTTTAAAAACATTTAATATTTCTGCTTTATTTGGTATAAGATTCACATATTATTGTAAAATGATGAGTAATTAGTTTTGCTTATGCAATGTCCCTTAAACACTATATTTGAGACTAATGTTGACTAGTGTTATAGCAGTGGTTATAGTAGTACATGCAAACTGCACAGCACTCTAGCTAAACTTAGAAAAATCATCCAATATAAAAATATGATAATCTTCAATGGTATTTATAAACCAACATAGATATAAGTGACTTGATGTTGATGCCAGATATACAAAACAAGATGAAGAATAAAACCGCAACAACTGAGCATGTCATTACCCTCAAGCGTGGTTACTTAACCATGCAAAACTGGAAGGAAAAACCTCGGGACTGGAATGATGATGATGTGCAGTCTTTCTGCTCCAGGCTAATATATTTGTCTGGGTGCAGCGCAAGGTAGTGAGGCAGAGGACAGATTGCTGGTGGTAACTCAGATGAAGCACACTGAGTTAATAACATTTGCTATCTAAATGCCTTTCAACACTTTGTGTGATGGAGGAAGTAAAATTTCCTTCTTTTGATTCTACAGATTTGAAAATTGAAACAGAGGGCTAAAGTGAGTTGTATGCCAGGGACTGGAAAAAGAAAACAAGTTTTGTAGTCCCAAAGAAGAAATTTCATCCAAGAGCTGATGAATAACAGCTTCTTCATTTGTGGAGAAAAATGTTAATTGCATTAGTAAGTAATTAATTATCATTAAAAATACATTTTTCCTCCTTTCCAAGTAGTTCACACTTGCTGCTCCCACATCCTGCTGTCCCAAGTCTGTCCTGGGCTGTTGGGTATCTTGACAATTTCATCTTATATCATTCCTTACTTTATTCCTATCCTCCATCCTGTGTCTTGTTCTCCTTCTGGGCCACACAAGCTAATGTCCTCCTCTGGGATCAGTTGGGAGACTTTGCAGTGCTGGTTCTTGCAACACTTGTTCTCCTTAAAGACCAAAACAAACAAAACTTGTAGAAGTCAGACAAACAAGAAAGGAATTAACAGAATATTTGGAGAGCACCTAAAAATTAGTCACGCTCAATTATGTCTCTTTCTTGTGGAACCTGCTTATTTACTATTTTTATTTGCCTGCACTTTGGGCATAGATCTCTAGGTGCCTTCTTCACACGTGCAATTCTTACTTAGGAAAGAAACCTTGTTCACTTGATTCTCCTCTGTGATGTTCTGGAGGCTGTTCTGCCCACCGCTAGTACTGTGTATTACACCAGTGGCATTTTCTGCTCTGTTATGCTTGAGTTGACAGGTGCTATTTAGAGTTTGCTAAAAGTCAGCTAAGCTTTCCAAAGTAGAGCTCATAAATATTTCAAAACTTCTTGATCTTCCAGAATTATTATTAGCATCCTATGGCACCCTTAGAGACTACCCCAGAGGAATATTTTTTTACGGTTTGACTGTAGTTCCTTCCCCATCTTCCCACTTCAAATCAACAAAACAACTTTTTTAGAAGAAAGTTCTTCATTGATCTCCTTTGCTAGTGAGTCATACTATGTAGCAGTTAGTAGCAGTTTTTAAACTAACACATCAGGCAGACTATAATTCTGTGATAATTTCCAGCCTTCAGTTTTCCCAAGAATAGTCTCGTTCATGTCCAAATGAGTGTGTCCTATATTACCGAAATCTTGGATATGTCAAGACACGGTAAATCACAGATGCTGAACTGAGAATATTAAGTAGAGTACCAAATATAAAAAGAAATGGACCTGTTCTATAAATGTATTCCAATGGGAGGAAAAAAAAAAAATCAATATCCCCTTCATCCATATGTTTTGTAGAAGCAGTGATAGATAATAAAATATGTAAGAACACAACACATATTGCAGTCTTTTAAGTATTTTAACCTGTTGTTATATTTTTCCCCCTCTATTTTTAGAAGTTCAATGTTTTAACTGACAATCGACCCATTATCAGAGTCCTTTGTATTTTATTCTACCTATCTTGTCAATTGTAAGCTTAGTAAGCAGATCTTACAATCTCTCATGCCATTTTCCTTTTGACAGGTGAAATCAGAGGAAACTCTCCCCATTATTTCTGTGGTTTTGGATTCCTAAAGATGGGGAAAGGCTTTCATCTGTTATCCTGAGTGGAATAATAATAATGATGATGACGATGATGTAACACATAAAACAATAATAACTAAAACCAACCCTGCCAGTGACATACCTCTTTCAAAGCAGACTTCTTGGACTGCTTTAAGTACTGTACTCCTCTGCTCTTTTTTTCTCTACTCTTGCAAACGCTTAGTTCATATATAATGAAGCTTGTCTATATGGGCATCTTTTATTGGTATCCTCAGCTATTACTGACAGCACTCTTTTTCCCCTTGAGAGTCTCATTTCAAAGAATTCCTTCAAAAATACAGAATGATGCTGCTTAAAGTGTTAATAACTCTTGGTTATGTTTGTTGTCTGCATTGTGGGATCAAGGTATATGAGCTTCGTTCTTTCACTCGTAAGTCTTGATTTTGGGGAGCCGCTCTTCTTTTTGAGTTGATAGCTGTTCCATTACTAACTGTTAAGCATATACAAGGGCCAATGAATAATTGGAAACTGGAAAATGGAACTGGTCAGTGAAAGACTTTATAGCACTATATCAAAACTGAATCGTCTTACATGAAGGCTGAAGCCTGATGTAACCCTAACCCTTGCTGTGGGAAGAGGAGCAAGGATGAGAGTCACGCAGAGCTTGTTTTGTTTCTGCTGCTGGGAACAGGGGAGGAAGGTTGAAGATGGTTACTTTTCCTAGGAGTATCTAGCTTGATTCTGGCAATTGCTGCTCTTCCACATGCCCAAACTACTCCAAAATGAAGACCTGCAGATGAAAACAAATGTCTGTTTCAGAAGTGCAGTGTACCTAGGAACACCCTCTAGAGCAAAATGATTGGTGGGCAACATAAAAAGCTTTAATGTGGCTCTGCAGCATATTACATGATCTTGGTGATTTGTTTTTAATTTGAAATATATTTCTTTCCTGTTCTTGCTGATATTTAAATGAGAAAGAGAGTAATTTGTACTTGATCTTTTTAACATTGACAGTTTTTGGTAATGTCAAATGCTCACAGAAAATTTAAATGCATAGCTAAAGCTTTTAACATTATGATCCTGACTGCTCAGCATTATAAACATCTGACCCAACTATTTTTGTTAGAAAACAAGTGCAAATATCCAAGTGTAAAATGCAGACTAGTTTGCAGAACTGGGTCTTGCTTCACAAAGATCACTTGAAGAAGTGCTGGTAAAATGGAAGCAGATTTCACCCAAATAATTTTCTGCCTTGGGGAGAATAGAAACATTTATATTGGCAACTTAATTTGCAACTTTTAAACTACATTTAGTGTACTCTTCCACCACATAATTACTGCTTAAATCTTGAAAGGCACCGTACAGAAAGCCTTCTAACTCAATAATAAGAAGTTAAATTTGTATAAACTGCAAATAGAACATGAATGCTACTTCAAACTTGTTCACTAGCGTAGTTTCAGATAAAATTGGCATTCTTACTATCCCTATCTCCAAATCCTCAAAACTAAATCATTTGTTATACATAGAGCTGTTAAAAGGCAGTAGGACAGACACATAATGTGAGGCTCTTCTGCTCAAATATTTGGATAGGCCTATCTTGGAAAACGGAAATGAAACTGAACCTTCTTTCATTTCAGAGCTCATTTGCTGTTGTCTTTCATTTCTCAAGTGTTGGTGTGAGGGGATCTACTTAAAACCTTGAATGTATCCTGTTTTTAGCGGCATTCTAGACAATTTATTGCATTATTATGATGATGCTTGCTGCTATATAACCAGCAGCAATGGTACAGTATAGGCACAGGGAGTTGTCTGGGTCACTAGACTATGTGGGGTAGCAAAAAATTCTGGTGTAGCAGTGTGTAGTCCTTGAACAGTCTAAGGGCAGCTGCGGCTGTTTATGCAGTGTGTGGGAAGGTGGATAATGCTTCCTCCAATTGCCACAGCAGTGTGCTTCAGCTCTCCAGGGCTTTCCTGTTATTCACTGTCATGCTTCCACCCTTTTCCAAGGCAGACTTAGCCTACTTTAATCTCCTTCTTGAGGAGTGTTCTTGTTCTGGGCACACAGCTATGGAAAAACATTAACAAAAAAAACCTCTAAGGAATTGCAGTCTGAATGCCTGGACAAAATCAGTGAGAGACATGGCTAGTGATTAGAAATGTCATATCTGGCACAGACTATGGGATTTCTCCATCTCTCAGCTTCTGTCTTCATGAGCGCAGGCAGGTTCACATCAGCATTCACATAATTGTATCTTAACTGCTGCTGCTGCTTAGTATAAGGAGTTCAAAAGGTGTTTTTCTTACCAGCTTTCTCAGCAAATGCTCCTGTGGCAGTAGGATCTGGGAGCATTAACATTATGAATTAGTTTCCCCCTCCAATATCTTTATAAACTGAAGATACTGACTCGGTATGAAGAATTTCACTAGCTTCTTTCCCCTTGTGCATTCTCTTTCTCTAATGTTTTTAGTTTTCAGCCCTAGGAAAAGATTACATAAGTTTTGTCAATATTTGTAAATATGTTGATTGTTAGTAAAACAAAAACTGGCCACAAAATCTTGTCTTCTTGGCAGAAAAGGCTAATATAGAAAGTTCAACCAGGTTTAAGCAGGATTCTCCTAAACTTCCCCTTGCAACCTAGCAAAGGTATTAAATATATCCCAGTTAGCAAACGGTTTTCTAATATTGCTCTAATTTGAAAATAAAATATAGCAATATAAGAGATGGCAGGTAACTGCAGGAACTTCTACAGAGAGAAACTGAGTCAGGTCCCTGCTGGTGTCTTCCTTTTGGCCCCTGTACTCCTTTGTCATGGGTGAGTAAAATGAGCATTTCTGCTGCGTCTATTGACTTTGGTCAGAAATATGCATTATTGTACTCTCTGAGCTGGTGTGTTTCTAGTTAAGGTATCTGTCCCGCTGTCTGAAGGAATTAACTTCTCCCAGCATCCTCACTCCCGTCTTTCTTTTTCTTCCTGTTTCAAGGATGTAGACTTGTAGCAGCAATATTTGAAGCAAACTAGGTATTTTAGAGAACAATAAACTATGATAAGAGGTGAGATGAAGACTACAGTAATTGCATAATATGTAGTTATGTTCTACATGCTTACCTAGGAGGTGCATCTCTGAATTATATCAGTTAGTATTGTGGTGTGGTTATATAATCAATACCTTGGTCCTTTTCACAGTTCATTATTTCAGTAGTTCTTGGGCAAGATTCCTCGATTTGTTAATATTTACTTTTTTTTTTTTCCCCACTTGTACTCGAATGAATTAGTGAGATTTTCAGTGGAACGCATTATGAATGTAGAATTTTTTTTTTTGTAAATAGGATCAAATATGAACATATTATCCTTATTTTCTTTCCTGTAGTTAACTAGATGAACTTACTGGGAATTGAAGAAGGTCAATGACTAAAATTTAGACCTCTGTTTTTTCTCAAAAAGCACAAGCATAAAGTATGTAACTCTTGCCTCTATAAAATTCCTATCAACCATAGTGAATACTGAGAATATGCAGAGCAGCAGAATCAGTCAACACCTATCTGCATCAGGTAAGAAAATGTTAATTTGTTAGACTTTTGCAATCACGCATAACCAGATATCTTTGCTACAAATAAAAGCTTCTTAATTAAGCACATTCCAAAAACAGAGTTTTGGAGATTGAGTAGTCCAGTGCAGCTACTTAAAAGTGTCATAAGAAGAAACAAGAGAGTAACTTCATACTTTCAAATAACGGGGGCATTTTTATCACCAGAGGGCGCTATCCTTCCAGGCTAACATAAAGCTATTGTTAGATGGTTTTACATCTTGGGAGCTTTTTTAATTTAAGAAAAATAATTTCAGGCAATAGTTAGTCATTATTTTTTCTTACTTAACTATTCATTTAAATAAATACATTCTGATAATCTTCTCCTTTCCCTTAAGTTTTTCATACTTATATGGGAAGAATATCCAGGCTGATGTTAAACTAATTTTTAGAAACCCCAAACAATTTGTGGAAAATGCAAAAGGTAAATGTTGTTGTACATTGGCAGATACCTCTCTTTTGCAGTCCAACTGTTGTTATAGGAACAGACCTGCTTTTAAAAAACTGCAGAGTATTCCTTTCCTGTCTTCCTCCAGAGGGATTCTTCAGGCTCCTGCTGTGTTTTCCTGCACTCCCACCAACCAGTGCTTCAGTAGCTGCCAGTGGGAGGTGCTTGCAGGCCATGCTGACCACACCCCAGCACGAAGCATTCCTCTTTGCTGGTTGTTCCTGCTGGGATTTGTCCCTTGCTGCCTGCTTTATTCCAGTGATCAGTTCTGGCACTTGCAAAGACTCCAGCTGCTATTTGTGCTCTTAGGGGGGACTCCTAGGGACAGCATGGGAGAGAGTAAAAGTCACGCTTTATACAGGGGTGGCCACACAGCAGCAATAGGTTCCAGTAGCATGAATCCAAGGTGTTGGTTCCTTACATCATACAATGATATCTTGGCTTTTTTTAATGTAGTATTATGCACTAGAAGCAATTGTTCATGCTATGAATATATATAATATCTTTAAATGCTATATTTGTACATTTCCCCATCTTCATGTCATTCTCTTACTAACCAGAGACGACCTTAATTATTCCTTTGGACTACGGACGTCTTCCTTGTTTGTGTCTTTACTAGCTGTGTGTCAGTCCCTCTCAAGTTCTGTTAATTCAGTTGTGTGGGTATGGCAGTAAGACCTCACATCTCTTGGATTTGCCTGCCTTGCATTAGCTGTGTTACACACTGGACTGAATTCCCTTCTCAAATATTCCAAAGATAATGCTCTTGAACTGAAGACGTTACAACTTGCCTCATTCCTAGCAATGACGAACACCCACAGCTCTTGCTTGTAAAAAGATACTTGGAACTGTCAAGTTATCTATCCAAACTTGTGATTGACAGAAAGGGAGATGAGTGCAAATGGTTCAATATTCTTTATTGCCTTCCACTTCACTGCTGTGTGAAATTCCAGGTAGTGACAATAAACGCTTCAAATGACTGAGAGACTCCAGCTCTCCAATACTATTATTTTGTGTTTCACCTCTAGCAGCAGGCTACGTATCTGGAAGGAGTGCTTGATGTATGGTGATGGGAGCTTCCACCAGGGAGGTGCCACCTGTGGGGTGGTTGCTTTAGTTTCCAGTCCCGCTGTGTTTATTCTTGGTCTGGATATTGGTGGCTTCAAAACAGGGACAAAGAGTGCTGCTGTTGGAGCTTTCTGTAACTGCAGGCCATTGCCTAGGTGAAAAACAGACAGTAAGAAAATCTGTTATCCTGGTTGACTAGAAATAATGGTCCTTCATTTAAGGGCAAAAGAAGGATTTACTTTGTGGAAGGGAACCCTCGTAAGGAATCGTCTGAAAGGTAAAATCCTGTATGAAATGAAGATTAGAAAAATGAAATGTAATTAACCTCTGCTGCCCCGTGAAGGTTCCCACGGCGTTCATGGGCGTGCCTTTCAGTAAAGCGGTAAAGCGTATCAGGTAAAACTACACTTCCTCTCTTCTCTGAGTACGTCCTGTTAGCATCAGGCCTAGGCATGCCCTTTATTCCTGGTGGGTTTCTGTGACTGACCTCCTTTTCTGCTGACCTGCTTGATCTGCTTTTGACTGTTCAGAGCAATAGTTCTGATTCCTGCTGCCAGAGCTGCCACAAACCACCATGTACAGTCACAGGGAACCGCTTGCGCAGAGCAGCATGTGATTTGTTTTTCCATAGGAGTTTTGCAAGCAAAAAGATTAAAATAACAAATCCTTAGACACACACAGTCTTACCTAAATTTGGCAATTCTCTGAAAGCTTAGGCAGGTCCTCGCTGCCCAGTTACAATCTGCTTCTCTGCAGACTCTCTTTTTTCCATGCTGTGGCTTTTCAACTGTTTCCAAGTTCTTTTTGAAGTTTCTGCCTCAGATTTCCTGTTCAGGAGTTTTTCTCCATGCCTTTAATCTCCTTGAAGAAGAAGCTGTAGAAAAGTATTAAAGAACATATAACCTCCATTTGCTGCATGATTACAGCCCCTCTTCATCCAGTGGCTCTTTGCTCCAGCCCTCCAAAAGCAAGTAGAGCTGATGCAATTCCTTGATCAACTCTTACCTGATTATTGCAGTCATCAAACCAGTGGAGACGCAACGTTTGTTGAAAAAAATTAAGCTTACATTTGTCTTACCCTATCAGAATAGCAAAAATAGGAGGCTGTTTTTCTGAGTATTTCAAGCTATGATGTAATGAAATGACTGCAGGGATTCTTACAATCTACATTGCAGTAACAAATGTCAAAATTATGATAAATATTTTATTCAAGAAAAGCTCTAAAGGATTTTCAGGAGGCCTTAACATCCATTTAGTTCTGCTATGAATAAAGCCAGTGGTATAATTAATTTCGTTTGGAGAGAGCAGAGTTGAGCAAACTATAATCAATTCTGAAAATCTCAGTTTCTGAAGACCTTCTAAACAATATTAGATGCAAATATTAAAGTACCTTGCATAATACCTTACAGTATTAATGTTCCCAAAATGAAGCAGTTACTGGCATTTTCTTCAGTGAGATATGAGACTGTCTTCTTCTGAAAAATATCTTGTAGTTGGCAACGTGGGTGTTTAGTCTTTGAGAATGTATCCTTTCTAATGCATAGTAGAACTTGCAAGATTTTAGCAAACTGAGAAGAGAACTTTGTGTCTTTAAAAAAACAAAATGAAAAACACTCCACTCTTGTACAAAGGTATTCTTGAATTCTGGCATCATTATGCAGCTAGTTGCTCACTTTTTAGTACAGTTGTCTTCATGCCATTTGCAGCATTTGTCACTGACTTCTGCTGCAACTGGCCTTTATGGATGAAACTGCAGTCTCTTTAATTTTATAAATACGTGTGTGTGTGTGTATGCGATGTGTATATGCATGTGAATGTATGTAGTTAAATAAATGTTACTTTTCTCAGTTACTGAATGTAGCACTGTAAGGCTACATAATTCAGAAAGTGTTTGGTGAAAGTCCTTTTACTGGTTAAATGTCACATTGAGGTGAACAGGCTTTAGAAGAAGAGTTTAGTCCACAAAGACAAAGTAAATTCATTAAGTAGCATCATTACTTTTTGTTCCCAAGAGGACAGCTGTGTTGAAGCCTGCTTGCAGTCTTGGTATTTAACAACTGTTTTGTGTTTAACATCTCAACAACAAAATTTCAATTCATCACATGTGAGTTCTTGGTGTGACCTGACGTGAGTATGCCACAGAATTGTTAAGGATTTGAATACTCTGGGATGTAAGCTTTCTTCTGCCTTTGTGTTTCCCTATGGCAATTAGATGTTGGTGATATATAATCCATTCAAGGAAAAAGCAGATGAGCCTGAGACTGTGCAGCTTTCGATATTGTTTATAGATGCCCACCCTAGCTTTAAATGGGGTAACTTGGGTATTTGTCGAAATCTTGCTGCAGCAGCACAAGGCTTACCATGGGTAATTTATTTTTCTCGGAAGCAGGATAAACTATCCTCTGCTGAGCATCATCTGGCCACGTCTGGGCAGATTCTCGTACTCGGGCTTTCTCATTTCTAGCATGCTCAGATCCTTACACCACATTGTGGTCTGTGGGATAGCTATAGGCCTTTGAACTGAATTTTCAGAGGAATGAAACCCGAATACTAGAAACATAGAGTTTTGAATGACAGTAAAAAAGCAGCAACTGAGGGGTTGTTGGCAATGAGTAGATGCTGGAGAAAGCTTCTCTGGTTTTACAGAAGGCAGCCGTTCTCTTTCTGATGGGGCCTCTACATGGAATAGCTACTCTGTGTGTGAAAGGCATAATGTAAAGCAAAACTCTGGGTCATCTAGCTTCATTAGGCAAATGTTTGACTAAAATCTGACTGTCCTTTTTTGCCTGCCTGGCGGTTTACTTTATGCAACCTCAGGGGAGATGGCTTGAGTCAGAACTGCAAATTGAAGTAAACGGTTAAGGTTATGGAAGCTGAAAAAGAAGAGAAAAAAACAGAGAAATATTGCATCCTGCTACCAGTGCAGAACTCTAGCTTGCAACCCACCCACCTTCTGGATTAGCATTCAGATCTAATGCTTTATATGTCAGAGTTATTCTCTCCTGTGCATATACTCAGTTATGTAATAATAAGTATAAAATGTGATCTGTGCAGCTGCATAATCGACAACTTAAGTGAATTTGTCCCACCACTGAAGAACAGGTTCATGTGCAAATGCGCATACTGTTCCTACATCTGTTCCTGTGGTCTCAGCAGTTTCTGTGTTGCTCTTTTGTTCTGGGCAGCCTGTGTTTAAAAGATAAGCACTGCAAGAGGTGATTTAAGGTCTGAAGTAAATGTTGCCTGGTGTTCTCATAGGACATGCTTTTGCGACTTATGTGGGCCAACATGGTGTTAATTACTGCTTCTTTAAGAGCTTAGTTGAAAGAAAGACTGACGCCAACTCTTCAGAACATTATCGTTCTTAAATTTCAGATGGCTGCACAGCATCAATAATTACATTCAGATTTTCAGCTCTCGTGGAATGGATCTTAAAATGAAATAAAATCCTAGATATCTTGTGAAAGCAGAAACAGTTCTGGATGTGTTCTCTAACACAGGCATTCAAGTGTACTGGGCCCTGGCTCTTCTCTGCCTCCTGCCTGTTCAGTTACTCACATCACAATAGGAAGAGAGTATCCAGTAGTATTGGGTAGCATTTAGTTGAATACTAAATCTAAATGACTACAGTATGTGATGCTGTGGAGGGTCAAGCTTGTGGTACTTAGATGTAAACCTAAAATTTTGGAATAATATTTTTATGACTCATCTTTTCACCTGCACAACTGTCAGGTTGCGACATATATGAGATATTTCTTTACCGCCTCTAAAATTAGAAAAGATTATGTGCTGAATGTCAAAAGGTTGTAGAATAACAGGAATCAGGATGAGATTCACAGTTCTTTGGCTTTGGCATGCTACCTCTACTTTAAGGGCTTGTCTACACAATGGAATTTATCCTCTACTGAATTGTTTTGAATAAAAAAGTCTTGTCTGCACTAGGCAATTCACTCAGAATGTAGTAACTGATGCCATACTGTGTTGCTTGGAAGCAGCAGTTAACTCCATCTTGTGATTTATTATTGCATGCTAATGTTTGCCTGCATTGCACAGTGCTTTGGCAGGCCTCCATTTGCTCTCCCATCTTGCTCAGGCCACCTGGTCTGCTACCTGTGTGCCTGTAGCTACTCTGCAATCTCACAGATAGAGCATTTGTTCCCTGTTTTTAAATGCTGGGGAGCAGTGATGTTCAATTCCTTCATGCTTTCAGGCTCTAGCAGTCTATACAATTACTATGGTTTTGTTTTCTAGTCTTCTTTTCTAGCCTGCATCCAACTGGTGCAACAACAACAAAAAAAGATCTCCAGAGGATAGAAAGTTGGAAGGGAAAGCAGTTCCCTGAAGTCTAGACATCATCATGTGGTGAGGATGCTAATGTTGCTAATGGGGATGGTGAAACAGAGTCATGACCTCAGCATGTATGTGGTACTGTGTCAGAAATCATGAATATGAAATCATCTTGCAGTAAAACTAGATATCTACTTTTTTGGGAAGCTGGAGCAGTGAAGGGTTCAAATTCTGGTGATGGAGAATTAGTACAGTTTTATCACAAGGCTCTAGTAATTGACTATTTCACTTTTGGTTCTGCTGGTGCTCAAAATCATAGAATCATAGAATGGTTTGAGTTGGAAGGGACCTTAAAGATCATCTAGTTCCAACCTCCCTGTCATGGGTAGGTACACCTTCCACTAGACCAGGTTACTCAAAGCCCCAAAATAAAGACAAGGACTATGGGTGAGGTCATGATTTTAGATTATCTGGTAGTCAGGAAGCAGCCAGCACCGTAACCTCTCCTCCACGTCATAGCCCCATAAGTCTACCAGCAGGATGGCAGAGGGACCAGTAAGCACCATGGCACTGACTTATGCTGTAAGTCAGTCCTACAATAAACAACCACTCATTCTTCAGTTTTTCCCCTGAAGCCAGAGGCACACTGGATCACCCCATAGCGTGCCAGGCACAGCACCTTTCATGATGCCTTTCCTGCTCCTTCCTCCCAGCAAGTCCTACCTGGCTGTTTGTTATATTCAGAAGCTAGCTGTGCTGGTGCTAATCAAAGGAAATCTTATCATAAAAACTTGTTTGTTGAGGGCATGTCATTCTATAATTCTGTAATAAAATATGTAGTACTTAATGTATTTTAATTAAGCTGGAAATTAATTCAATTAATCAGTACAAGTCCACCCGCCCTCTCCTTGCTTAATATCCTGTGCTCCAACAATGAGGAAACTCCAGATAGGAAAATTGCTCATTGTTGTTAACAAAAGACACTAACACTGTTAACCTTTAGTATGCTGGGCACTCACCAAAAAGCAGCATTTCTTAAACAGGGGCACCCAAGCGTGTAAAAGAATGACATCCTTAGTCTCATAAAGTGCTCAAATTGACCCTAACTGTTCAAGACCAGGGTGCTTTCTCATTCACATTAGGGCAGCTAGCTATCCCTTCCAGAAGGTCAGGGAGGAACATTTCAGTGACTTGTAGAAGCTGACCTCAGCCTTGCTCATTTACCTGGGGGGGTCATGTGCAATTTTTTTTCCTTACTGTTCTGATCTTGACCTGTCGCAGATGACGAATATGTTACATCCATTTACTTGGATTTCATGGGTAGGCACTTTCTTCACTTTGCTGACTGAGGACGCAGGCCAGGGATGTGTCCTCTAGTATTAATGGATCTGCATGCAATTAATTACTTGTTTGACGGTCTTCAGCATCTATGTCACTCCTGATGGCACCGTCAATAAATATCTTGGCCATGTACTCTTTAAAGCTGTGGCCACAGACCCATTAATGTGAAATGGAGTTTAAAAGAGTAGCCATCCAACGTGCCCTGAGTTCAGCATGACAGCTACCTACCTGACTAATAGAGCGTGTGAACTAGAAAGTTGTTCTTACTGTGGATGCTGGCAAGCCCAAGTGTTCAAAGAAATTGCCCATTTCAGTTGGTTAAAATACAATATTCTGAGGATCAAGAAGAGAAAGTATTCAGTGTACCTCTCAAGTGCCACATAGGTCAAGGTACAAGATGGCTTCTCAAGGCTGAGAGACAGGAGGCAAGATGAGAAGCGCCAGAGGCCTGTCTGAGACAGGTGAAGTGATAAGGAAGATTTTTTTTTTTCTGTGAACAGGGAGAGGAGAAATAGTCCCCAGTGATAGGGAAACCACCGGAGACAGTAGGGAGGCAGATGCTGGGGATGAACAGGCAAATCTTATTGCTATAAGATATATTCTGTGGAAGCTGCTCTTCCAGTAAATGAAAGTGAACTTTTGTTGGGACACGGGCTCAGGAAAACGTCCCATTGTGAACCCCAGTGCCCCATAGCCAGAACCATGAATTTTTTGCACATTTTGCCTTAAGCCAAGTCACTGCACAGCCTCTTATGTAGCTCTCCTGTATAAAGTTACATAAGGCAGTTTATTACCATCGTCACCAGTTTACAGATAACTGTCTTTCTGCCTCAGTTTCCTTTCTAGTAAAACCTTTAGCTGCATGCTTTAATAAAGGCTTTTTGGCACCTGTAGCTGTGGATGAATGACAAAGGCCACATGGGATTTGGTACAATAAACACTAGGCCTCCCAAGTCCTGTGTCTGTCTTACTGGCTGCTCTTTGTGATGCACTAAGGGAGTGGTGTGAGACTAAGGCATGTCTGTCTGACCTTCTGGGTGGTCTTGGCGCTGAAGGGATACTTGGATGGCACAGAAACACCATAATTCTTCCTGCAACTGACTTTTGAAGCATAATTGTTTTTCATTACTTCTAATGTTCCTACACATCTGGGACTTCCTATTCAGCAAGTACTTAATTAGAGCTGTGAGTCAAGAGATGCAGTAAGTCACAAGCTGCTGCAGGGTTGTATTGTAGGTGCCTGGATCAATAAAAGCTGATTAAATATTTGTCTCCCTGTGTGCAAACCAGAGCATAACTGTCCAAAAAATGGAGATGGCTTTCTGTGGGACGTTTCCCGTGTCTTTGCTCGATTCTTTGTTTAGAGTTGTTGGGCCTTTCTTTTGTGAGCAGAGCGAGCTCTGCCTTGAATGCTCTGAACTCAAGCCTTGTATTTATGACTTCCTCGTCTTTGGAATGAGTTAGACTTGAGGGTTTCTGTTTGAACTACATAGAGGAAAACACTGTACAACCTTTTCCATCTGACATATCATTAACTTAATTCTGGCTAATCGCAGCTAGTGTTTTGGTTTGGTTTTTTTTTTTTTTTTTTCCTGGGAGAAAACAATCACTTTTCTGATAAAGAGGCCATTTAAAAAATGGGTTAATGGTTAATGAGTTCTGACTCACATTAGGTAAGAGATAAGGATTGCAAACAAAGCATAAACCCCTCTGCTTTCATAGCTGTTAATAGAACTTCACATTCATTTAATAAGCTTTATTACAAGTCACAGACAAGCTTTTTTAGTTCTGTATGATTTTTACTGACTGAGCAATTTATTTTGTTTTCATCAACTTAGACAAACATCAAACAGCAATAAAATTTTAATTCAGTGCTAAATTTAAACATGGCAGAATATATATGCAACTTCAGTGACCAAAGAAGCTCATGGGAATGACAGGTCAATTAGCCTGTTATTACTTGCTGTTATGATAGGGATCAAATTTTCAAGACTGATGTATATCATGCACAGTGTGCCCAAGGATTATACAAACAGCGTTGAACAGCAAAACCAGAAGGTGAGCAAGGGACAGGATATGAAACTTGTTGAAAACTCCTTTTTCATAAATTTTTTTGTATTTTATCTGAAGATCTGTAAAAAACAGGAATCTTTTTTACAAAACAGCTTTTTAGAGGTATTGGCTCTGGAAGTTGCAGTAGTTGCAAATACTCAAATCTGACTAATACACCTGTTCTGGCTACCACACTTTCATCTTCCACTTGTAAGAGCAGGGAGCAGTTAGAGAGATCTGTATTATTGTTGCTTTACTAGGATCACGTTTTTCGCCCTGAAATCTTTTTAATGATCTTCAACTTGCTCCCTGACACTCCTACTTATAAAAGTTTTGGTTTGTTTTGGTTTTTTTACAGAAAAAATGACCCACCATAATTACTTCTTTCTGGATGTCTAGTTTGAATGGAAAATACCAAGGCCATGTCAAAATGCACAGCTCTTAGCCTCTGTGTAGTAGTTTATCCTAACACACCTACTGCAAGATAAATACTGAAATTTATTACCTTACTGCATCTGGCTTGGGGGTAGGAAAAAAGTAGTTGTTTCTGAATTAAGTTTCTTTAAGGAACCTTGATGTCTGAATTTTTTGCACTGTTTTCAAACAATGTTCCTGATGTCACTGTTTGAACTTGACTCTGCAGTCCTGCAATAGCACAGCCCTGGTGCTCAATGAAGAAGGATAACAAACCAAGAACAGTCTTTCTAGTTTTCCTTTGTGTTGCCCAAGGGTAATTGGTTTACTGTGTCCAGTCAAAGATGTTTGGCTTTTACTGTTCTGTAAAGGACTTTTGACCTTTCTGTTTTCCTTATTGTCCTGATACTCCAAGGTTGTCTTGCCTCAGACATGACTTTTAAGGTGCTAAGACTGTATGGAAGGCAATGATAAGATATAATGCTGCTGTCTCTTTTGTCACAGGAGGCAAAAAGAGTGTAACGCAACTGGGACACAACTGGCACATCCACGCAATTATGTTACAAGCCCTATGAATGTAGAATGTCCTGTCTGATTTCTTTGTAAAACAAAATAGTTGTTAGGGAGTCCAGCTATTGTGAAGCATATCCTGTATTGAACTTTTTAGGTTTTTTTGTGAATGTTGTGCTTACTGTTTGTCTATCTGCCTGTTAGACGTGCATGGCACTGAATAAAACATGCAACTCAAACCTACACTAGAATAGTTAAATTGGTTCACTCAATGCAAGTCAAATGAAATGAGTTTGTGGCTTTATTCTCCCTTTTACTTAAGGAAAGCAGGTATGTTATTTGCAGTTCAGTTCTTCCTAGTGTGATCTCTGTTCTTACAACTGAAAAAGAGGAGGCTCTAGTTCTGGTCTCCTGGCTTAACTAAAACAAAAACCAGCCAGGAAAATCCATTCAATATTCAGCCTGATTTGTGTCGTGAAACACGTCAAATATATTAATGATTAGGGATGAGTTATTTTTGTTATTGTGACGGTTCTGTGCCCTTCAGGGAGGAGGATGGTAATGCTGTAGAGGGGATGTGCAAGCCAAGCCGTGAATGCACAAGACTGTTTGTGTGGTGAGGTACTTTTTTCGGGATACAAGTCGTAGCGTCTCTTATAAGGTGAGCTGCTCTGCTACTGTTCTTGTTACATCCTTCACTCACATGCCTCTCCTATACTTGAGAAGAATCTCCCTTCCCTTTCTCCTTGCCAACAATAAATATGTTGCTGATTAAGGCAGTTTCACCAGAGCAACTAGAGTCCAGGCGAATTCAGTCCGCATCAAGCATACGTCTAAAAGCTTGCATGCAATAGAAAATTTATTAGAAATTAATTTGGAATAAGTTAATATGTTAATTTAAAGTGGTCTAATTAAAATCACCTTTAATTCCTATGTAGATGATGCCATTCAGAAATAATAAAGCCTCACTGTATCTGTACTAATTCACTTTAAGACTAAATAAAGCTAAATCTTCAGGTGTTTAGTTCTAGAAAACTTGATTCAGTACCATTTCTGTTAGATAACAGAGGTAAAAGCTATAAATACACCCCAGGGCTGTTTCACAGTGTCATTCTGAAGTGTAGCATCTTAAACTGTCCTGAGTTCACTAGTCCTTGGGCTGGCTTGGTTTTAGAATAGTGCAGAGCACTTTTGGGAATATTAGCCATATTAGCAGTTACTCACAGCTGCTTATGACCTTTCTGCCATACAAGATGTGCTGACTGTGTCCCTCTATGGGCAGAAGAATAGACACTTTCTAAATATCTCCGTCTGCTAACTGATAATTATATTCGAAAGGAGGACTCCTATGATTTTTTTCTACCTTCCTTTCAGTATAAAAATAATATGAAAGAGCAGGAGCAGAGCAAGCACTGCTTCCAGACTGTCCATCCACTTGACCAAATGTAGTCATTCAGTCTTTAAAAGGAATACATGCACAGGTTGGAAAACTACTCCTGTGACTACTTCATATCTCTTCAGGTAAACCTGAAAGTTCAAAAAAGGACCATCTCTCCCCATTGTGATTTATCATTGTAGCTCTTGCTGGCAGGTTTAAGGAATAATCTAGAAAATCAAAACTAGAAATGTAGAAGTAAAAATTTTGCTCTTGCCCATCATTTTTTGTAATTCTTGTCCAAATAAAAAGAAAATACGCTTTGAAGCCAGCATTTGAGGTGTTCTGACCACGTCAGATGCAAGCCACAACACCAGATGCATCTGAAAATATATTTATTGGCAGGCCCTCAAGTGAATCATAAAACTAGATTAGCAAAGAATAACAACCAAATAAAAGTAGAAATAGCAACTCTCAGGGCAAGGTACACTTAAAAAGCCTTCATTTATATGGATCAGATCTAAGAGAAGTCATAATATGGCTGCCTGCAAAAGTATATGTCTTTACTGTCTGCTAGAAACACAGATTTTGGGTGTCGTGCAAGTGTTAACGCTCTCTGTGTTTCTCATTTGTTACCCACTGTGGCTGCTGTATCCCTGTCTTGGGGTTTTTTCATTCTCAGTTGGTTCAACATAAGTTTCAGATGCTATATGCTTGTTTATGTAGATGCATTGTCAGTTTGATGTCAAAGCTAAATAGGATCTTTTTGGTTTTACCTCACCTTTTCCATACTTAAATAGATGCTAAACCACGATGAAGATAATTGTGTTAAAGAGCAGAGAGAGGTGCGTGCTGTACTCGCTCCTACTACACCAGCTAGTGCAGAGCAGAAGGTGAGATCCAGCAAAGGGCACTAGTGGAAAATCTCATGTGGGTCAGGCAGCACGGCTGGGAAGTAAAGGACTTCCAGCTCAGGACTGAGCACACCGCTTCCTGCTCTGTCTATGTGAAGTCTGGGGCCCAGGGAAAATGTTGAAGGTGATTTAAACTGAGATCTTTGCTTTGGGTCTGAAACAGAGTAAATGTGCTCACGCTACTGCCTGCAGCTGGTAAGTGTTCTAGGAAACTGCTTTTCACTGCTTTCCGTCAGAAACACAATACCTGATTGTAACAGTGTGTATGGATTCAGCACGTGCTAATGCACCAAATGTTGACGCAAAATTGCTGGTTTGGGAGGTATGCCATGAAGGAACTTAATTAAACAGACAGCATAATTATACAGCTGTTACAGATATGCCTGTAAAGCACAGCTTACAACAGAGAGCTTCAAATACATACTGCAGTTCTTTTTCTCTTTATACCTTCTGAATGGAAGGCAGCATAGACTCATTTTAAATGTTGGGGAAGCATTCATCTCTCTTATTTGTCCATTTCTTTGGCTTGTATACTTACTCATTTAACTGATTTCAGTGGAAAAGAGACATCCAGAGTGGCAGATAAAACATTTATTAAAGTATATTTCCACAGCGTGGTGCACAGGGGCCCTAAGCAAAGGCTATAAATGTTAAGTACCAGTTTGTAGTATAAGTCTTGTAGCCTTTACTTCCTTTCTGATGTAGACTGCCTGCAGTCAGAGAAGGTTCAGGCACTAGTATTAAGTGGTGATAATCTAAGTTTTCTGAAGCAAAAATTGTGGGTTCTTTTGATTTAAGCTCTTGCAAGCCAAGGAAAAATGTTCATTAGTAGTAAGAGTAATAAGGGCTTTTTTAATCTGTAGGTCTGGTTCTGAGAAGCCATTAATCTGTGGGTCTGCTACTCTTTTCACTTAGGGTAGTAGAAAAGTACTCTTTTCCAATACAACTTCCATCTATTCTAGAAAGGTGTGCAGTGCACACGTGTATCAGGCTAAACAGTGGACCATGTGTCATATAAAAATTGAAGCCAGGAACATGCTTGAGGAATTGTTAAGATGGTAGGGTACATTCCTAATATTACAGGGATGTTTCTGTAATTCAAGCTATTACCTTAAATCAGGGGGTGATCTGATCCCAGTGGATAGCAATCTAATCCTCTGTGAATAAGTGAAACCAACACATTTCTCAAGGTTTATTCCCTCCTTTTCTCTCCCACCTAAAGCATCTGAGGGCAATCAACGCTTGATCAGACTGCCTAAGAGAATGCAGTGTTTAATCGTTACGCTGAAGGGGCAAATGTGAGAAGAACAAACAATTAGATAAAAAGGGGTTGACATTCTAGCAGAGAGGCTCAGATTTTCTTTGCTATGTATAAAAATTTCAGCTGCCATTAATTTAGTTGCATTATCTTTTCATTGCAGATGTTTAGGGATGGGTTTCCTAAATTATAGAGAATAAAACTATTTCTACTAGAAAAAACAAATGTTATCATAAGAAATATAATTGGTAGTGTGATAAAAGGTTTTGACACTCAAATATCTGACAGAGTAAGATGAAAAGTAGAAAATCTTCACAAAAACATTTGATGGAAGAAAAGGGTGAACACAATGACGCAAACCCATGTATTTCCAGTTATGTTGCCTCTGAACTGAAAAAGCTTAAGAACAAGTGATTGGGTTGAATGAATATTGTCTGGTGACATATTGATATTCAATCATGAGTTGTTCATTAACTGTGTTGACACCACTAGTGATAACTGGTTAGTGCCATGAAAGCTATAATGGGATAGTTTGGTTAATGTATGCAGCTCCTAACAGTCTTATAAATCATTCTTGCGAACAGATCAAAGCAGACAGAAGAGTAACGTGACCATACATAACTTTATGATGTTTTTTCCTGTCTCTTAGCTATTGGCAATGTGACCTTCAGCAGTGGTAAAATGTCTGATGGATTTAAAACCTTTGTTGTTTACTCTTTTGGCTATATACATGATCTTAAAGAAAAGCAAAGCCTACACTTACCATTTCTACTTGCTTTTTTTAAAGGATAATAAATTTTAAGCACAAGTGTCAAAATAGGGGTAAGTATACAAATATACTCAAGCTCATGCTAAGTGGAAGCACAGAGCTCCTGGGGGCTAATTTGCTCTGCTTCAAGGTGCTTAGGTTGTATCTGATACTGCCTGAACTAGCTTATTTAGAGCTGGTTTGGAGATCTTGAGCTATATGCTAGTGTGCAATGTAGGTAAACCATTAGTTTAAGATTTATGCTAGGTCTTTTTTTGGTAATTCTTTGGAAAGGTTCATAAATCTGTAAGTATATATTACGGTTAGGACTGCCCTGGATCTTGTGTCTGTCAAGACTCATTTGCTGGTGTGTTGACTGCCCACCTTTCTAGAACAGAAGGAATTTGTATTGGAAAAAAATACTTTTACTAGTAATACAAACTAGCACGGTACACATGTGTTTATGATGGTAGAACTGCCTTTACCATTTAATATAAAGCTATGAAAAAAAAATCAGCAATAAAGTACTGGCAAAAACCTTTCATTTTTTCCTTTGTCCCATTGAAGTTTTAAAATAAACACTCATACAAGAGAGGCTAAGAGACAGAGGTTCAGTCCTCAAGCTGTTGTTCAGTGTTCTCAGTCCTGCAAAACGTTAAGAAGTGTTTAACACATCACATTTATTGTGTTAAACACAAGTTCAACACTTATGCAAAGTGAGGTGAAAGGAATCAGATTGCAGGTATGAGCTCACCATGTTTGCTCTACTTTTCTCATGCCAGAATCTACATGCAGTGGTAGAAACTTCACAGTAAAGCCTTGGGGAGATCATAGTGTTTCTGCACGTGGGGATGCAGTGTGCTTTCAAGCTGAACAAGAGAGGTTTGTTGCCAGCCATAATGTGTTGAGCTTGACAGTTTACCCTGGCAAAAGGGAGGGAATGCTAATGCAATTGGACTCTTGTGACCATGTCCACATGGTGTGTGCTGTGCCATGTAGGTATATGTGCTCTCTTAGGGAAAGACTGGAGTTTTCCAGCATTTTTGATGTGGTACCGCGTTGACATAAGTCAGCAGAGAAATAACGAGATTGTTGAAGAACAAAAGCTGAAACAACTAATCTACCTCTTTGGGCACCCTCTAGCAGGAAACTTCTAAATGGAAACACCACTAAGAAAGACTGTGTCTGTTTGGATCCTGTGTGGCACAGATAAATATTTGCTCAGTATCCTCCAGAGAGGGGATCTAAACCTTCTCTTCAGAGCAGATCGCATTTTCTAAGCAGAGCTTGTTTGTGTCTTCCTCCCTGAAACTCCTTGTGAGGTGAAAAAAGAATAAGCTTTATAAGTAGTTTTTAATTCCTTTTGCTTCTTTCTTCCTCACAAAATTAAATAGACAAAGTCCAGAATCTTCATGTTTTCCCTTTTTTCCTTTGTCTTTTTTACCTCTGCAATTTTTAAACTTTGACAAGAATGTTAATGTAGTAGAATGGAACTGCTGAGAAAGCTGTGAAATTACATAACTGGCTTCTGTATTTTTTCCTTTTCTACTTGAAATTCTCCTAGAAGTAAAAAAAATTTGAAAAAACCATGGTGAATACAACAAAATACACTCCACTGTTTGGTGGAAAACAACCATCCAACTTGGAAATAGAAAATTTCCAGCTGTAAAAAACTGAATCAAGATGAAAGGTTTAATTCTAAGTAAACTGAGTGCTGTAGTTTTATTACAATTTTCCCATAATTAGTTAAGACAGTTGAATAAAACTTGCCTGGGGGAAAGAAAGGGAGAGAAATGTATTTATTTTATCAGTTCCAACGTTTAAGGAGCATGCCTTTAAGAATGTGGTTCTGCTTTTCTCCTTGAATTCCATCTTGGTGATACAGGAGGTTATTGATACCTTGACCTTGCTTTTGTTTCTTAGAGTACCTAGTGGAAATAATGAAGAAATAAAATCCATGAAGAGTCACTTGATGGTACCTGCTGGCATTTGTTATTTGTTCTGTGTGAGTCTTTGCACAGAGTACAGTGGTATCAGAAATTTCCATTGCAAACACAGCAAAGAATTTGTTTATGAAAAGTGTCAGGCTTTTATATATTTGAATCTATTTAAGTTTCCTGCTTAAAACCAGCTTTGAGATGCTGGCTGCTGTTATGCTTCGATCTGCTTCATGCTGGGTTTTAACAAGCAGGAGTCAAACTATGTCCTCAATAGGAGCTGTGGGAATAAGGAACTAATGCTCAGGCAGATATGGGGTAGAACTTATCCCTAACACATGCACTAAGAAGTCTGTAACTTGTGGAAGTTAACTGAAAGGTATTTTTTTTTTAAAGAGTATTAGAAGCCAGTTCTTGAGTGCCTTTTTTTCCCCAGCTTCTATACAACTTTGTTATATAAGTAAAACAGAAGAGTGGTGTTTTGTTTTGGTGGTTTTTTTTTTTTTGTTTTTTTTTTTATTATGGTTTGTTGCAGG
>VYZM01016184.1:2310-13205 GCA_013398915.1 Dromas ardeola | reverse complement strand
CATCTCTCTGTTTTCTTCCTTTCTTTCTTTTTTTTTTTCTTTTCTTTTCTCTCTAGGTGGCTGGCTGATATATTTGGTTTCTTCATTATGCACAGGCTGAAAGTTGTACACATCTGATGTTCAGTTTCAATCCTAACTGTACTTCACTGGTGACTCCTGTAGAATCTGCACATTTTCATAAACATTTCTGTAGAGATAAATGTATTTTGTTTGAGCTGCTTGACTTGGTTAAAAGTAATCATTTTCAGACATTGGAGAAGAAAAGAGACTTTGAAGGGTTGTTTGAAAATCTCAGTGAGAAAAGGATTCAGTTACTGAGTTATCTATAGTGAATAAGTGTGTGATATTCTTTGTAGCCTGTTAGTTTGGTAAATAAAATGCCAGACAATTTAGCTACTTTGCAAAAAGATTTGCCTTTACAGCTGGCTAGTTTAGCTCTTTTATTCCCCACTCCTGCTACCTCCATCTTTTTCCCAGACGTATTGTATTTCTATAGCATAATTCTCCACATTTTTCTTGTGGACTAACCTATTCTTTCGTATTCCCAGTCTAGAGCTTGTTCCTTTCTCTCACATTTAGACTGGGGCTGAGGAATGAGAAGGGAGGGGACTTTTGAAGCTTTTAAATTGTTTTGTTACAGAATGAGTGCATGGAAGTACAAGAGATGAAGAATTTGTCTAGAATATGAGGGGTGCATAGTTACCTTCTTTGTAAGAAGGGATTAAAATCAAACCCTCTTGAAAAGAGGGATTTCCCTTATATGGCTTGTTCTCCGAATTGCACTGGATTATGCAGAGGGATTTAGTGGCTGCAGAAGGTAGCAGTAGGGCATAGAGCAGCCAGGTTTCCAAGCAATATAGTGAAAGTGGAGTGGGATAAAACTAGGCCTAGAGTTTAAATAAGAAACTTGGGCAGTTTTATTTTCAGTACGTTAGTGCATCCTTCCTCTAAATTCTTTCACAGCAGGTTATATGAGTTTATCACCTATTCATCAGCACACTTAGCAGTACGTTTCTTGTCATCTCCCCCTGCTGCGCTGCGCAGTTTGCAACATTGAGCACTTGATGCTGCAGAGCCTCATAAGTGAAAACAGTAATTTTCAAGCATTGTTCCAGGATAATGGCTAAGGGGTTAAGCACTGCAGTGTAACAATGATGCAGACATGCGGAGATGAAAGGGGTCTCAAGGGAAACAAGTTTCAAAAGGAAAGAACTCAGCCTGTTTAGGGAAAATGCCATAATCTCGTGGGCTACCATGTTTTGAGCAGGCACTGCCTAGAACAGCCCTATACTGGCACTTACTGCGCCTCCTCCTCTAACTCTATGGATTTGCTCTATGCCGTTTCCCATACTGGAGTTGTTTGCATGTCAAAAGCCATTTGTAACTTTGTTACTTCTGAATTAGCTTATGAAGAGCTCTTCAACAGTCACTTACAATACAGTCTTAAGATGTGCCGGTCATCTGCAGTTCCCTTAAAAACAGAAGGATCAGATCCTCAACATCAGTCTAGATTTTGTTTCCGAGTAAAGAAGAGTTTGGTGATTTCAGAGGACAGATATGTCAAACTTTTTCTCCTTTGGATTGGAGTCAGTAGTAAACAGTTCTATTTTGCCACTTTGACCATGCTGAAAATCCTTTAACCTCATAATACAAGGCCAGATATAAGATTTCTGTGTGAACACTACCACAGGCACTGGGAAAATACAATTACTTTTGTTTATTTAACTTCTTTAATTTGCAGTCTGACATTTCTCAACTGCACTCAGAGCCAAGATTCATTTGCAGTCAAAAAGCACTTCTTTATATTTTTTTTAATGAGTGAAGAGATTTTATGGAATGACTTGAGGTTTTACAGGTATTTTTTAAATTAAAATCAAGAAATTATTCAGAAAGGAGGATCTACTATAAAAATTCCCACAGGAGGGAAAACTTATCGGACTTTAAATATCTGCTAATTTTGCTCAAGACTTTGGATTGTCTTTTGTTTGTCCTGAAATTGTTTTTTCCTGTAGATGCTGAAAAACACCCTAGTACTTTATTTGGCACAAGAAAAAACCCCTCTGTGCAATCCCTCAAACCCATTCTCAAAACTCAGAGACTTAAATGGGTCTATGCCATCTGTTCCTCTTCACTTTGGCAGCTCTGACTTGACATCTGGTAGTTACAGAACTAAGTGTGGGCTTGCAATTGGAATTCAGGGATCATGACAGCGATCTCATGTTCCTTGTTTTAATAAAACTTCCCTATAATATGTGGTGTTGCAGAGATGCTATCTAAATACTGTTGTATCCAACATGCTTGTACGTTTTTGATGACTCATCTGGAGTATGTAGAAAGAAGCAGCTTTATAATGATTTTTGATTTACTTCTTTCAGACGTGAATAGAGCATGCTTTAATCATGACGTTAGAGTTATTTTTGTTGCTGTTATAGCCTCACTATTTCTATAATCTTTCTCTGGATAAACAGGCAATATGATTTCTTCCACTGGGAGAGTTCTCAGCCGAAGGATAGCAGAAATAATCCCCGAGGAGGTACTGTGTTCATTTGTAGTACATAAAAGGGCTGAGAGCCTCTAAAGAGTAAAGCACAAAGTATTTGGGGACTGGCAGTGTTATGAACTATGAAATTGAACCCAATTGCCAACGGAGAAGGGAGGGGAGAGAAAGATAAGAAGGCCAGGCAGAAATTTATTCAGAGATGAAGTTAGCCAGTAGGAGGTGGAAAAGAGAAGGTATATGTAAGAGAGACTAGAGAATCAGTTAAGGATTTGTACTTCATTTCTTCTGTTTCTATAGGTATGGCTCGCTCTCTCCACTCAAGATTTCTGTCCTGAACACTTTCTGATGGACCCTTTTTGTTCATTTGGCCTTGTTTTTCATTGCTTCACCAGTGGAAATCATTTGCGGAGTATGTCCTTACTTCAGTGAAGAGACAGCATTTTGGCTTTTTGCTTTAGTTGGTAGCTTGAGCTCAGTTCCACAGGGGATCCTGAGACTGAACTTAAGCAGCTGAATTTGACTGAAAACCAGGGTTAGTGTGCTTCTGCTACCATTTAAGTCCACACTGTTTAAGATGGTTAATAATTTCTAAGAAATCCTCCCCACCCTACTCCCCTCACTCCTCATGTCCCTGTACCCCTCTTCAGTCAATGAAACTGAAATAAAATGCCCTCTTAGAGGCAAGGTACATTATGTTTTTTGGAGGATGATGTTTATTTTCCCCTGATTTGTCATGAAAATGGTGCCCTTTCTTTTTGCAACAGCTTTTAATTTAATCCAGACTTGGATTTGTTTATATCTATTACAGTCTGTTTCCCTGTACATTTCTTATGCAGCTCTAAATTTGAAAGAGAGCCATTATCTTGACATTTTATTTGGGCTATATTTTGAATAAATGTAATTAGGCTTTGTCACACTTCTTTTAGACAGTCAATACAAAGTTATTTCTTTCCTCTTTGATATAAAAAACTCTTTTAAAATGATTCCCTTTTAATTACTCCTGAAGATGCTCATATTTGCATAAGGCTGTAAATGTCAAGTCTTGATGAGTCAGACCTAAAATGTTAGAAAGCAAACTATCTCCTAATGTTCTCACTCTGTCCCAATCCTTGTGAAGTGCCAAGACTTCCTTGTAGGTGCTGAGTGCTTTTTTCCAGCATCGAAGACAGGGAAAGCTGAAATTGCCTAGCATCTTGCAATACAATCCCTTATCAAACAGCCTGCATTAACCCCAAATATGCCTGATCTCCATACAAAAGAAACTATGACACTTTTTCAAAAATAAAGTATCTTATCAGAATTGATGTTTTCATTTTTGAAAGGCAGAGCCAAAGCCAGGTTGCATTTCTTGTGTTGGTCCCATTTCATGTGTTGGTCCTACATTACTACCTATTTGGAGATAAAAATTAAATTAGGAAGAGCTACCCATGTAGCCTGCGCAGAGAGAGGTCCGTGAGAAGTACATAAAAAGAGAACCATAGAGCTATAAAGGTGTCCTTAGATATGTGTACCTATACTAGCTCTTTTCAATACTTTTTGCTCCCTTCCATCTCTTCTGCCTTGAGCTGCACTGTGGCATGTTAACTATAACTCATTTTGACCTGGAAAACAGATGTAGTAAACTGTGGTAAGTGGGGAAAAGCAGCAGACCATGGGCCTGATTTTATGAACCTCTTCAGTTTCTAATGCTGCAGTATTTCCAGAATGCTATAGTATTATTTAGATTCAGGAGGCAATCAGATATTTCCACAAAGTCTTTAATTCTTTCCTCTGTTCTATTCCTTTTTCAAGTACCAAGGGTCTTGAGACAGGTCTCCTTTCACTCCTGCTACGTGACTCTCACACTCTGCTGTAGATATCCAGAAGGAGAAAACCCATAGAGCCATTCTTGCGTAAGCATCTGGTGATGAAGGGAATACTAACTCTCCTAGCTTGAACAATTCTACCGGATTCTGTTTTTATATGGAGAAAGGTCTTCAGACTTATAAACGGATGGTGCAGTCTTTTTTTGTTGCTTTTCCTTGAGATTTTCCTTTTGTTTAACAGACAGTAAAGGGATGGGAAGGTGGAATTAAACTGGGGCTCCTGACAGGGGATAATAGTCTTTCATTCCACTTACATCTGTCCTTCCACATGTCCCTGATATATTTTCACAGCTGACTGGCAACTTCAGAAGGTTGAGCTCATGCAAGATAACTGCAATGTGAAATAGAGAAATCCAGATCAGCGTTAACTCGATTTGTTTTGTAGCTACATGGCTATTTGTATCAGAGTTTAGAATTCAGCGCTAACTTCCTCTCACTTGTTTCTTCTGTGGCTGCACCTCTTCCGTGAGTTTAGCGCGCTGAGATGTCTGGCTGGAGTTATCTCTACTCTCTGGGCCCCTGCCAGTGACCTCATTAGGTTGTCTGCTACTGAGTTCTGATCAGAAGTTCTGTTAATGTCTCTGTAGCAGCATCTGTATCTTACTGGTGTGCCAGCTATGAGAAGTTTTTACGGCCCAGCCTCTTAGTATTGTGGGTGGTAAGAAATTGGCTTTAATGGGTTGACAATTTCCGTAACGTTCCCATGCCCATATTGAAAGAATAAATTTTTTGTTTTCTCCATGTTTCTTATGCAACTGTGTTTGTCTTCTGTGCTACCATTTTACAGTGCCAACTCAGGTTTAATATGCTGTTCACAGCAACGCTTGCCAAACATTGTTTTCCAGGTGACAGCCATTCGATAGCTTTGCTTCACGCTATAGCTCTTGCAGTTGTTCTAATGTTCTGTCCAAGGTGACTCTCATGTTATATTGCAAATTGTCTTTCTCGCTTTAGTCTCCAAAGCATTTGCAGCTATTCTTCCTTTTTAGTGGACCTGTGATTGTGACCTACAGAATTTCTAATCTGTGTGTTTCATTTTGTTTGTTAATAGCAGCCCAGAAAGCCAATTCAATCCTGGGCTGCGTCAAAAGAAGCGTGGCCAGCAGGTCAAGGGAGGTGACTCTCCCTCTCTACTCTGATTTTGTGAGACCCCACCTGGAGTACTGCATCCAGCTCTGGGGCCCCCAACATAAAAGAACATGGACCTGTTGGAGCAAGTCCAGAGGATGGCCACCAAGATGATCAGAGGGCTGGAGCACCTCTCCTATGAAGACAGGCTGGGAGAGTTGGGGTGGTTCAGCCTGGAGAAGAGAAGGCTCCAGGGTGACCTTGTAGCAGCCTTCCAGTGCTTAAAGGGGGCCTACAGGAGAGATGGGAGGAACGCTTTATCAGGGAGTGTAGTGATAGGACGAGGGGTAACGGTTTTAAACTGAAAGATGGTAGATTTATGTTAGATATTAGGAAGAAATTCTTTACTTTGAGCCTGGAACAGGCTGCCCAGAGAAGTTTTGGATGCCCCCTCCATGGAAGTGTTCAAGGGGGTTTAGAACTAGATGACCTTTAAAGGTCCCTTCCAACCCAAACCATTCTATGATTCTATGATTGGTAAATTAACAGCGTTCCCAGTGTTGTGGGTACCTCCCACCAGTTCAGCTCAGCATCAGTTTACTGCTTCGTCCATTTTGTTAATCCTTCTGACTGTATCTATTATCAAGTTCATTTAAATTTTGGACTAGGGAAGTCAGGACATAGTAAACGTTGTTCAAAACGGTGGTGTTTGCCACTTAAAATTGCTGTGCTAGGTTTCAAAAGAAGGAAAGGTAACCTGTCTTCAAAGGGGTAACAAGTCCGAATTGGAATGGGAATTGTAAAGACAGAAACTTCTAAAAAAATTTGAATCAGCATTTTTTATACAGCCATTGAAGAATACAATAAAGTGAGTGGGGTTGGTGGAAATATTAGAGCTCAGATCGTTAAACTATTTGGGCACTCTGACCCAGTAGATGCAGACGATCTCCAAGAAATCCTGGGATGATGGGCAAGGTACCACTAACATTCAAAAGAGCTGAGACAATATCAGAAAACTTTTGTTAATACTGTCTAGTACTTTCTGATATACTCCCTATTTTCAGTTGTTTACAATTCTAGCACAGGATAAGCCTTCTGGCTGAAACTTTTCAAGTTTTTCTTTTCTTGTCTCAGCTTGAATTTTGGTATTATTTTTTAATCAAAACTTTCTTACACAGAAAAAAATAATTAATGTTTTAAGATTCAGGAATTAAAAATAGATAGTGTTGCTGATGTTGAAAGCTCTTGTTGTCTGTTTTTTTGATTTGACGTCATTCGGTTTAACTACTTCATTACCTTGCTTTGTGTTTATCTACGTTACATTTCATCAGGGCATATGTTTGTTACCGTAAGGTCTTTCCTTGGCAGTTAGCCCTCACCTTTCATAGCCTGGATTACACGTTTCATTAGCAACCTGTCTCACATGAGGCTTCATCTTTTTTTCCAGATTGTTTATGAATATATAAGAGAATGAAATCTCACAGGGATCTGTACTGAGCCCGTTAACGACTACTTTCATTAGAAAAACTGACCATTGGTTTCTGTATTGTTTCCTAATTTCTAAGGGGTTTTCCTACCTTTTTAGTTTTCTATTTTTTTAATCCATGTGAGAACTTCTGTCTCGTTGCTTAGCTTCTTCAGGAATGTATGAAGAGGGGGACCTTAACAAACAGACTGCAAATTCAAACAATCTGTATGGCCCATTCAAATGCTGATTCAAGTTGTTGAATTTATCAGCCTGTAAAACAGTTTTCAAATCAGATTGGGGTCTCTGAATTGAATTGTTATTTTGTAAAAATGTGACTCTCTGGACAGATGAGTAGCTTTGTGTAAAATCTCCCTGTGATTCTCTGAACCGGGTCTGCTGTTCTAGTTATCTAGCTCAGCCAGAGGTAGGGCTTAACATTGCTACAACTTTGCCACTGTCTCAAATGAGAGGTCCATTATGAGTTCTGAAACTGCTGCTAAATCTTGGTTGTGTGCGTGGTTGGACTCCATGTGTCAACCAGGCTGAACAAAGATTTTTCTCCTTGAGAATGTTGTTTGAGAGCATGCAAGCTTGCTGCTGGTCCAGATCTCCTTGCTCTGTGTGTACATGTGTACACACACATGTAAGTATATATTGCAGCAAAGAGTGATAGGGATGACTGCATTTAAGGGCCAATTTATTCTCTGACTGGAGTGAGATACAGAGAACACTGAAGTAGTGCTGGGTTAGAGTAGCTTCACACAGTGTGACCTGGTGCAGATATATCAATGTGGGTCCTCAAAGCTGATCCCTCAAGCGTACATGGGAATGAACCTGAGGTAACAGAGTCTGTTGCTTCAGTGATGCTACAAAAACATATTGAGGAAGTTTCTGGTTCTGAATTACCTTAGTCCTTCCTAGGCTGGAGTTCTCTACATAGCACTCAGTTTTATTGTGTGGACATGCACTGGGACTCCTGGAAGAGCTCCCAAAAGCGTTATGTTACATTTTGTTCCAGAATGTCATGCGTCAAAAACAATGAAATTTTCTGTCCCAGAAAAATGTAATTTATTCTTCTGTATGTCTTTCTAAGGTAGAAACTATGCCTACACAGAAATTCGTACAGCTCTGTGACGCTAAATTCCATCCACATCACACAGCATATCTTGCATTAATCCTCTGTTCATACAACAGATTTTATTGTTATATCAACAATTTAGTGCAATATTACGTGATCATTCATCCGTGTTTTATCCTAACATCAGTGTTTTCTCTGACATACTCTGTTTATGCTAATCACCTGAAGAAATTAATTCTGAAGACTTTTAATATACTCATACAAAATACAGGGAACTATATATAAAATACAGCCACTTGAGGAACTCTGAGTGCAGTAACTCCCCATTTTCCTGCTCATTCTCCATATATTTTAATGCCAATATAATGAAGATGAAAGACAAGGTGACTTTTCACTGTCAGAGACCTTATAAGTAAATTTACGAAAGGAATTCTTCAGAGAAAGTTGCCAAATACATTTTAGGGTCAGCTGTGGGGTAGGTCTGTAAAAAGATAGTTGTCAGTAGATGTAAACATAGAATGACAGGCCTCTGAAAATGTCTCTGAAAACAAAAGCAGGAGTTCGGATCATTTATATGATAGATCAAAGGATTGGATAGAATAACTGATTTACTTCAGTTGGGTTTCCGGAACTGATCTTCACAGGAACAGAGCATGGTCTCACGTTTCTCTTCAGGACTCAAGTCCTGATTATCTTTTATATATGTAGAAAGCAACATGGAGAACTAGAGCTCTGGTCTAGACTGTAAATCCAGGTATTCCTGAAGCACAAGAACTCAGGTTCTGGAATTAAATTTTTAAGTGTCATAGAGACTGTTAGCTGTGAGTGAAAAACTTATTAAAACATTTCTTGAGATGATATTAGGTTAAGCTGTGCGTGCAGACACAGCCAATGGGAAAGCAATTTTCAGTGTTTTTTCTGAGTAAATGATGCAGCATCCGTTATTTTCCTAGCCAACCTCTGGTAAAATACTTGAAAAAACAATCTTTTTGGGGAATACTGAATCAGCACGAGTTCTGGACAACCTGAATAAAGTGAATTCTGTAGTGACTAAGCAGACAAAGATCCTTTCTTTATAAAGAGGCTGTGCTGGGAGGCACTGGTTCTTGTAAAGGATGTTGTGCAATTACTCACCCAGAGGAGACTGCTGCCCTTAAAAAACATGTACTCTTCTGAACTGGGAAATGATCAAAAAAGATTCTTTTAAATTAAAAGCTGGCTTGATTTGTTATTGCAGTATACAGCTAGACATAGCTTTTCATCTTTCCAGGGGCATGTGTTTCTGATGGTTTTCTCCTTCATATTTTAATATTTGGTATATATGAAGTTCATGAAGGTATATTTGTGTTAGAAATACATCAGTTGTCAGTCTTTATTTTTTTAAAGAAATGGAAGCATATTGGGGTATTTTTCACATTTCTAACTGTAAAATATTTTTCCAGCATTTTGCCATCCTTTCATAGTTCTCCAGTCTTTCAGCAACCTGTTATAAAATATGGGCAACAGAACTGCCACTCCAGTGTAGTTCATCGATGCTGAACATCAGCACATAACTATTTTACTGCTCATTATTCTGTTTGAGAGACACTGACATTCACATTAGAAACTCCTGTTGAGGCATTCCTGACTCATTATTTCGAAAAAGTCATTTTAGTATCCCTTCTTTTCTGAGCTTGGTTGCCATCTCTATGAGATTGTCTGACATAAATGTTTCCTAAACATGTCATTGCTTGTGTTTTACAAGTGTTTGAATGGTAAGCAAGTTTGGTGACATTGTATGTTACTGTTATTTAGTGGTTAAAAGTAGTTGTATATTTACATTTGAATCTTAATTATTGTGTTGAGTAACATCAAGCCTGAAAGAAAACCCTGAAGAATGCTACTGACATACTGAGTTATACGACAAAAGCAGCTACTTTCTGATACCTAACTCTTGAACAGTTCTCAGTTTATTTCACCTTCATTCAGTAGGACAGATTGATCTTTTGTAGTGCTAATTCATAAATGAGATCCTTGCCAGTTAGTGGAGGTTCAAATATCTTTCCAGACTATTATATCTACTCAGTTGTCTTTATCACTCTTGTAGTCTCATACAAAATTTATCAATTTGTTTGATGAGACCTGTCTTCTGTAAAATAATTTTGGCTGGCATAAATTATTATTCTGTATTTATTAATTGAATATCATATCAACTTTTCTTTATTTTTTCCTTGGTTTAATGTCAGGCTAGCAAGCCTATAATTAGCTGGCTGTGTGCCATTACTCTTGTTGAGTGTCAGCAAAGCACTAGCATCCTTCCAGGCTTCTTGAATATTCCTGCAGTTCTGAAACCAGAAATATGCTCATCCAACTGTTTTGGGGTGTAAATTACCAAGGCCTCAATTTTAAAAGTATCTGTACTTCATAGGGCTGTTTGACATTTCCAGTTACTAGCAAACTGTAAATCACTTTAGCACCTTCTTTTGAATACCTCATTCTCCTTCCTTTTTAAACACATAACAGAAAATTAAATAAACACACTTACTTTTCCACGTTATTGTGAATATTGAAAATCTATTTAATGGTGAGGCTATACCATTATTACAGTATATTTTGCTATAAGTATACCTTAAAAAGCTTTCATTCTTATTTGCTTAGTTTTGACAGCTATGAGTTTTCCCAGAGATTAACTTCCCTAAACATTTTACTCCTTTTTCATTTGATATATAAAAATATATATTATTTTAAATATTTTTAAAACTCCTACCTTCCCTGAATATCTCTCTTAAGCAGCTACAAACAGGTAGTCACATATTTGCTTGGTTATTTTCCTTCAAATTAATGGTCTTCAGATTTAGAAAATTATCTCTGTTGAAGAACTTAGTTTGCATTGGAACTGGGATCTGTCTTCTGTTATGAAATTTAAATCATGTTGTG
>VYZM01016169.1:0-35341 GCA_013398915.1 Dromas ardeola | reverse complement strand
TGTACTGTTTGGCTTGGAACTATTCCAGAGTCATCCTTTTTTCTCTCCTACCTGCAGAAACACACGTGTACCAGGATAACAGATAGCATAGATGGCATTCTGTGCACTTATTCCCAGGCTGCATTTTCTGCACATCTGTCATGAGCACATGAATATAAAACAGAATACAACTCTGTAAAAGCAAATTGGACAATAAGAGTTTAAAGCTGAAGCATAAAAAACTTAAAGGCTTCTCAGAGACGCAAGAAGCAAACTGACAGTTGAGAGTATGTACAGTGTATAGCTGTGTGGGGAGCATACTGTGTGGCAAGGCTGAATCCTCTATGTGCAGTTGTCACATACTGAGTAAATTTACACACAAAAGATCCGTTAGATACTTGCACACCACATGGAACATAGTAACCCAAAGGAAAATACAAATTTACACAACAAGTGTTAGTAACAAAGGTTTAAAGACATATGCATTGTTGCAGCAAGCTAAAATTCTGAAGTTTTGCTTTTCAAATTCTTCTATTAAGATCATCATGATCGTATCTCCTGCACTTCTCTTTCTACAGGACTGCTGCTCCATGATGTTCTCATCAACAGCTGAAACATATCACTTTATTAACTCATGGGCCCACAAAGAACTCACTATATGACAAAGACTTAAAAAACACCGTTCTTGTATATGGCCAAGAAAAGAACCATAAATTCCACTCTCTGACTGGGGCTTCAGCTTTTTCCTACTCTAAGTTCCAGCAACGGTTCTTTTCTCTCATTTTTAAGCTACTTATGAAAGGTATCACTTTGGCAGAATCTAAGCTCTTTGCAAAAATCAGCGATTTATTGATTTTTAGACCAACACACTTTTTAAATATGCTAGTGCAATTTTAGGATAATCAAACTTAAAAAAGGTAAAATGATTACAAAGACGCTGTAATCTTGAATATTTGAATGAAAAGAGCATATATGTTTTTTTAAACTGTAATATTGCTCTGGCACGTAAACCAATGTTCAGGGATTAACAAGATTTTTGTTATAACTCGAGTTTTGAAAAAAACATTCTTAATAACATTTCAAAGTGAATGAAAGAACAGTAATCTTCCTTTGAGTGCACCATGAATATTTAGCGATGCAGAACAAAAGTCTTGCTTCCCTGTAAAAACATGAAGGCTGTCAGACTCCTCCCCTTAAAAAACAGGTTCAAGCACAAAAGTTTAGGGAGAAAGGAAGAAACACAGTCCAAAAATAATCCAGGAGTGATCAAATTATGAAATAACTATCTCTATGAAATTCTGTTCTTTCTAGGAAAGTCAGCCAGATCTTTCTGTTGTTTTATTTATCCCAAGTATTAAAATAATTAAAGAGGAAGATGCGGGAGGCACAGAGCAGTGAATGTCAAGGACACTTGATGCAATACCCTAATGATGAATGTTCCAGCGTACTCAAATAAACAGGTTTCTCTAGAGATTGTTTGAATGAAAATAATGTAATTGCACAAATAGCATAAGCTGAGTGTGCGTGTGCAGAAGCAAGAAAAGGCGAGAGACAGGCAGCAGTCATGCTTCTTGTAGTTGATGGCGTGTGGTGAATAATTGATCATTCCTTCCTTCCTTCTGATGAGTTCACTAATTCTCTCAGTGCCGCACTTCTACAAGTGTCACGATCACACTTAAACCAGCAGAGGAACCGAACAAGCCCTAGAGAATACCTACTGTCTGAGATACCTTTTAAAGCACCAACTGAAAAATTAAATGTGAAAAGCAAGAAAATGATTCTGAAGTTGTTTTCACCTTCGCTGTGTGCTGTGATGCTATACTCGATAGGCACTATTCACAGCCAAACACAGAATTTACGGTGTCTTCTATTTAATAACAAAGGAAGGGAAAGTAGATAGAGCCATTCAGCTTGTTGAGAAAAAAAGGCACTAGCTCCTTTTTTTATGTGCAGTCAATTAACAACACAATTTACAGGCTTTTAAACGATTTGTGAGTTAATTTGTGCTTTTGAAAATGATGGGCAAATAACAGCCAAAACTGTTCGCTATGATTTCATACCGAATAAATTTCCTGATTAGATAATGAATTAGGAACATTGCTCATTTCTAATCCTGAAGACAAAACTGCCCTGTGTTTTTAGTCTGTGGTCAAAGAGATTGCAGAAAATGGGATTTTTGTTTGTTTTTATTGATCCACAGAAGTAATTCAAAAGTAAATGCTTTTTCTTAAATTAAATAAGATACTCACTGCCTTATTTTTGAGACTGTTAAGGAATCCAAGAGCTCAGATGGGCACCTGAGTCACCTAATAGAACTCCTGTATGAGTACGGGCAGATTTGCCTCAAAGCATTTTGGTAAATAAAATACTACAAGTAACAACAGCATACACTATTCATACAATATCAACACTTACACAACTGGAGGCAAGAAAGCTATGTTACAAATAACGTGGCAACGAAAAGCTCTATCTAGCACTGCTAGATAGGCACACCATTCTGCTAGATGTAATCCATGCACACAAAACTATGCTCTAGACTAAGGGGTTCTCACTAACTGAAGAGACAAACACAAAAGACGTGGGGTTAAAAAATCCAAAATTGTCTCCATTTTGCAAACTGGCTACAAAGACACAAATGTCCAACCCCTCTCTTCTCAGAAGCTAAGGCAGAGACCAGAATTAAAGAGAGAACTCCTTCCTCAAAGTAGCAATGCCAGAGGCTACAGGAATTTATCCTCAAATTCTACCTGGGAGCACACCATTGATAAGAACTTCCTTTTCTCCAGTTGAAACCTTTCCACCAAACTCATCTGAAATTTTTGATTCTTTCAAATAGCCATTTTTGGCAAGCTCGCTATTCATTGGAAACACACTCACTGACCATTTCACCATTGCTGCTTCTTCAAATTCCACAAAACGGCCCTATATTAAAGGATTTATGCTCCAACTATATGAAAAGACAAAATGAAATTAGACAGAACAGGAAAAGCAAAAATAAAAATGTGCGGATAAGCAGCAATACAGGGAACAATGTGTACAAAAATAAGCAAAGCTATGCGAAACGATCACAGAAAAAAATGCACAGCATGGGTAAAGTCAATGTACAGAAAGAAAACTATGCCAGGTTTTGAATGAAAGCCCTACCAATCTGTCAAAAAAGAGAACCATTGTCCTCTAATATAAACCACGACAGGTTCACTTTGTCAGAACACAGACAGAATACAGTAGTCTTGAGTTTGTTACTCTTAAACACCATCCCTCTGTTTATATGAATTCTATGTCTTTTTGCCCATGAAAGGTTTACAACATCTAACCAACAGTAGGGAAGCTCAAGGGCACAAAACAAGAAGCTATCTGTGCACACATAGAACTGATGGAAGAATGTATTTTGGACATACATTTTGGACTCCATTAAAGGCCAGGTTCAAGGCGAGTCTGGACGGGGCTTTGAGCAGCCTGGTCTAGTGTCAGGTGTCCCTGCTCGTGGCAGGGGTAGGTTGGAACTAGATGGTCTTCAACCTTCCAACCCAAACCATTCTATGATTCAAAGAAACCATGTTCACATGGCTGAAGGCAAAACTCAAAAGCTGGAATTTATGCTGAAGACAGTACATGTGAACAATTTCTGCTCTGCAGCTTCAGTGGGTTAGGAACACACGCATGATCAGTTACCAGCTAACGCAGTCACACAGGTTACAGATAAGTACACCTAAAACCCAGCCTGTCCTTTTTGAGAGACTTGGACATCTTCCTCTAAACACATTTTTGTAATTATATTCCTATATTCCCAGTTGTACATTAAAGGCCAGGTGGCATTTGTCAGGGCTCTGTTGGAGATATATGGCCAATATACTTTTATCCTACTAACTGTAAGAATCGTTCATTCTTAACATGAGATTGAATGGAGGGAGTTATCCTAATGTTCTTTACATCTTACTAAAAATTCCAAGTCAGTTTAGAGAAACCATTTACACACTGATACTTTGCATAACAGCATATGGACTGAAAAGTAGATGCACAAAGATCATTTTAACCGGAAGTAATTGCTATGTTACCGAGCTTTCTTTGATGTCATTTGCCACAGTATTCTGAGCCACATTATATCTTAAGTTCGGCCTTAGAAATGATGATGATTATTAATAATGTTGCCAAATAAAGGTTAACAAGAAAAAGTTTTTCTGTGTCTGAACATTTCTGGCACATGAAATATTTTTTCATCCTGAACTCAGAGAAAAAAAAAAAAATCAGAAAACACACACACAATCCAAGTGACTCAGAAGACTTCATTTTTTTTCAAACTTGGTTACTTGTAATACTGCAGATTACCATCATATCATACAAAGCCATTTCAACATGAATAGAAGAACATCTTGATTACAAATAGTCAAAAGGGATATTCCTACATATTTCAAATGTTATTTCTGAAACAGAAAACTAATGAAACCTTATCCTTTCCTACAAATACTCCTGATTTCCCTACGTGCTCCACTGCTGGTAAATCTAGCTCCAACCTATGGAGTCAAGTGTCAGAAGTTTACAGAGAAGCAAATGGTGTAAATGAAAACTGTTGCTTCTTTGAGATATTGTTCCTCCTTTCTAAAGGAGGACATCAAATAAATCCATTACAGATTCACTCATGCTTTTAGCTAATGCTATTAGCTGACATTGCCACAAGAATTTAAGATGAAATAGGTACATTAACTCAAGGATACATAGGCAAGTTGAAACAGCACACCGTCTGAACTAACCAGAGGAAAAAAAAAAAAACCAACAACAACCCAAAACTCTTATCATGGAAGTAAGAGTCACAGATGGACTTAGAAAATTTTTGAACAAGTAGATACTTTTTAAGTGTGACATAATCTAAGGGTGTAACAAATGAGAATTCTTGTTTTCATGGTGCTAATGCAGAGTGGATATAGGAGTACCCACAGAATGACAGTGTGCTTTTCTGTAAGCCTGTTTCCCTTGTCTTAGCAATTCAAAAGTGGAAGGGTATAAAGATTCCAAACAAGCTATGACAGCTCATACACAATAAAGCACTTCCTTTAAAGTATTTTCCCTGCAATCATCACCTATATAGCCATAAAATACTGGTTATGACACAGTAAACTAAATGTCTAAACTGTCAAAATGCAGGAAACATGCACATTTTTTAAAGGACTTCCTTCCAAAAAATGTTTTTTTATTAGGAAAAAAGCCCCAAAAAAACCAACGAACAAAAAAACCCCAAGTGTATCCTAGCCCCAGGAGTGGAAAAGGGGACCAACTTTGCCAATCATGTTTTTTTAAAGAGGGCAGAGAACATCCTCAAATGCTTTAAATAAAAAGATACAAATAAAACCTGATAGCCTGGACAGTTATACAGTGATAATATCTGGAGTTAAGGAAAACAATTTAGTGTATTTATTTTTAGAGAGTCACTGTCTGGAAAAAGATAGCAGGTAGCATATTTACACAAGCTGTTTCACAACTGTTTATTTCATGATGACTCTTTTGCTTTCCCACAGTATCCTGTAAAAGGAGGGTGCTCATTAGCTCTGCATATCCTCCAGTAAGTTAACTTAAATACTGCTATTCACATTTACTGGCGAGTGCTCTCCAAGTCTGATCATTTCAAAAGCTTACAGTAAACAAAAGAACAAATGCAGAATTTACAGTGCAATTTTAAAGCCCAGGCAGAAAAGAAACTCCTGTTGGGCAAAGGAATTTCCTTCCTTCTCTACCTCCCCTGCCCTGACCACTGAGAAGAATACTAGACTAACAACTGTGTTAAGTTTTTTTCTAGGAATGTCATGACAAGTCTCTATGCGTATTGTTATGTATTTTCAGGCAACATTTTTAAAGAAGAGTTAATCCTACTAATTACTCATAAGGTACCCAAGCAGGCATTCTTTCGGTCAAGTGTTAAGTGCTACAAAAATTAGCGTGTAAAATAATTAATTGAAAATACAGGTGCAGCCTCACTTTGATGGAATTCTGTTACTTTTTTAATAACGTAGAAAACGTGTTGAGGGGCTGTACAGATAGTAATACGTTCCCCTACTCCATTTAATTGAGTTATCACATGATTGGGTTTCCTTTGTCTCTTTTTCATTTTCCTCCTTTAAACCATCAGAATTGAGATTAAGAAAGATAAATCAGAATGTAAATAAGCTTCTATTCTGTTTACAATAATGAAATAATAGAGGAAAATGTTTAAAAATGCATAAGTGAGGAAATGAAAGAAAACCTGCAATTTATCTCTTTATATAATATCCCACATGGTATTCTTGCTCTTATTGCAGCTGAATTGCTATACTAATTTCTCCAAAAGACATGTTATCTGGGATTTCTCCCCAAATTTCAGTTCTTTCATACTTCCCTTTCCACTTTATTGAAGAAGCAACTGTTGCTTTGTTGGACTAGATGTCGTTTCTTGCTCTTCAGTGATTAATCTACACTTCCTTGACTCAATAAAGGGTAAAGCCCACACTTAATTACCAATATACGTGGGAGTTATTATACAGGCAATATATATGCTCCCTCAGCATAGAGCATCCAACAAAGCATCTCCATTCACAAGCTACTTTTATATCGCTTTGTACTTTACCAAATAAATTTAACTAAACATGTAAATAGTATCAAGTAGATGTAATTTGTCACTGTTTTGGTTTTTTTTTCAAAACTGTATACAACTATAACCATTGCCTATGGCAGTTACTGAAGATTTGGATAACTACAAATGCCATTACAGTAATTTTAAACCACACTTAATTTTTTCTAGATGTGGATTACTGACACCTCTATTATATATTCATTATTAAACATAGACTGCTTAGACTTCACACACCGTATCTGTAAAAAGCTATCAGTTACGCTGTCACACCTGCTTCATTGCAAATTAGTACTCTTAAATCTTCCTACTCTAGAGCTTATAATTTAAAAAGGTCAATTACTTCCCTGAAGAGATTTCATCATTTGTTTTGTATTTTCAGAGAATTTCTAAGCCTTACTGCTTGTTTTTCTATACACTTATCAGCAGCATTTAAGCTCTTCACTAATCAGTGGTATACGCATCGTTCAGCTATAGAAATCAATATGAGGTATAATTTCCATAGGCTTCAAGTACAGGTTCACTGCTTCATTGTCCTTAATTTCAAGTCAATGGGATTTGTGGTACTATTTCACTAAGGTTCTACTGAAAATTCTACCCATGCTGTACAGGAGCCTTTGCTATTTGCTCTTTAAAATAGCATTTCTGTTTTCCATTTTTTTTCTGTTCTGCTCCACAAAAATCCACTCCAAACAGATCAATGCTATGTGACCACATGGAGATGGATCTATCAGCAGGATTTCCAGGACAACATGGAAGCTTAGGTTATCAAGCAACAAATGAACAGATGGTCCTGTCATTCCTTATTTCAGAAAAGGTGATTCCAGTGATAACATCTGCTAATAAGCCTTTCTTGAGTATCCTTTAGAAAGTCAGCAAGCTATGGTGTTAGAAATGAAAGATCAAATTGGGTCAGGCATGCTCTTCTCAAGGTGCACTGTAGCTTTCATAACAGTAATAGCAAAATGGATTGAATGTTCACTCCACATCAGCTTCTTTTAAAGGACTAAAAGTATGTCAAGGATACAGAACATAAGATGTATGGATTGGAAGGGGTAGGGGGAGAAGCACTTAGGCTATGCAGATTACTAATCATCATGGCAATGTCCCAATGTTGATTTTTTTTGTGTGTTGTCTCAGTGGTTTTTCTTTTAGTTTTTGGGTCAAGTTTAAATGTTTAAAATAATTTTTCTACTGCTGGAATAACTGAAAGCCCTTAAATAAACAAAAATCTGAATTCCAGATTTCTCTGTATATGTATTACACTATCAGGAATGGGATGCATTTTTCTTTTTATGCTATTTGGCATCTATAAAGACAATAGTCTACAAACTATTACAAAAAGCCACTGAAATAAAAAAAAAAAAAGGTATTTGAAAACAATTACCTTTCATTTAAAAATTAGTCTATCAGTGATTATTTAATAGATATTTCTACTTTGAATATAATGATAGAATCAGACTTTTAAGGTATTAGGCAACTACCAGATGAGCACCAAGTAAGATTTTCAAAACTCCTGGCTATTAATTTCCATAAATTTCCATGGGCTTAGGCAACTACATACTTTGAAAACTTAATAGAAAGTATTTTGGAGTAATTTTAAATATCTAGAGATCTTTAAATATTTGTCCCACAATACTTCACTGTACATTATCTCTGGTCAAATAATATTAATTCACTAATTCAGTGGTGGTTTGTTTCTTTGTTTTCCTTTTTTTCATTATTCCAATGAGACAAAAGGCTGGCTATAATATTCTTGATATATTCTCCCATCCAGGAAACAAGCCCTAATTTTATATTATCTCTTCAGCAGGACTCAAATTTCAGGACAGCTGGGCCTTTGTGATCAGGTTACCCTCTTTGCTACTTACGGAAGGAGTGAAAAAATTACAGTTGAGATAAAAACTGAGTAGAGTTCATTTGAAATTCTGAAAATCTTTCACATAAAGAACACCAAAAGAGCCTCTGCTCAGCATTTTCACACAGATCTTGCACAATGCATATGTTTTAATACAGGTTTTTATAAACTCAGGATTAGTGCTTGAGCTCATTCACAAGTAGGACCTAAAGAAACATATGAGGCTGTGCAAGCCTAAAGGTCCTCCTATTCTGCCATGTTCTTAAATTCCAGAACAGAGCTGTTTCCTGTGAAGCCTATGTGTCTCTGGTTCCTTCAGAGCAACAAGTTTGGATACAATCTATCCGTTTTAATCACTGTCTTATTTCAACAAACTGAGTGATTCTACTGTTATCTTAAGAATGTAGCTTATGAGAAAGCACAAATAGCTCCCCCAATGACTTTAAACATCGATTAGATGCATTCCTTCCTTCCATTTGCATCTCCTTCCCAGACTCAGACAGTAACAGAGGCCTTCTCAAAAGCAAGTTCCACAATGACTTTTTTCCTTTAGCATCAATAACAGTTTAGCATCTGCAGAGAACTGAAGTTGTAGCAATAAAGACCAATACTCAGCAAAGCACCAGAGACAGAAGTATACTCAGACAGACTCCTCAAATTCCTAGAATAGAATTCATAGGTGAATACAAAGCTCAAATAATGCAGAAGCTTGATACTGGAAACTCTGAAGACTATTCTTTAAAAGGTAAGTTTTAAATTGGCAAAGACAAGTGATAGGTTTAGATGTTCTGAAGAGGAAGAGAAATAGAAAGGCTTAAAAGACAGAAATAGAATTCACCCAGTCTGAGACTATCCACCAAAGCAAGTTTCCGGTACACTGTCAACATTAGCAGCTCAGCCCATGTCAAATACCAAATATGAGGATGAATTACCTAAGAAAGATTTGCAGAAAAATTACTAGCAACAAGTAATCAAGCACATCTACTTAGTAACACTCTGTAGAATAAGATGCCATTCATGCATACACAGATTGCAATTAACAAATGGTAATACTAACTGCACCTTATTTCCAAACTTTGGTTTCCATTTCTGAAAACAGCACTGTGTTCTGACTGTTTATAGAAAAGAGATACTAGGGAACAATCCTCAGTGGGTGTATATGCTTAGCTTCATTGTTTACAGTAACAGTCATCTGGTGACTTTAGAGAAGCTGTACTGATTTATACCAGCCGAAGCTCCGCATCCTCTTGACAGATTAAAATGAGTAAAATTGTGTTATTTCAACCAAAACAGACCAGAAATACCCTTAATGGTCTATGCCAATACACATTTATTCAGTTATATTTGAAAAGGTTTCTCATACAGTGTCTATCATAACCAATTGCTTTTATTGCTTAATTATTCTAAACACGTCAGCATTCAATTCTATTTGATTACGAATAGGGTGAAGAACCACTGCTGAATTTCATTTTTTCTTGTTTGTTTTTTATTCATTAGCATGTAGTTTACAGACTACCCAGCCTTCTGTTCTGCTTATGTTGTATGGCAGAGATAAGGCTAATACAGGTATTTTTGCTCAAATGTTTTAAATAAAAGGGGATGAATTACAAGCTTAGGTTTTTTTAGTTACCACAGCTTGTGGAGGAGGAGAAGGAAGGCTGCTGAGCTTGTTTGTGAGATCATAAAAAAGTGAAATGGTAATAAGTAAGCCTATAATCTGTTATTCTATTTACATAAGATAGTGAAGTCAGGATATTCGGTGAGTTGTGAAATATAGAAACCACCATATGTAGTATCAAGAGAGGCTTTTTTTAAGAACAGGGTTTCACTTTTCTGTAACTGTTTATAGCATATTCGTGTGTTCTGGAAGACAAATAAAAGTACATAAAATAGTGTGTTATTGTTATGTTACACAACTTTAAAAAAAAAAAAAGAAAAAAAGAAGATGGAAAATAGACTACTTAAGAATTCTGTTGAAATACTTTTCCTGAATGTTAATATATTCATGAATATATATGTAAACAGTCAGATATCATGAACTATTTATAAAATGATAATACTTTACTAGGGAAATATCATCTTGATTATACTACCATGAAATGCAATCTGATTAATTTATTTACTTAATAACCTCTTTTGGAATTAGGTACTTCAATTACAGTCATTACAATCCAAAACAACAGGTAAATAAATGACTAAATAAAATGCACAGGTCCTAAATCAAGCCTCAGTGATAGCAAACCCAAGCTCACACTCCATGAAATACCTGGAAAGATAGTGGTTAGGGATAGGCCCTTCAGACAGAAAGCCTTTCAAGCCCATAAAAAGAGCAAAACCTAACAAGGCGATGTAGCAAGAAGCAAGTCTCCAAATACCAAGACCAGAAATTCATTCACAAGCTATAGTTGTCATGACAAACACTCCTAAAGGTGCTCTAAAGTGTCGCTGTAGTCACTCAACACACGTCGTGTTTCCATGTTGACCATATAACTGCTGGGTGTGCAGATGAGTATTCAAAGCTTTTTGCTGAGCTTCCACAGTTCTTTAATCTATTGTAACTAAAAAACAACGACAGAGAGAGTGGTACATTGTGGTACTTGTACCTTAGAGATATGGTCGCAGACTTCACAGACAATACAGCGTCATCACTGGACAAACGAGAACTACAGGCTATTTTAGAAGTTGGGTGCAGCTCCAGGAAAATATGACGACATACTCTCTGTTCACTAATCTACATAAAGGAAAGATTGTTTTCAATGTTTTTGAATATGCAGAATATGAACTGAATGAAATTAAAAAAAATGGAAACAGGGATTTTCAGCTAACTCGCATATCGACATTTCAGAGTTCCCATCTTTGAGTGGATTATCAGCCAGAGCCGGGCAAGGAGACCCTCCTTCTGGATAAAAAAAAAATCCACAAAATACTGGAGATTTTAAAGCACTGTTTGGGACAGATAATCTTATCTCTAATATCCCATCTGTTTCACAAAAGACAAACTTTCTAGCAGCCTATACTAATAATATACGATTTACATTGTGGGAAATTACACTTAAAAGTTTCACATATTGAAAGACATGGAAGAAAATATTTTTTTTACTTCTGTATTATGTATTATAGTCATAGACTAATGGGGATAAAGAGATTTCAGACTTTTTAAAAAAAGTGTAATATGTAAATAAATATCTTCCAATCATACCATTATTTTTAACATGAGATAAATGAAGATTGTAGACTGAAGCCAGGAAGTACCAAAAGTCATTACAATAAACTTTCACACTTGAGCACGCGTTCAGCTTGGTGGTAGCAATTTGTATAACATCTTCAATTCACTAACTAAATTGTGCTTCACTAAATCTTGTTAAAGGAATAATGGGTCACAGTACACATTCTAGGCATTTCAAGTAATCAATCAAACTTCTGATACATTTCATATGCAGAATATCTGATTATTTCCAAACTGGTTTGTTTGGTTTTGGGTTGTTTTTTTTTGTTGTTGTTTCTGGGTTTTTTTGGTTGGGTTGGGTTGGGTTGTGTGTGTGTGTGTGTGTGTGTGGGCGGGGGNTGGGGGGGTGTGTGTGGGTGTGGGTGTGTGGGTGTGTGGGTGTGTGTGGGTGTGTATCCAAACAATGTACGAAATTTCAGCAAATTAAAGCCTTGCATTTCTTTAAATACCTTTCAGGAAAATAGAAGAAAAAGGCTTCTTATTAATATCCAGTCACTGTTTGGATTTTTTTGATAAAAGACCATCAGATATCCCACAGTCTAAACCTCTTACATTTCACTATTCCTCTTTATGGTTGAAAACCACAGCAACAAAACAGACAAGATGCGTAACTACACTCATCACAGGTACAAGGAAACTCTCCCTGAAAAACTGCCACACATATCTTCATTCTGCCTCTCCTCTGTGGTAAAATATAAAATAAAAAAAAAGTTCAACAGCATTCTTGAAATACTTGAAATAGAGCTACATTATGTATCACTATAGTTGCCAAATTAACCTGATTTAGATAGACACAAAATAAATGAATGGACAAGTGAAAGGGCAAGAGACAATGGGCACAAACCGAAATACAAGAAATTCCATTTAAATTCAAGAAATAATTGGGGTTCTTTTTGTTTTTTTTGTAATTCAAACAAGGATGGAGTATCTTCTAAAAAAACCCAAACCACAACAATTTAAATACGCTCCAGGACACCTCTATATATAGACTCCTTAGAGGTTACTCCACAATTCCATATGACAAAGGAAAATGAATTCCACAAGTCACACTCAAAGCCTGTAAAGTACACAGGGATTTCTTCCTTTAACAGAGGGCCTCAGAGTCAGACAAATGTACCAAAAATCCTCAGAGAAATATGTTACGCAATACTTTTGGGAAACAGATCTGTTACTGAAAGGATTAGACACTGTAAATTTATGCTTTGTGCCGCATTCTGCTACCGTAATGCTGATAACACATACTATACCATAATAATCAAAGACAATAAAGAAAAAGCAACAAAGCTTGTAATTAACAGAGATATTCAGTGACTGAACATCAGAATGTCCTTTTTCTTTTTCAGTTTTGAAGAAAAATAAATTGTCATGCATATCATACTGTTCATTGAGATATCTAAGTGCATAAGTGAATACAGTTCAGTTTCTGGGATGGATGTAGGGTTTGGGCGGGGTTCGTTTTGTTTCAGGGGTTTTTGTTTGTTTGTTTGTTTGGCTTTTTTTAATACAGAAAATACAGAAGATCTGCCACAGGTTTTGAGTCCTTACTACATGGTCTCTGGCCTTCAACATCAAAACAGGGGAAGGATATTCCTGATGCTAGGACTTAAACTCTGAAGCTAAATTTTCAGGTGAGCTGGAAAATGTGCAACTCCAGCTATGCCAACTGCCATAATAGAAATGATCTCTACAGAATTTATGGCATTATGTATCTGAAGTACCCTTCTACAAAGATGAGATCACTCAAAAACACTCTACATGTCAAGTACATACTATAAATTTTGAAAGTTAAAAGTTAAGTTGTTATTATTACTATTATGTCCCTGATAAGCACAGTACCTTTTTCTCCAGTATTGGTTCAAAATGGCCTGCCACACTAGGATTATTAGTTTCATAGTCTGCATTTAATCAAGTAGAAGAAGAAAGTCTTTGAGTTTGGCAATGAATATTAAGCAATGTTCTGGGAAAGACGGGACGTGGAAAATGAATGTCCACTTACTGGTGAGAAATAACAACAAAACCCCATGAAATAAAATATAGGAATGGATGATCTGTAACAGGATGGATGATATAAAATAAATACTGTAACAACGACTCAGATTGTTACTACCGACCAAGTGTTAAAGTTAATAAAATATTCCCTAGGATGGCTTGCTCCAGTCTGCTCCAAATTTTACCTTTAGCCAAGAAAATGCAATCAAGAGTTTATACATAACACTGTATGTAAATGCTTTCTTACAACAGAGTAGAACCTGTAACACAGGGTAATCTAGAGAGATCCCCAGTTCATGAGACTCACACATTTTGTAAGATAAAAGACTGTTATATTGTGATGTAGCATGATGTGCTTGTCTTCTGTATTTCTCCTTAATTTACCAAAAAAATGCAGTTCAGTATGATTCTTGGACTGTACCTCAATCTGACTGTGTCAGTACTCTAATGGTACTTAATACGCTTTTCCACTTAAAGTCAGAAATGTGCTGAAGCACTTAGCTGAACCGGGGCCAATATACAATAATCAATAACAGGTCTTCTCATCAGTACAGTCCATTAATAAAGAGTATCGAAGTAGAATGTAAGTATATTACCCTGCTGCTGTACGCTATTAGCAGATTTGAGTCACAGAAAGACTGTTGGAAAATGAAACAGAATAAACATGGCTATAGAACAGATATATACCAGAGAAGAAAACACCACAGGCCACCTGCCAGAAAGTATTCCTTCTCTTTAAACGCTTTGCCATTCTGGATAAAATTCCATGGCATGGACATTCTATTAACTATTTCTTCAAAATGTTCTTGTCATGACCACACCATTAAGTAGAGAGATGTGTGTAAGAAGACTTATTTTTAAGTGCAAAGTAGATATTCATGAGGTTTGATTCCAAGGTAGTGAAAAAGATCTAGCTGATATCTCAAGTATTTTTAGAGAGAATATAGCTCCAATAATAGATTTGGAAACTGTGCTGATGGCTCCCGAATTTAGAATTTAGAGCGAGACTTTTAAACGACCCTGAAAGCTAGATATCCAATTCAAAAGAAACAGTGGAATATCCTAATAATAACCTTTTGCATAAAAAAATCCTACCTTTCAAAAAGGGTTAAGACTGCAGTTGGAGATTTTAATGCCGGAGATTAACTGCTTAAAAGAAAACATTTCTAAGGTTCATTCACATCAGCCAAATTGGTAAATGCTTTAAGTGTAACTTTCAGAGAAAACAAACATATTTTAAAAAGAACTAATATTACTTATAATGAAATTTAACAGATGAAAGACTCCAGTAAACTTTGTTTAAAGTGTTGTCCTAGATTTAATAGTAAATTCTCACAAGAACCATTTTTAGAGAGGCAGAAATATGACAGGACAAGAGGGCAATAGAGTGTGCCTAATTCATTCCAATTCACAGAGTAATGCATTTCTATTCACACAGTGATGCATCCTGGTTTCCAACAGGAGAATCCAATCTACTTGATGTTTAGTAGAGTTGAAACAAAATCACAGCAGCAGAAAACTGACATTGTCTATTTTGCTAAATAGAGAAGTACTTTAAAAAGGGCTTTTCTCTGTTCTTAAACAGTTTCGGGCTTTATTTATCAAAATACATATTATGACAGTATATGTAAACTATTCACAAGAAATATCAATATTCAGCTGTATCTCTCTTCTGTTTGACAACTATAGTTTAGTTTCTTATACACTTACACCTTCGAAAGCTATTACTCTGTGACATCTGTGAACTTGTCACTGAGATTTATTCTTTTAGTTTTGTTTCGAGAATTTTAATACATACCTGTTTGTAGTGATGTGTACAAGCTAATCAATATTCATATTAAAAAACCCAAACAAAAAATAGTCGGTTAATTTGAATTGTAAGGAGATGAACTGAGGAAGAGATGTTTCTTTTTTCTAAATGGTGTTTCTAGATCTCCGTATTTTCTTACAGCAATGTTAGATTAAATACAAGGACTAAAGGAAAGCAATTCTAAGGAAATACATTGTCTTATTTATTTATTTATTCATTTCATAGAATCATTGAATGGTTTGGATTGGAAGGGATCTCTCCTGTACTGCAAGCTAGAAGTCAATTTCTATATAAAATAAGATAAATCTTTGTCATTTAACTACACTATCATAATTTGCTCATTAGATGAATGTGCATTCAAACCAATTTCATTCTTAAGTAAACCCAGCTCAGCCCCAATAACATACCATTTACATAGCAATCCATCCAGAATATCTTGCAATTAGAACACTGAGCTTGCTTGATCTTAAACTATCCTATCTTGGGTCACAGAAGTGACTGAAACACTGAAATTCACCTTGAATATTACTACATTACTAGCCCTTTTTATGACCTGACATTTTAACAGTACAATCTAAATGCTATCAGTAAGTATCAGTGAAAGTGTATCCTTGATCTGCACTTATTTTAGTTCACTAAAGGTCCCATTTGTTTTTATTGAGGTTAATGGATCTGTATTCACAGATCCATTAACCTCAGAAATTTTAAATGTTAAATCAGCAGCTTTAAATAAATGTTAACATGAGGCAGCAATTACTGATACCGTAATACCAACTGGAGGGCAAAGTTTGGAGCATGGACTCCTGAGAATATGTTAAACAACCCAAACTCCTTTATTAGTAAGATTAAAAAAAAAACAATATAAAGCTGAATATTCTCTAGAGCTACAAGCAATAAAAGCCTACTTCCTTGAACGAAAACCAGAACCACGCAGCATTTAATTGAAGGCTTACATATCTGCTAATTCATCTGTTATTTTTGCTTTGACCAATTGTCTTAATGTAAAAACTGCATCTGCAAAGTGATGATTTACACACTTACCCTGTGGGTATTATTACTTTTGAAATTAACATGTCACAACTAGCACTTATGAAAGTAAGTTTGTTATCCCCAGAATGGTGATTATATAGCATTTGACTAGCTTGACATTCAGAATCAGAGTTTATTGTAGACCACCTATTTAATAACCATGACAATTGCTATAGGGAAGAACTGCTCTCAGGGAAGTCAGTAGGAGCTTTATTATCAGTGAGGACAATGCTGTGTAGCTCAGTTAGCTGTAAGACAGATTCCTGAACAATGATCCGACAGCATCCCATCACAGATTCCCCCTGCCCTCAACAGCAAGAGAGAAGGGAGTTGCCACAAAATACACACTTATGATTACATGGGGGTATTTTAAATTTAATGACAAGGTAGTCTTTAAAGGAATACACCTGCTTTTTAGTTACTAGAAATCGCATCTTTTCTGCTACGAGGCTGTGTTTACTTGATAATAAACCCAAAGAGATTAATGGCTTTTCCTAGAGACACATATTGAGTCAATAATTTTTTTCAGATTAGATTTGGGCAACCCACTGAATTGCAGTTATTATAATCGTGGTCAATGGGCCAGAGCCCCAGTAGTAGACCCACAGACTATCTTCAGTCCTCACAAAGGAGGACAAACACATATGTAGACAGTGTAAGGACTGACCAAAGCTGCTGTATGTGGGAATTGCAGACAATGCCACTAAGCAGACACTTGGAGGACCATGGATATGTCTGCCCTTTATTGCCATAGATTGAATTTGTGTTTACAATTATTGCAACTGCTTCAAGCGTGCCCTGTTTTTTAAAATGCTGGTTCCATCCAAACTGTCATGCCTTAGAAAAAGGAAACATAATGAGCTCTGATGTTTGCTCATCCTAACTTTAAGGGACCCCTGTTTGTCAATCAACTGCCAAAATTGACAGTGGACTGGAAAAAAGGCTCTTTTAGATTCTCACCTGTCTGAAATTCCAATTACACTAAGTTAAGTCTATTGTAATTCCACTCTATTTATTACATTGCTCACAACTTGTCACCTCAGGGATAATAGTATCTGCAGCGCTTAGAACAGGTTTTCTTCTACTCCATTTTAAATAAAGCAGCCTCAGCTTCGAAATCAAATCAACGTACAACATCAAAAAATAGGATATACTTTAAACAGTCTCTCAGACCTGGGAGTGAGATGTTAAGCTCATAACTTATTATTCAATAACAAAGACATCTATTACAACAGATAATGTAAAGAGCAGCATTTCTAACGTACTGGAAGAGAAACAAATTAACAGGCCAAACCAAATGTCTACCAGGTTAACGTACTTTTATGAACTGCAAATGGTTCCCAAACATAAAAAGGAGTAAAGAGGAACTAATTAACAAATAGCTTCTCCACATTCTTCTATTATATCTAGAACAATCATCAACCTGCCTTCTAACATTGTCTATCAGCACGCAGAACTATCACTTTAGATTGAGTTTTCCTTCATTCCTGAAGATGGGGAGAGGGGTACTTGTGCATGTTCAGATGAGGAGAATGTTTCCAGGCAAATTCTTGTGATAGAAACCTATATCTGGTCTCATACGTTTGTGCTGGACCCTTCTGCCACTCCGTCTACGTAGCAAGTGTTTTGTCTCATGCCAGCTTTCTGTCATTTCACATCCCAGTCAATCAGGCCAACAGTATTTTGCATTATATCATCAGTTCTTAAGATTTGTTTCTTTTAGTGAGTTACCCTTTCAAAGCTGCCCAATAGACTGTGGTCTTCCACAGTGAAAACTTTTGATTTTATTATACAGTATCAGGCATGGGATTGGCCTAATAAAAATGGTACGCAACCCACTTGACAGCATTGCACAATGCTGTACAGCAGGTCATACCAGGAAAGTAAATTAATTACTTTTGTGAGCTTCCTGGTCTATGACACACACCCAGTTAAACAAAAAAACACAGAATAAAGACACTTGTTAGCTTGGTACATGTCCTTTGAAGCAAATATTGGTCATACTCTATAAAGAACACAACAAAGTTATTAAAAAACATAAAATAAGCCTCCTTTCCACTTTAATCTTACAGAAATCAGGCACAGCAACAGTACTTTTCTGAGAACAAGGGCTGCTTTCTGATAGAAGCTCAGGAGCTAACTTCAGTACAGAAGAAAAGGCGGGGGAGGAAGAGATATTTGCTATTTTTCAATGTTTTCCATTAGCTAGCCATAGAGAGGAACCTTCCCAATTTTCACTATTTATGAAACAACGTCTGCATACTAATCTAATGGCTTCATATTGGAAGAAAACATCCATTTAAGAAGTGTTTTCTCTCTTGGAGAAAAAAAATAGCAAACCACAACACAACTCATTGTTTGCTTGCTAACAACTTTGACACCATTTCCCACAGCATTCTCCTGGAGAAACTGGCTGCTCATGGCTTGAATGGGCATACGCTTTGCTGGATTAAAAAATGTCTGGATGGCCAGGCCCAAAGAGTTGTGGTGAATGGAGTTAAATCCATTTGGTGGCCAGTCACAAGTGGTGTTCCCCAGGGCTCAGTATTGGGGCCCATTCTCTTTTAATATCTTTATCAATAACCTGGGTGAGAGGATTGAGTGCACCCTCAATAAGTTTGCAGACAACACCAAGTTAGGCAGGAATGTTATCTGCTTGAGGGCAGAAAGGATCTGCAGAGGAATCTGGACAGACTGGATCAATGGGCCAAGGCCAATGGTACGAGGTTCAACAAGGCCAAGGGCCAGGTCTTGTACTTGGCCTCAACAGCACTTGGGTCACAACAACCCTATGCAGCGCTACAGGCTTGGGGAAGAGTGGCTGGAAAGGTGCTTGGCAGAAAAGGACACGGGTGTATTGGTCCACAGCCGGCTGAATGTGAGCCAGCAGAGTGCCCAGCTAGCCAAAAAGGCCAACAGCATCCTAGCCGGTATCAGAAATAGTGTGGCCAGCAGGACTAGAGAAGTGATTGTCCCCCTGTACTCAGCACTGGTGAGGCCGCACCTCAAATACTGTGTTCAGTTTTGGGCCCCTGGTTTTGGACGCTGAGGTGCTAGAGCTTGTTCAGAAAAGGGCAACAAAGCTGGCGAGAGGTCTGGAGCACAAGTCTTATGAGGAGCGGCTGAGGGAACTGGGGTGGTTTATTCTGAAGAAAAGGAAGCTGAGGGGAGACCTTATCCCTCTCTACAACTCCCTGAAAGGAGGCTGAAGTGAGATGGGGGTTAGTCTCTTCTCCCAAGTAACAGGCGATAGGACAAGAGGAAACAGCCCCAAGTTGTGCCAGGGGAGGTTTAGACCAGATATTAGGAAAAATATCTTCACAGAAAGGGTTGTCAAGCTTCCCAGGGAAGCAATGGCATCACCATGCCCTGGAGGTATTTAAAAAGATGTGGTTTTTTAATTTAACTAATTTAATGCTGAAGGACACAGTTTCGTGGTAACTTGTCAGTGCCAGGTTAACGGTTGGATGTTGATCATGTTAAAAGTTCTCTTCCAACCAAAATGATTCTATGATTCTAACAGTCTACTGTATGGACATTCACTGCATGCCTCCATAAGGGTGCACACCTACAAGCTCATATATACCATTACTGCCTTATATATTTACCAGCCTTTCTTAAGGCTCAGTAAAATCCCTGTAATTTTTTATTTAAAAACACAACTATTAAGAATAAAAAATAAAGTTAAAACCTTTTAATCTTATCAAAGTCTCATTAAATCAAGACAGTATTTATCAGGTAGGACCATTCTCCCAAACATCAGCAAAATCAACAACTCAACTCAATGTTCACGATTTAATTAGCAACTTGACTAAGTGCAGGCGGTTGGCTCACACTTCTCTTGATCTGTTCCCTCAAGGTGCATGCTCTGCCATCATATGATTCCTTACCATTAATCCCTAACCCGGAAAGAACATTTTTTTACTTTACCAAACAAGGCAACAGCTACAGAACAAATATGCAGATTGCAGAGGAATACTTCAAGATGTACTTTTTCTCATATTAAAATAGACAGCCAAAAAGATACCGTTCATGAATTTCTCTACCCTACAAGCTTCAGACCCATGTGCACATTTTATTATAAAGCTAGTTAACAACTAATGAAAATTATGCGTCACTATGAGAAAGAAACAAAGAAATAAACAAGTCAGTCATAACTTCTCCAGAAGAATATATCCCCGAAGCTTCACATGCAAGAACACAGAGTAGATGCGTCTGTGCCTACATCCCTAAAGCGATAACACAATCAGTCTGCAGTCCTCAGAGACAAGAAAAGCTACAAAGTAATTCCAGAATATATTTTATTTAGGTAATCCTTTTCCAAAATAAACACTGAAACTCATTATTCACTTCAACACAGATTTGTGACCAATACTGACATAAAATTACGGCTCATATAAAATATTCCCACTATAGTCTTTAAGCATCTATCTAAATACCCATTTGGCACAGACTGAAACAGGACCCACTCTCAGCTGAAAACTATTCATCATCAAACTATGTACAAATATGCATATTGGAGTAGTCTATATATTGAAACCACTACTAATAGTAAACTGAATATATTTGATGTCAAACCAGTGCCTGGTACGCATAATGGAGAAAACAGTTCAAGGGGAAGAAAAAAGTCTGTATGCAGGAAATTACTTCAATCCCCTTTGCATCTCCTTCCCAACCCCAGAACAGAGAGTAACACTTCTGTGATAATGAACAAACCATGTAAATCAACCTAACACAAAACCACTTGCTGTTCAACATTATCTGTAATTAAAGTTAAACTGGAATGGGAATATGTTCCTTCACACAACTCCCCCTTATTTTCCTCCACCCCAATCAACTAAAGCACAGTGCTAAAGTCATTCTGTGACTGGGGATCTTCACACCGATAAGTAGAAATCCTAATTATATGCTGTAAAATAGGTGCAGTTGCTACCTAGTCCTTTTACATGACTTGGAAGAAACTCATGCTACACAAAGAAGAAAGGAAGAGATGCTCTAAAGTTAACTTTTACACCATTCAACACCACTATTACCCAACATTAAATATAACCCAACTGTTTGTTATTCAGTACCTATTGTACTTCATATGACTAGTTGCAGAGCAAAGGGAAATCGTGTTCTGTGATACCACTGCAGACCTCCCTTCTTAGAAAGGGCGTAGAATAAAACACTGTCCCCAGTAAAAACAACCTGATCTGGCAACAGTTTCACAGTCACCCAACATACCACTGCTATTTTACTCTCTTGAAAGAAAAGTGGATGTCTGAGAAAGCCAACATCTACTCATTCAGTGAGGTGATCTTTATGCTAGTTTTCAGGTGCTATTTATGTCTGTTGAAGCACACTGAATATCTGCTGTATTAAGAGGTCTTGAGAAATACACTTGATGGCAAGCAAGAGAGGATGGAGATTATATGATTTGTGGACTGTAACACGTACTGAGGAAAATATGGGCAAAAAATTACAAAAGTCCGACTTTCAAATATTAAACAAAAAAATAGGAAGCATGAAATAAAATGTCAAAATAAGAATGTAAAGTTACAATGAAATCCTAACATAAAATACTGTATTTTTCAGAGCAGTCCTCTTTTTACTTGTAGCAAAAGAGTAACAAAAAATTGACCTAATTTCACATATAGGTAATCACAAGTTTCTGATTATTTTTGTTCAGAATTACTACCGCAATTGGCTCTGAATTTCACACATACATTGAGAACCACAACTTGTAATGAATTCAGCTTTCATTTTTTTCAGAGAGGCCAGGAAGAGAAGAAACAGAATTCCGGCTGCTTAAAGCTTGCAGGCAAGTGACAAACCCTCCCCTATCACTTCACTACAGATAGACTCCTAGTTCAATAAGCCACAGGCCCTTCATTACCAAGTTCTTCTATGTTATGCTGTGGGTACACCAGGAAAGTCAGAGCGTTCCCATCCACCACTGTCGCGTCGCAATGCCATTCATCTCAACAGAGCTTGGGAGACGTCTATTTTACCATCTCCAAAAAAATGTAGCTACAAGCAACTTTTCAAGCTCTGTGAACTCTTAACAGCCAAGCTCTTGAAATGGAGGGTCTTGAAGAGGCTTCCCCATCTCCAGCAGGTCATTTTCAGAAACCGTCCTTACCCCTCAAATGCAAAGTCTTGTGCACTCTGCTGATGCAAGGAATAGGTGTAAGCTTATGTGGGATAGGGAGGCTACGTGGACTAAGTTCATGCAATGGTATGGACACTTTTTATAATGCATGTACATCTCCTGATTATCAACATTACCCCAATTATGCCCACATGTGCATATAAACATATTCATATACTAACATACACAATATACATACATAACGGTTACTAGCTTTACTCATGCTACATTAGAAAAATTTTTTTTTTTTTTGCATAGTAAACTAAGTAGTTGGATATTTATGGATTTACATTAGGTCAGGTTTTACTACAAAAATCAGTTAGACATACACGTATATTTAAATAGATACATTTAAAAAGTTTCTGATAACACTGAAGATTAGGAAATAATAGCACATGAGCCTAAACTCAATGGAAAAGAAAGCACAGAAACTGATTCCATTTGAGAAAGACAAGGAAAAAGACAAAAGCCTTATTGCCAATTTTTTGCTGCAGCCATTTTTTCCAGTCCATATGTAAACCAGATAATCTTTTCAACTCTAGACATACATCTAATAAAACCATTCAGCTGTGATGCTCTAATTCATAGACCTAGACAGGTTTGGTAGATGTGGTGCTCCATTGCAACTTAATAGGTAATTGGTAGAAAGGACGTTCTGTACTTTCTTTTTCTGATAGTGTTAAACATGTATTGACAGGATGCCTCTCTGCTGCTCAACGTTTGGCATTTGGGAGAAGTTCAATTAACTAACCTTTCATCTGTCTGTCCACATAAGATACAGCTTTACTTTCCTGTGGCTAATTGCTAAGCCAGAGTACTTACTCACTCTGCAATTCTAAAGCCTGGCCATTCGCTTGGGAGCATTAAGTACGTACACTGCTGCAAAGAGCTGGTAGAGATAACCTGAATAACATTTCACACCAGCTTCTTGTCCTCTCCCTCTGGAAGTTTTTGTCCATGCAGGCTAGAACAAGGAGTGTGCCTAATTTACAGGACTCCCTGCACACCTGCATTCAGCGAAGCTAACGCATCGTACTTAATCCTGAAAGCATGTGGGTACTATCTTTACTAGCATGAATTAGATTTAGAAACATTCATGTTTTATATAAGGATAAAAGATGATTCATACTTGTAAGCCAATTAAAATGTTGTTTCAGTGTTCAGAGGTTAATGTGGCTGGGAGCTTAGAAGTGGATACTTCTAGTAGAAATAATGAGTGAATGGCAGACAAAGAATTAATAAATTATCTTAATCTGTCTTTGTTTACAAATATACAGTCCCTGCAGATCGTTTTGAACCGAACAGGGTTTTAGTAGCATAATTCAAGCATACACAAAGCGATTAGCAGCCAAAACTTTAATCAGCAGTTTCTTCTTGGACAATTCCCTGCATGTCTTTGTTCCTGCAGAGAGCAGATCATTCTCTGAACAGCTCCATTTATACTGCTCTCTCTATACTTTTGCTCAGAGCTCCAAAATAGCTAAAAAGTGTTTCTTCAATCACATTCAAAATAAATTTTAGGCTTTCTCCAATGCCATGTTTTGCTTTACAAAGAGGAGCAGGAGAAGTTTTCTAGTTTCAAATTTAGTTCAGCTAACTTACATGGTAGGGAGCAGTCTCCTTAAAGTACCAGCATCTGAAAACACCTGATTAAATATGGCTCATTTCTACTTAAGAAATAGACTCAGTAAGTGTTCCTAGCAACATAGCTCTGGACAAAAAGCAATCCTGAAAACTTGAGCAAAATTACTTCCCAAAGTTCAGAAATCAGGGGATAAACAGAAGAAATTCATTACCTTAATACTAATGAAAATAATATGGTGCTATTGTAATACTTGAATTAAAGGGTTTGTAATATTTCAGACTGCAGTGGCTTCAATTATAGAAGCCACCAGAGTTTTCAAGGCTGAGAGTTTCTCAAATTAGAAATGTGATTTCAGGAGCTACAGTGAGTACAAATTATCAGATTGTCTAGAATTGTCCTGAAAAAAAAAAAAACCTAGAGGGATCCTTTCATCCCTTTTATACCTAAAATAAATCAGGCCACCTTCACCCAGATGTGGCAAAAAAGCACAAAGAGGGCAATGCAAAAAAGTTTTAAAAAGCAGAAAGACCCACTCATCTACCGTGCAAGCATGTGTAAAAAAGATGACTTATGACTAGAGAAGTACCAATTTTATTTTCCTCCTCCTTAAAGGAAAATCCACCCAAAGCACCCCAAAAAAGTTAACAATCTTGCTATATACATCATATTGATGTTACTCAGATTTTTTTTCGTTACTGACATCACAAGTCACAAGTATTTCATGGTAATACCAAGTTCAGGACATCACCGAACTACACCCTTTGGGAAGAGACAGTAAAAAATACTCTCTGCTCCTGTAAGCATACACTCCAAATAAACAAGCCAGGAAGTTAAAGGACAGAAAACTCCACTTTGTATTTTGAAATTTAAATTGGTAGATAAATGTTACAAAATTCACACCAAAAGGTTGTACGACGGGCCAAGATGTACCTCAACCTTCCCCATACCTTAAAATGTAGTTTTTCAAGGGAAGAAAATTGTGAAAATAAAGAACAGCTTTATAGTTGCATTTAGGTTATAAGTACATATCGCTTCCCTTCAGAAAACTTGCATCAAGAGTGAACCACTGTGGCTGGTTATGACTAGAGAAATTAAATAGAAGCAAGTGAAATCCTTTAAACCTAATATATTTCTAGTCTTTTTAGTGAGCGAGAAAAAAAATGGTATCATTTAATCTTGACTGCAGATTTCCCTACTCCAAAATTTTCTCATTTCACTGAAGTACCTGTTGCTTGAAGCAGTCTTGTCATTATGCCTTAACAAATTATTTCTGTTTAACAACGGGAAATCATTTTGATGTATTTGTATCTTAGCCATCAAGGAGAGTACTATATAGTATGAACATTAATTTAGCATGAAAAAATATTTTATGAAATAAGTGACATACTCTCCTTTAAAAAATAAAAGTTTTAGCAGCATTTCTTCTTGTCATAAAAACAATTCCATTTATTTCTACAGAAATAGTAGGAGTGAGTTACATGTGGGGTTTTTTCGTTGCCTCTAGCCATTAAAATGAGTCAATTCTTTCACAATTCTGTATCAGTGAAGTATTAGCTCATGTCCCCAGTACTGTCATCATCAGGTTGAAAGATACAAGCCTTCAACTTTCAAGACATAGTTGTACAGGCTAAGATTACTTTCACTTACATTTCATTTGCATTTAATGCAAGTTAAAAAAAAAAAAAATTGCAGTACAAGTTGAAATCATTGCTAAATATCCATCAAATTTGCTTAAATTCCAGGCACCCGAAGCACAGGCCACAACTGGAGGAGCACATACCAAACACTGTAGTCACAGATCACCTGTCTGCATCCATCCTTTTTCTTGTACAGTTAACCTTTGTTGTAATAGATGAGGACAAGATTACACCCCATGTAAGTCTTTCTTTTCATAAGCATATAAAAATAATTCCACTGAAGTTCTATTAGGACATCCAGAATACAATATCAGGTGCTACAGGAAAAGTAACTTTGCAAAAAAGATTTCACAGAAGCACTTGTTTACTACCAAAAGGTAATTCGTACAGCCATGTATCATACTTCCGCTGTGTGTTAGTTAAGAAATACAGTTTCCAAATTCATATATGGCATAAATCACAAAATTTCTCAGTAGAGACTGTTAAACAGTAGATAGGGTGAAAAGAACTAAATGAGAAACAAAATTATAGCTTTAAAAGCTATTTTTATTCTAGACAGACACTGCTTCGGTCAAAATGAAACAAATCTGACAACATTGGTGCTATGGGGAGTGGAGAGCATCTTCAAGTGACAGAGTCTGCTCAATGTGTAAAATCATTCTTATTTGTCAATTCTCCAGATACAGCAGAAACTGAAAGATCACTGGCTAATTTTTTTTTCCTGAAACAAGAGGATCTTCTATATACTATTTGGTCCTGCTCAAGGGCTTACAAAAAGCTCAGGAAGAAAAAAGTTTGCAATATAGAAGAAATCACAAATTGCTGCCACTTACTTGTTCTCCAATTCCCATTTACTATCTGAAATTTTCTACAGAATCACAGAAACAATGACAAAATTGATATGAAGTTAACTCTACAAAATTACAGTGGTTTTCTATTAATAGCATATTTGTAACTGTCATTTTCCTTTTGTTCTGTATTTTAGCAATAACACATGAATTAAGTTGTACATGTTTAATTATTTGCTTTGTTTTAAAACAAGACTATATTTGATTATCCACACATGTACGCTGGCAGATGAATTTCTCCTGAGCTCTTTTGGGGAGATGCCTTTGAGGCTCTGTTTTGTGATTCACACAACTACGGAACTGCCCAGAATCAGAGCAACCAAAACAGATTTTTCAGTTTAGGAAAAAGATATCAGAATAACTCTATAAAAGTAGGCTAATAATCCCAAAACACTGCTACATAGTTTTGCCACCCTTGGAGCAGGAAGAATACTTTATCTCTCAAGACTGCCATCTTCCATTTCAATACCCCAGTATATTCTCTGCCTGGGTAGGATACCAATGAATAGGAGAAATACCAATTAACTGAATACTGCTAGTTAATTAGAATCCTACCAGTTGCATAGTAATAAAAAAACCCCACATCCTTGAGATCATATATTTCCAAATATTTACTGAGAATAATTGAGTTATTGGAAATTCACTTTTACTTGCTCATCTTTATTAATAAACCTAAGCATATTTCAATTTTAAAAGTCACTATCCAAAACCAGTATAAAGACAACTCAGCTGCAGAATCCAGCTCTAGTGCAGATATGTATTAGTTTGATCACGATAGGAAAAATGTATCATTAGATTAATTAGGCAATTATCAGAATTCACAGCTGCTCTTTGACAACTGATTCAGTGTTTCCACATTAATGAGGGATACTTTCTATACACTTTCTACAAATAGAAGTTTATAGAATCACCGGTTTCTTTGATGTTTGCCATGAAAGCTAATAAAAAAAAGAGACTGTACACTCAAACTAAGCTGGTATTCAAGAAGTATGATCAAAAGGCAATTCTTCTATCCACACTTCTCTAACTAATGTACTGCATTCAATAATGAATTGACAATGCTTATGATGTCCATTTACTTCAATAGTAGTATTTTTTTTTTTTTAAAGCTTCATTGAAGACATGATTGGGCCCAATTTGATTTTTATAGCCAGTATATTTTTCAAGCAACTGAATTCAACAAAACAGGAGTTTGTGCAGTAGCTTATTAACAAAATACCTAAAATACAATAATGAAATGTGAGAACCTGATCCTCACAGTACAAGTCAGATATAGGCTGAGATATGCCAGGTCATGAGTGATCCTACTCAACTCTATCACTTGAGTTACACAAGAAAAATCTAAACAGTAGCATGCAGTTTCTTTTCCAAATCTTAATTCTTGAAGTTCAAAATAATCTTGTAAAGCAAAGAAATAGAACAGGATCTCTGCTATTTATGCCCCTTTACAAGAATTCTTCAATTTATCCTCCCTGGGGCAGAAGATTTCATGACTGCTCACCCACACAGGAACAGCCAGGGCTAAAGCAGGTCAGTAAACACAAGATCAAAGCATTCTTCTACAGAAAACTTAATATAGTCCTTAAACAAACATGTAAAGAATGCAAAAAATATAAGTTCTGAAGGTTTTGGCAGTACAGCTTTGTTTCTGTCATTTGTATATTCTTATCTAAAAGCTTCACTGAAACTTTTACTGCAATAGTTGAGTTTACCTGAAATCTTTTTGTAAAGTTTTATTCAAGTTTCAATTGGAGCTTTTTATTCCAACTCAAGGTAATTTCCTTTTTCTTATCTCCTTGTACTGAGATAAAAAATACAATCAATCTTTCAATCAGTAAAGGCATCCCAAAAAACCACCAAAACAAACCCAACCCATCACTAGAGGTTGCTTTCATGGGACTTTTTAAATTAACATCTAAATACACTTCAAATACTAATCTTTTTTTTTTAATTAAATGTGATTTATATAAGGGTAAGGACATACCTCTCTCATGCTCAGAGAATAAATAAACACCCAGAAAAATATATCCTAGCCAGAAGAAAGCCCATATTAACGTATTAATGAAAGATGAACACAAGATTGACACAGATGTAACGAGGAAAGTTGGGTTGACTAATGGCCAAACAAGAAAACCGAAATACGTTACAGTGAGAAGTCCTTGCTCTGGGAGATCTCAAAAGCTATTTATTAATGTCTTTTACACAGCTCTGCTGCTAGGCACAGCCTCTGAAGCTCTCAGATTTAGCCAGCATTTTACATAATCTCCTTACTTAAAGCTACACAAGCCTCTCTAGCAAATTCTAAAAGCTGCTTTTAGATCCTGTACAAACAGCACCACCCTCCCAGATTCACAAATTTCTTCTCTGGGAGGAATGATCCAACTTTTTTGGCCAAATCCCTGCTGAATTTTGTGGATATTCATGAAGGATAAATACAGCACATAAAGGCCAAAGCAAATTTGCTTTCCTAGTCAGTGGGCAGGATTGCTCAAATACCATTAGCAGAAGATGGGGAGGGCAGGAAGGGATACATTTCTTCAGATACGCTGAGCTTCTAAAGCAAAGGCTTCACAGGACAGTTCGCATATTATTTGATAATACCATCAGAAAATCAGAGAGTGTTTCCATACTAAAATTTATGTTATCCAGTTTGATTGAATTCTCCTCCTGAATGTGAAGGTGATACTCAAAAAACCACAGAATCATAGAATGGTTCGGGTTGGAAGGGACCTTAAAGATCATCTGGTTCCAACCCCCTGCCGTGGGCAGGGGCACCTCCCACTCGACCCGGTTGCTCAAAGCCCCATCCAGCCTGGCCTTGAACACCTCCAGGGACGGGGCATCCACAGCTGCTCTGGGCAACCTGGGCGTGTCTCACCCCCCTCACAGTAAAGTAGTTCTTCCTGATATCTTATCTAAATCTACCTGCTCTCAGTTTAAAATCATTACCCTTCATCCTATCACTAAAGTACCTGATAAAGAGTCTCTCCCCATCTTTTCTGTAGGCCCCCTTTAGGTACTGGAAGGCTGCTACAAGGTCTCCCTGGAGCTGGACACAGTACTCCAGGTGGGGTCTTATGAGAGCAGAGTAGGAGGGCAGAATCACCTCCCTCGACCTGCTGGCCATGCTTCTTTCAATGCAGCCCAGGATGCGGATAGCTTTCTGAGCTGTGAGTGCACATTGCTGGCTCGTGTTGAGTTTCTCGTCCACCAGCACCCCCAAGTCCTTCTCCTCAGGGCTCCTCTTAATCCATTCTCTGCCCAGCCTTTGTTTGTGCTTGGGATTGCCACGACCCAGGTGCAGGACCTTGCACTTGGCCTGGTTGAACTTCATGAGGTTTGCATGGGCCCATCTCTCAAGCCTGTCCAGGTCCCTTTGAATGGCATCGCTTCCCTCCAGCATGCCGGCCGCTCCACACAGCTTGGTGTCATCGGCAAACTTGCTGAGGGTGCACTCAGTCCCACTGTCCATATTGCCGACAAAGCTGTTAAACAGCACTGGTCCCAATATGACCCCTGAGTAACGCCACTCCTCACTGGCCTCCACTTGGCCATCAAGCCGCCGACCACAACTCTGAGTGCAACCATCCAGCCAATTCCTTATCCACCAAGTGGTCCATCCATCAAATCCATGTCTTTCCAATTTAGGGACAAGGATGTTGTGCAGGACAGTGTCAAATGCTTTGCACAAGAGCAAGAAGATGACATTAGTTGCTCTTCCCTTACGTACCAATGCTGTCACTCCGTCACAGAAGGCCACCAAATTTGTCAGGCATGATTTGCCCTAAATAAAGTTATGTTGGCTGTCATTTATCACCTCCTTATTTTCCATGTGCCTTAGCTGAGTTTCCAGGAGGTTCCGCTCCATGATCTTGCTGGGCACAGAGGTGAGACCGACTGGCCTGTAGTTCCCCAGGTCTTTCTTTTTTCCCTTTTTAAAAATGGGGGTTATGTTTCCCCTTCTCCAGTCAGTGGGAACTTCACCATACTGCCACAGCTTCTCAAAGATGACAGACAGTTGGTTAGCAGCTTCATCCGCCAGTTCCCTCAGGACCCACGAATGCATCTCATCAGGTCCCGTGGACCTGTGGACTTTCAGGTTCCTCAGATGGTCTTGAACCTGGTCTTCTACAGTGGGCAGTTCCTCATTCTCCCAGTCCCTGCCTTTGCCTTCTGCGCCTTGTTCTGCACTTTTAAGGGCAGAACCTGTACAAGCTGACTTTTGAATTATCATGTGATACATTTTTTTTATTTCAGTTTTTCACAGCCATAGGGTTGTTTGCTTTTATGTATAAAATAGTTCCAACCACACCAATGACCAACATTACTAATGATATTAATCTCAGATTATATCAGATTATATACCTGTATCTTCTAAAAGGTAGCCTCCCTTTTTTTTTTTTTTGCTAGGAAACTGTGACACAAAGAAAGGCATGTGAAAGCTCAAGGTAAGGAGCAGCACTAATAAGAGAAACCAGACCTCCTAGGTTACAATAGACCTTTAGATTCAGGAGAACTGGTCCCCCGCCCAGTCCAAAATCCTCACTACTTTCCTGCTAACCTCTCAGGCCTTCACAAAGATCCTTATGGGGGAAATAAACTAAATTGGATTGAAATATACTGGAGAATCAAAAAAACTATAAAATAGTTCAGAGCAGAATAAGGTTTGGGACTTAAGAATTTTCTTACTCAAAACAGAAGCTGAGGGATAGAGTGTGACTTCCTTGGCTGAATTTCTCTTCCATTCATATGCAAACACCCCCTAAATAAGGAAGGGCATCTGTTATCACAATATCATCACTAGGTTATTTCTATTTTTAAGGCCTTTTAATCATGAAGAGTAATTTAAGTACATAGCTAAAATTGCAAAACAACTCACCCCTCTTTGCCATGAGGAAAAGCAGTATTATGAATAACTTAAGAATTCAGTATAATATCAAGGTCTTTTTTCTGCTCCCTCTAAGAAGTAAAGGGCTTCCTTGTATTACATGATGGGACTCCATGGAGCAACTGCTGAGATGGCTGAGAAGTTCTAAGACTACTTTTGCTGACAATGGAAAACTTGTTTTTGCCATGGGGATAACTAATACCTAAAAAACTTACCACTGTAAAAGAACATTGGAGTCAAAGCATTTTACACAAGGTAAGCTAAGCTAAGCAAAATGAAATGAACACATCCAGAGGAATACAGTTTATCATGCTGCTGTTAAAAGCAACCTCAGAGAAATCAAAATACTCTGCTTCTATTTAAGATTTTGTAGTGGTAAAGCTGACATTCATTTATTTAATAACAAAACAAAACAAACTGTCTTTGAGCCAGTGTGGAAAACACCTAAGTTAACAAATACTGCAGATATCCTAGTTATGCTTCTAAAGCTTACTGATGTTTGGAGCACAGCCACCAAACAGGCAAAAGGTAGAATGCCAAAAGCAACACAGAGAAACAAGCAACACTATTTGTCAAACAAAACTTGGACGGCTAGCAAGAAGACAAAATGCATTATTGCTTCTTGATTTATGCCACAACATATTTTTTCCACTAGTCACAACTACACAGATATTAACTTACTGGTATTGTCCACAGTGGTTTCCAAATCCCACTCCTAAATCTATTCAATTGAATTTCCAGGATATCTGCCACTGTACCACTTGCTTGCCAGCAGCTGATGAGTGAGAGAATATTACTTTTTACTCTCTGTTTTTCTGAGGGGAAATCCATAAGCACAACAGCATGTTCTATTTCTGGGCTTTGCAACATTTCACAGCCATGAATGCATCTCCTGGTTTCTACACTTGCAGCTACAAGCTGTTATCTACTGCTTCATGCTACTAAAATGTGTGCCCCTCTTCATAATAGGGGCTTAGAGCAGGAACACATTAATTTGTGCACAGAATTGACCAGTTGGGGTGAGGTCCAATAGCACATGTGAGCACTTGCATTTAGACATATCAGCATCTTCCGTCTTCCCTCCTGATACTGACGTGAATTTCTGATGATGTTGCCTGATACTCTACATGACTAACACAGAGTTAGACACCAACAAAGGACCTAGGACGAAGCATTACTGTGTGAATAAATACATAACAAGTAATGCATGAATACTGATTGAAATCTTATCTGGTGGAATTTATGTCCTGACTTTGAATCTGTGGCAATTTAACAGGTTTCTGGTTTTGTGGTGGGTTTTTTTTAACAGGTCTTTGAATAAGGTCTGAAAAACCGACTCTATTCTTCCATGAAGTATTCTCACTGGGAAGACTAGTATATAGTCTCAATACTAAAATCATACTCCCTAATACACCCTCTTACTTTCTTCTGGTCTACGGAACCAAAAAGCACCTTCTGCCTCACAACACAGTATAAAACGGAAAGTTAAGTGTTGCAACCTCCTCCTCTTAACCTACAGCCGGCTGAAAACACAAATGATGTGGATATAAATATCTTGGAAGGGAGAAGGCACTGAAAGAAAAGCTGTGCTTCATCCATGGTATAGCAGGATGACACAATTTCCTGTGCTGAGAAAAACAAAACAGTAGCTGATGACCTGTATTTTGAGTGTGGTATAAGCAATATATAAAGTGGCAAAAATTCTTCTTTTTTTTTTTTAAAGAAAAAAAAAAAGCTTTACCACATCTATGGATTCTGATCAGAGAGAAGTTGAAGAGAGATTTTTAGGACTGCAGTTTTGGCCACATATTTCATTTCACCACTGTCTCACCTTCTAGCACTGAAATCCCATGTCCCCTTCTTTTCCGTATGAAACGGATTCCTCACTCCCAGAAGTGAAAGGACAATATTACATAAGTCTTTTCTAATGCACATCTAGACCAAAACCCCACTTTGAATGAAGAAATTATACCATTTCTACATATATTTGAGACAACTGCTAAAGAAACCAGATCTTCTAGCTAGAGGCATCCATGACATGGCTAGTACGAATGTCATTAGCCAGTTAATTCTCTATAACCATTTGAAAACTAAATCTGTTTTTGAAAAGAATCACTTCAATTGCTTAAGCTTCAGTCTAGTGAAGTAAATTGCATATCTTTAATTATGAGGGATTAATTCTTCCATCTATCTTATTTTTGGCCAGCTTGAGCAATGCCCTAGTCTCTCCACACTCTTTAGTACTTGGATTTCATCCTTCATCACACTGGACATCAGTTCTTTAGTACTGATGAAGTTTTTTAGGTGGAAGTTCTTCATCATTACCTTCACATTCTCACCCTCACTATGAATTACTTTGATATTTTTCCTTGATCATCATCATCAGCCTAATGCATTTCTGCCTGTTACAGAAACTATGACTCCCTCAAGAACCTGGCAACAGGAATACAGCCCTCACTTGCAACTCTCCTTGGTGATCAATTCTCTCATTGTTTTCTTGTATAGGGTTTTTTTGTTGTTTTTTTTTTTTTTAATCTTTATCATTTTAACAGCATAGTCATACCTTTCCAAAAATCAATATTCAATTTAATCCCTTTCACTGCACATCAGGCCACATGATATAAAGAGAATTTTTCTTTTGCTCCTGAAACCCTTCTTTCTAAATCATGTTCATTCTGTAAAGTCACTTTTCTCTAATTCCTTTCTTTGTCCTCAACTTTTTACATTAATATTCCTCCTCCTTTGGACAGTTTTTTGGTTTCGTTCTTTTTGTCAAATGCTTTTATAGAAGATGAGCTCATGAACAGCTGAGTTGCACACTGTCCACTTCCGGAAAAAAGTATATTTGTCTTAAAATATTAGCCATTCAGCTACATGTTTGGGGAAAAAAAATCATCTCAGATTCAGAAGTGTTTTCTGTGCAATAACATGAATAACGTCAGAGAAGCCAAAAATTAATATCTTCAGGAAGGACTAATTTGCATATAGCAAGCTATTTCTTGGTACATGGTACAAGTCACCACTTTACTACCCTGGTGAGGAATTTTTATTTATGAAACAATAGTCACAGATGCATACAGAATTTCACAGCACAGTGATTGCCATCTATTCCACTCTTAATGAGAAAGAATCATCTAGAGTTAAAATATCAGCCCCTGAATCTATGGCAGTTCAGTTTTTGTGATCTTGGATCTTGGACACATCACACGACCACTCAGCCTCAGTAGGAAGGAGATGAGGAAATTAGCAAATTCTGAAGCAGTAAAACTATGAGTCTCTTAACCAATGCAGCTGTAAAGCATGGAATAAATCTGGTTTTGTAGATAAGAATTGATCATATAAATTAATATCATATGGGGTCATCACTCCACTAATCCCAACCATCTCTCTCAAATTAGGTCCTATGGATGGTTTTTGTTTGGTGGGTTTTTTTGTGTTTTTTTTTTTGTGTGTGTTTTTTTTTTTTTTTTTTTTAACTTTGATTCCTATCATCTGGTGGGTTTTTTGCTTTATTTTTTTGGGGTGGGTTTTTTTTTGTGTTTTTTTTTGTTTGTTTTTTTTTTAATTAGCATCTTATTTATCACCAAGACATTGAAACTGCAAAGCTAGACAGAACCTAAGGAGACTTCTGTTCTACACAAAGCTCTCCAGCTGACGGTCGGTCACAAGCAGTGTTCCTCAGGGCTCAGTGTTGGGACCATTTCTGTTTAACAACTTTATTGATGATCTTGATAATAGAGCTCATCATCAGTAAGTTCGCAGAT
>VYZM01016168.1:162528-174526 GCA_013398915.1 Dromas ardeola | reverse complement strand
GAGAAATCACACCTGGGGACATTGGGAAGCTTGGGATGCGGAGCTTATTTTTCCATAGCCTCTGTGAGGTTGCCAGCACCAGTTGTGATAGCGTGTTGAGGTGAGGCCACCTATTTTTTAGTTTGGACTATGATCAGTAGCTCATTTTGACTTTGGTCTTCAAACAGCCTAGAGAGAGGGAGCAAGTTGTATGCATTACAAATACAAAAATCCCAACTTGTCAGCCAGAGGATATTCTTTCTGAGGTAACTGCCAGTAACTTCACTCCTGTAAGTCATTGTGGCACAACTGTGTAGCACAGAGATGCTCCTACTCCTGTAAATCTGCTGGATTTGTAGTGGGAGCTGTATCACCACTTTTGAAATGTCATTCCCCTTTGGAGAGTTCTGTCATGGTTTCCAGCATAGCCAGGCTGCTGCTGGTACCCAGACCTGTTCATTTAGGGCTAGCTACTGCGTTGTGCTCTTCAGCATAACTGTGCCCTCATCCTCTTCCCTTAGCCGTGGATCCTCAAGAATCCTGTTACCAGAATGGAAACAATTTGCTTAGCCCCATAAAACACAGTTAACTTTTTCTCAGACAAGATTTTTGATGGGCCAGTCATCCAAAGATGTTTATAGGGACTGCTGGGGAAAAGAGGCTGAGAGGTTTGGTTTCAGCTTGGACTCACCAGCATGAATACGGGCATCTCCGGCTATAGCGGCAGCAGTAAAATTGCCATTCACGGTCAAGAACAGATGGAAAATACTGACTCTGGAAACCAGCCACCAGCCCATTGTTTGAGCAGGTTTGATACCTAAGAAAGAGGAGAAAGAAGAGAACACATAAGGAAAACATGATATTAGTTCCCTGATTGATAGTTTCAAGCATTTCTAAAAACAGCATTAAACATTTTGATTCAGGGTGGAAGCTAAGTACTTGGCTTTGTATAGAGAAGCACCCTATGTACTTGCTTTGTGTTGAGTAACCATTTTGTGTAAGAAAGCAGCAGTAGTTAACTAATAATGTCTTAACATTTATGTGGCACTTAAAACTATTTAAACTGTTTTTAAGTATTTAATCATCCCAGTATGCTAATCAGGTAAGAAGATTGTTCTGGTTTTGACATTCTTAATTGTTTACAAATCATGAGACTGACTTCAAAATAGTCCGTTAATACTTTTGTCTTTGACTGTCAGTATTTGGGCATTTAGGGTTCACTGGAGTAATTTTTTCAACTGCTTTTCTACGAAAAAGAAGCCTTAGAAACTTTTATAAGAGAAGTTCAGCAATTCATGTTATTCTATTTCTTTTTCAATTACCTGTCTCCAGGAGAAGGCACTCTTAATTCAAACTATTATAGGTGTGTGATGAAATCATGATTTGATAACAATCACATGAGGAAAACTGAGACTCAGTTGTTATGAAATTGTAAGAGTCACATCAATTTTATGACTGGATTTTCAAAAGAAAAGTCTGCTGCTTCATGCTTTGTGCGCACTCAGGAATTCTGTCACGCGTAAATCACTACCTTCAAGAAGAACAGACACGGTCTCTAAGCGTGCAGATATATGTTTCTCTTTCTGCACACCCTACAAGCATCTGGACACTGATACCCAAAGTAATTCAAGTGATAATCAGTTTGAATAGCTTGCTTCTTGAGGACTAAAGACAAGGAGAGTGTGAAAACAGACAGCTCATTAACTCAGCTGTTGAGTGCTCATTCTCCCAAGCACCCTCCTAGCCTCGTTGTTTCCCTATTGGACAAAATTACAGGAATTCTTCCGTTTCCTTTTCTTTCATTTTCCTTCATCAAGGAAAACTGGCAGCCTAGAGCTGTAGCAAAACCTTCCTTGTGATACCGTAAAATCAAATACATTGATATATGCAAAAGGGACTTTCAGAAGTAACTTTATGATTAACAAATAAAAAAAAATTTCCCCTAGTTTCATTCAATGACCTTATAGTTTATTTTAATGAGTCTGGAGTTCCCAGAAGGGAAAACACATCGTCTTGCAGAGTTGGGTGTTTCGAAAGTCATTGACTTGTGCATACAGGTGTTAGTGCCTGCAAAGCATGAGGCTCAAATCTTTGTATGCAAAAACTGAAAAACTGACCAATTTTGACCCATGCAGGGATGAATTCCTCTCCCCAACTTTCAGCTTCATCCTTTGAAGCAGGGGTCTCTTCTGTATGTCCCTTCCACCGTGTTTTGTTGTTGAGACAGGATTATTTACATTTGTTTGTATCCCCGCATCTCCCACATTGCTGGGGCCACACATACTTGCTGTGCTTTGTGAGACTCTTCTGAGGACCTTCAGAGTTAAGCAGTGATGGGGACTCTGAGTTGCTATGGTATCACACCAAGTAAGGCAGTTTGGCTCCCACTCAGAGGATTTCAGCAGGACTTTGATAGGAAGTTGCTCTGTTTTTTGGCACATAGGCCATGGGAACATATGGCTAAGACTCTGTGTAAACATATTGGATAGCTGCAGATGATTGGTGTTACCCTGATGGAAGAAAGGTTGATACACAGAAATATAGGGAATGGTTGTACCTGTTGCAAGATGAGCACTTTTCTGTGTTAATCTGTGTAAAGTAGAACCAAACCTGTGTCTCTTCATCTTCTTCTGCCTCTCCCCTTTCCCAGTTACAGCCATTTCCACTGCTCAAGTCCTTGTGCCCCTGGGAGATTTTCTAGTTCTTTTGCATGGGTGCAATAACAGGAGCATTTAATTCCTCCTTTTCCTTTGCACTTCCTCTCAGAGGCTCGGCATTTCCCTGCAATTTCCCATTCCCACCGGTCAGCATCTGATATTCTTTCCCATAGTTGTCTTTGCAGGAGGGTCTTCCTTCCTTTTTCTCTCCCCACCTGCTCACATTCAGTCTGGGAAGTTCTGCATCTTTCCCACTCTCTTTCCCTACAACAGTTTTTATTTTCTTGACACCTTCACTAATACACTCCAGTTTTGATGAAAAGATTAATCTTTAGAGAGACATCACTGACGGACCCTTCTCTCTATGGTGGATTGAAAAAAAATCTCCCTAACATAACACTCACATATTTATATGCATACATATTTGGGAACCAAGCTTTAGGAAGATTTGGTTATTTTTGATCCTGATTCTATCTTCTCATAAAAAGTTTGTTTAAAAAAAATAATATTTGCAGTTGCCTTAAAAATTTCTCAGATGGAGAGTATAACTGAACATAAGTCATGTCTTATAATTAAAGTTGTCATTTTATTTTAAAAACATTCAAAGTAAAATTTGAAATACACTTTTAAGCTCATGTTCTTTTCTCCCTCTCTACTTTTGTCTCATGCACAAAATCCTGCAATCTGTTTTTCAAGCTCAATATTGGGTTCAGAGAAAGAAAGATAATAGTGACGGTGAAGAATTTTTCATTATCTTTGAGACAACACAAGGTTTTTTCACCTGATCTTTCTAATTTTCAAGTCAAAGCCAGATATTCCTCCAAAATTGAAGAGATGCACTCAGAAACTGGAATGCTTATTTGTGAGCTCATATAAAATCTTTTCTTCTCTTTCCTTTTCCCAGTTGGCTTCTTTCCTACAAGCAGAAAGTAATTCTTCAAGGGAAACAAACAACCCCTCCCCACACACCTTTTTAGACAGATGCTCTATGCACTAATCTGAAAACAACACTTAATATGTGAGGATTTCTTCCTTCTCTGTTGAATTCATTACTCCTGTCACAGCAAATCCTGCAAACCAGTGTGGTGAATAAAAACTTTGATTTATGGCCAAGTAAAATAAATGCCTTTTTCAGTAGACCCACTCTGTAGCACTTTCGTTATAGAGGATAATTCAGCATTTGGAACTAATGTTACTGGGTTCTCCTGACTCGTGAAATCCTGACATTGCTAAGAAGAGAGGAAGATAGATACCTTTTAGGTGAGTGCATAAGAGCATGATAAACCAGCTGGGACTGTGTGGGATTAAACTTGGCATTGGATAGGTTGTTTTGTTTTTCTAGTTGGCTCAAGTTCCGATACATGAAGAGTTGTCTTTTGGATCTGGTACTGGGAGAAGAGGAGGTGAGCCGGCTGGTAGATGAAGGAGTGGGAAGATTGGTGATGGTGAGGGTCGGGTGCTGTTGAATGGGAAGTTGCCCTTCCCTCATTTACGTCTGTTGGAAATGACTGCAGTATTTCATAGAAACTAAGTAAACTGTACAGCCTTATACTGCGTGGAGTTTTGTGTAGTAGCAGGTATATGCTAGCTGAGACTTTCCACATCCTGCTGCAATTGCTGTGGAAAGCCTCTCCTTTGCTGAGCCTTTTTCTGATCTGTTTAATGAGTGTTGTAGAGCTGAGTTCTGTCACGATAAGCAACCAAAGTGTGCATCCATGTTATTGGTTTAGTTCAGCTCAGGACTGCTTTCTGTGTTCACCGATGAGCATTTATCTGTGAGACCAAACTGAAGCTGGTCTGAAACAAACCCACTCAAAATGCATATGTAGATTTTGTGCCCATGCATGAGCTGTTTTGTCCTACAGATACACTTAAATTGTGCTACATTATTTGCAAACATTTATATAGCCTCAGTGACCAACTGTGTACCTCATTGACTCAAAGTTGCCTGCCACACTGGAGGCAAATATGGCTTGCAGGAGCGTAATTGTTTTGAGCAACATCACCAATTGTAGTGACACTTCATAATTATGCCTACATCTTGGTTTTGCCCTTTGCTAGACAAAGCCCCAGAGTGCTGTGCCCCATCTAATGCTGGTGCTGTGTTGTAAACCTGTCTCCAAGTTCCCTCACATACATCAGGAATTAGCCTGAGCAGCATGTTGTCCTGAGGATGACAACCCAAAGAGGAAGCCTGTTCACTACAAATCCGCTCAGGGAAGCCCAAGTCAAGATGCACCGAGTGGTGCTGTCAGAGCCTGCATTGAGCCCCTGCCACACTGACCGGTCACACTCCCTGAAACAATATGGAAATGTGCAGAGTCTGACACACAGCTCAGTAGTCACTGGGTCATGCTGCATTAAGGGCGATTTGTTCCTTATAACAGGGTAACCTGAGAGTGTCATTCTGTGTACTTCAAAAAAATCCTGTTTTGCTGTAGACCAGATGGCTCCTGTAAAACTTGCATTATTAATTGCTTTAAAGCCATCTCTCTAGAGCCTGTCAGAGGAGAATGGATCTATATATTATGGAGATATGTCAGCCCAAGAGAAATAATGCCGCATGCTTTCATCTGCATTCCTCCCTGGAGTGCCTACGGACAGAGGTGGCCTAAACTCCCGCAGCCAGTAAGACCATGGTTAGAGAGTGGGAGGCATTTTTTAATGGGACGTTAGATACATTTTTCCTGGAGTGTTGTTTCATCAAAACCTGTTACTTTCAGTGTCCAAAACTTAATTTCCTTTTGGTACAGATGTGAAGGGGAGGCCCTGTCTTGCTCTCCTGAGTTATTTTTGTGGAGTTTCCTCCTCTGTGTAGTTTGGTTAGTCGCATGATGAAAGCTAATTTAATGGTCAGTTTGTTACACACGAGTGGGGAGAGATAAGTGGCTGAAGGCAGGCTCAGGACACTTGAAGCACTGGCACTCAGATGAGGGGAATGACTCTTCCATGTTTGATTAGGCTGTGCCAGTCTCCAATAGCCACTTCTACGAGGAGTCTCCACTATCTGTTGTGGGGTGGCGAGACGTGTCATCATGATTTCCACATGCCAAAGAAAGAAAAAGCTATCTTTTTCTTTCATTTAGGGGTCAGTGGTGACTTACTTTCTCCTCTCTGCATAAAGGGAAGGCAAGGCCCTAATCACTCTGTTGATTTCTTCCTGACAGGTGCTGTTGAGGCCTCCCTATCTACAGAAACACTCCTCTTCTCCTCAGATGCTCCCACTGGACTCAGTCAATTACAGCTAAGCTAAGAGCTTGTACACTGTCCCTTTAACATAAACCTAGGGCTTTGAAGAAAATTGACTTGTTTGTGTAGACAGCACAAATAGGAGTATTTTGAAAGGGCAGCTTGACTGTTGGGTTTGGGTAATACAGCCTCAGATTTGAGATTTGGGATTGCTCAGGGACTGAGAACAAAAGCAGTTCCTTGCAGATGTACCGGGGTGTGCTGCCAGCGCCTGAACAGGAGGCTCCTGCAGACACTTCCTTTGCTTATGAGTATCTTTGCACCCAGTTTGTGGGAAAAAGGGTTGTGTGCCTACTTAAAGGATCTGTGTGTGGGTGTTTGTGCACTTAAAGAGAAGGCAAAGGAGAGTGAGAATGGGAGTGGGGAGGGAGAATCTAGATACTTGTTTTTTCCAAGTCCCATCCAAACACTTTTTCAGAAGTCTAAACAAGGAAAAGAGGCAATAAACAGGCATTAAATATTACTCGGCTGGAAATGTTTCTGCTTTGAGCCTTATGGATAACTGGGAGTATATTAGGGAGATGGCGTGGTTCCATCTGTATTATGTGGTGTAAAACAAACATTTTCTTCTGGAAGGAAGAGTTGCTTGTCTTTCACTTGCAAGCGTTTGTTCATTTGTTTATTTGATCCCTGTTCTTTTGGACTTTCAGGCAAGAAAAATAGTTTTTCTTGAGAACCTTTTTCAAAGACTGATCTGTAGAGACACTCTGTAGTATTCAGCAAAGTGTGAAGAACAGTCTCACCTGCAATTACTCAGATCCTATCTTTTCTTAGGTGGTGAAATATTTACCCAAGGTTAAACTTCCTCCAGAACAAATGGAGCTAAAACCATAAGCTTTATTCTGTCTGAAAAGGCAGAATTCCTTGAGATGTTGCAGCATATAAATAATTAGGAGGAGTGTGTAAAATCAGGGGATGTCCTGAAGGCTTATCCCTGCTCCAGACATGAGTATTTCCAAATCATCCAGGCACAAATTCTGCTGCCAGTATTGAACAGCATATTGGTTAGCAGATAGCCTTTGCAGAGGCAGTAGAGCCAGGAGTAAGGTGGGAGACAGATTCAACAAAGCCTTTGTAACTTTAAATTTATACATAGATTAATGAAGTTGAAAAGGCATCACTGATCATCTCATCCAATCTCTTGCCAAAATTTTCTCTACGAGTCTTATAACATGTTTGCAGGTTTCTCATGTCCATTCAGCAAAACATAAAAGAACATGCGCTCTTCAGAATTGCATGTACCCATATGCTTAACTTTAGGGATATGTTTATTAAACAAAGCACTTGTCGTTAGATGTATTCTGAAGTGCCAGTAGGTAATTCTAGGCAACTGTCAGAGGTGATTGGTCTTCATGAGTCTGCTTCTGGAGAGAGATGGGGTGCCCCAGAGGGCAGTTTTTAGAGTACCTGTTTCTCTCCATTGACATTGGAAGGGGGCAGAGGTCATAAATTAGGCATCGTGATTAGATGCCTAATGTGGATCTGTGTCATTGCCCTCTTTCTGTTGAATAATTTTTTCATAGCTGTAAGATGCCAAGTCTTACAAGTTTAATCCTAGAAGCCCAGATAATACCTAGTGTTAGTGTGGGAAACAAACTTAACTAAACCAGCTCCGCCAGTGGTTCCCTGCTGCCCTCCAGTCCCTCCAGCTCTCCCATTCCTATAGTCCCCACATCAATTTCTGCCTTTTCCCTCTGAGTGATAATGGCCAAACAAAATAGTGAGTTAGATACTCTTTCTTCTCTCGGCTTTATATTCCCACTTCATTTTCTCTCTAAAGCTTTTCTTGGTTTGTTGTCTTTTCTAAAGAAAACTCTCTTGGGTTTGTCTCTGTTGTGCAGCTGCACAACAGTGAGGGATGGTGATTTGTGAAATGCCACAGACATCATTTGTCAGAGGTCATTTTTTGGTGTTTCTGCCAGACTAGAGTTGCTGGGACATGGCTGAGAAACTGGAGAGAGTTCAGAGGAGAGCTGTACACATGATCAGCGCTTGCTTGTGAGTGTTGCGATATAGAACTTCCAAAAGAGAACTAGAAGAACGGAGATGTGTTCATCCTAAAAGCAAAAGCATGGCTGAAGGTGTGCAGGTGAGGGAAAGGCATAGCTGCTACCTATTAATAAGTTAAAGAGATTTTACAAAGAATGCCGTGTGCTTGTTCTCATAACTCAGTGAGGTAGAGCAAGGAATAAAAAGGCTCAATTACAGCAGAGGAAATGTAGCTTAAATTTTAGGAAAAACTTGGCAGCTTTGTAGTTATTGGTGGTACAAGCCATTGGATCTCCCTGGATGTGATGTGCAAGGTGAGACAAAATACCCTGTGAGGCAGAGCCAAAGAAGGACTATTAAAGTCCATCCTACAAGGATGGGGAATGGACTAGTCAGTCCAGCAGAGTGCTGTGTTGCTCACCAACAGATTGGATCATCAGGAGATCAGCTGGGAAACAGAGGTGGCCAAACAGGAACTAATGGTTCAGATTGTGGTCCCACTTGATTACTGAGTGAATCTCTTTAGAATTGGGGATGGCTCCAAACAGCACTGAGCTGGGCATGGGAGAGAGAGAGAAAAGAGAAGCAGCTATGAGAAGTAAGGCTGTCAAGAGAGGTGTGGGATTGTCAAATACCCCACAAGCTACATCTGTGCCGTCACATTAATTTGAGGTTTGAGTTTGCACTCAGACACTCCAGGCTGTCTGCCTGCTGCCCCACACTTTCACTCCAGTCTGGGATGAGCCTGCTAGGTGGGTTCTTGGGCAGTAGCGTCTGGGCACAGTGAAGGATGTGCTGTCTTACAGCAAGCCTCTCTCCATGAAGCGCTGTAGGTACAACCAGCCCTAGGTGCAGAAAACTGCAGAACACAACCAGGCACGGCTAGCTAAGACATATGGAAATAGCTCAAGTAATTAGGAGCCCAAACTCACCTTTGCAAAGAGGTGTGTGTTCCGTAATCACTTTGGTGTATTCCTCCCTCCCCCAGAAACAGATAGAAGGTGAGCTAGGGAAGAAATAACTATAATAACTCCAAAAGCTAGGAGAGTGAAACAGAGTTAAACACATTAAAGAGGGGCTGGAAAAGAAAAGATAGAGTTGGCAGTTGGAAAAAATGTAGGCAAGAACGAGAACAAAGTGGAAAGATTTTTTTAAGAGGTGAAGGAAATGAGAGTCAGATAATACACCATGCATGTAGTCATGCTAAGCATATGGAGCATGGTGATGAATGTGGCCCCATGGTTAGATAGCAGAAGAAAATGTTCTGTGTAGACTTACACAGTATCCTGTTTGTGAGAAGTGAACTTGAGCAATTACTGCCTGGGATTTTTAGAAAGAGAATAATCATTTTATTTTGAACAATAGAAAGGTCTAATTCAAAATTAGACTATGCAATAAGTAGAAATTGCATCAATGTATGAAGAATGAAGAAGTCACCCAGTATTATCACAGTGTATTCTTTCTGCCTGTTTTGCAGCCCTCCCCCTTTCTCTTCAGTTCTTATTCCAAAATTAAGTATAGGGTCAATCTTCTTTTCCTTAGCAATTGCATCAGCCATAGGAATGTATCACGTGGTAAGTGAAAGAGCATGAATAATTCAGAACAAAATTTTGAATCATTTAAAAAGCAGAAGCTTCACATTTCATTGTTAGCCTGTTCCCATATAACATGAAATCTGCAAAAATCACATTGCAATTTCTGGAGCAAAACCATTTCAAGTATTTGACTATATTCTTGCATTCATTTCATTCTATCCAAAGAATATTTCAAACTCAGAGTTATCCAAAACTGTGTTTCATGTTTCATGAAAAGAAGCAGAAGATAACTAAATACTGTGTATGTGCTGCATAAACATGAAACACCATACGTATTTCCAGAAATTATTGTGGCCATAAAATGTAATCATCTTTGCCTCTAAGGCTGTTGAAAAATGTAACATTTAGTTAACCAAAACTGACTGTATTAGGGAATTAACATGATCTTCTGCTATCGTTATCATGCATATATATGTCACCATCATCGCTCACTAGTGTGGATTTTTGGCTCCTGAAATACCAGCACAACTAGAAAACAGCCTTTGACTGGGCCTAAGCCAAAAAGCTTAGCAACAAAAACACAAAGAGAAAAGCCAGTGCAATACAGAGAAGATTTTTTTTTTTTCTAGTGATAAGAGCAGGAGATCAGAGTGAGGAGTTTTACAATTTGTTCCCCGGTTTAGTCACTGATTCAGTGTATGGCCTTTCAAGAGGGACTTTATCCACTTCTGGCTGAAGGTTCATGCTCATTTTACTCATCTGTGAAACAACAATAGCAAGACCGAATCACTTTGCGGCTGAGGTTGTGAGTGACCAAATGACATAGCATTTCTAAAGCACACTAAGACCCTCCAGCAAGAAATTGCTCCAAGGAAGGAAAATGCGATGCTGATCACCTCACATGCATGCCCCTTGATAATGAGTCTCAGGCAGTTGTTCAGGGCAGTGAAGCCCCTGGTTATGATGGCATTAATACGTTTGCATTGCTCTGACCGTAGTATTAGCACCCACATTCCACAGGGGGTATCCTACCATTCAGTTCCCGCCCTGTTGATCTCTTCCCACCAGCACTCTGTCGGCTCACCGAGGCTCTGGGCCGCTGGCATGCAGGCGTAGTTCCACAGTCTGTCCGAACCTTCCTTCTTGCTGAAAACACTCCTGACGGCCACAATCACCTGCCCATGCGGGCACTGGAAGTTGAAACCCTGGCGGTACACGTTAACCCATTCGTCATTATCTCCGTAGTTATAGGGGCCATAGTAATAGTCACCATACTGGCCCCATGCCACGGTCACCAGAGGCAGGAATACACAGAGAAGGATGAGGTCCATCCTGAGGATGTTCCTGGCTTAGAAATGCCCCACTGGTTTGTTGGGCTGGCCCTTTTATATTGCCTCTCACATTTGGCTTCCAGATGTTATGCTTCCAGATCCAAGTGCAATGTGTCATTGCTTAGCAAACCTTCTCTGAGTTACAGACACGTCCAATTACTTTTAAGGTGGAATTCTGCAAGTACAGTAAGTCTGCAAGCCCTAAGAGCAGGGTCTTCCCACCACCACAAACCATCTGTGATCCCTTGCCGCAGAGCTACTGTATAGAGCAAAATACACATTGTAGTACAACTGTCACAGACATCCCATTTTTATCCTCAAGGAAGCAGTTACATTTGAAAACTACTTTGTTTTAAATTAAAGCTCTATGTGAAGTTACCATTTTCCATCATTAGTAACATGCAACAAAATGTGATCGTGTGTGTGTCTCCCTACGCCCTTTTCCCTAAATATGCATGACATGATTCTGCCAGTCCCTAGAAAGAAGGGAATTGGGCAAGGTGGGGGAATTCACTGCTCCTGTTGTAAAAAATCCTTTAGACATTTTGGGTTGCCTTGGTTGGAGGGGAGGTGGAGCTGGAATGACTGAGACTCTGTCTTGGCATGGAAACAGCCCACCCTGAGAAGCAGGGCATTGGGGTCTTCCATGCAGAACTGATTTTGCTATGACTGTGTGAGCACTGTAAAACTGTAGACTTGGCAGATGTTTTGATGTGAGAATAAAGCACATAAGCAAGTTACGGTGAGATAAGCTTCACGTGTCACCATAGCCTATTGAAATCTTTGAGCAAGGCCCTTTAAACTACCTTGCATTTATCGTGGGCTAGAATCATGGGGCTACCGTAGAGGAACTGCTGTGCTGCAAATTCAAAACCTGGCTTGCCACTTGGAAATGTGTTTATATGCCACATCCTCAGATAATTTCTTTGTAAGGAAACCACCCTATTCAGAAGAGCGTGGAGCGGTGTGCTTTACTTAACTGTGTACTTGACCCGTACAAAACTCTGAGACTTGAGCATGTTTTAATAAGTAAGACAGACCAAAGTCAATCTAACATAGTCTACATATGCATATATTGCCTGTGCTGTGTTACTAGTGAAATGTGTGACCCTTGGATTGGCTCCAGATTCAGATCCTGCCTCTTCCAGTGAAATCACTGCAAAGGATCCAGAGACTATTTCTTGCTACAAGTTTCTCCTCCACCTTTTTCACTGCCCCTCTTCCCCATTTGGGCCATGCACACACCCCATCCCCCCCC
>VYZM01016168.1:41267-162518 GCA_013398915.1 Dromas ardeola | reverse complement strand
CCCCCCAAAAAAACAAACTAGTGTGTATGAGCTTTTATTCTGTTGCTGAAATTATCAGAAAGAAGATCTGTGATGGATAACAGTGGGCTTGCTCTTCTCTAGGGATCTCCAAACCCATCACTCCTGGTCATTGCTTTGCAGGAGCATAAGCATCCCAGGAGGTGGGTGCATTTTATTAAACAGCCCTAGATCTCAAACGTTGCCTTCAGCCTCCTCAACCAGGCACTTTTGTGCCTTTATCTAATGGCTTTTTTTTTGGTAGCAGAGCCTTGTTTGACAAAACTGTAAGTGGGGGTTGAGCTCTGCCAGGAGCACAGTGTAGCAATATCTCAGTTGTCCACGTTCACAGCTGGTGCAGATCCACATGAACCTGGCAGCTGAGAGTTGCTGATGGAGCTCAGTGCCTCACCTCCAGCTGTAGCAGCCCCAGATGCCTGGGGAAGAGGGCTATGGAGACAGTACAGAACAGCCCTTTCCTTGGAGCTGCCCTCCTCTAGATCTTAGGTAATAGTAGGGGATATAGGTAGACAAAGTCTGAAGAGAGAGGAAATTTAAGATTAAAACCCCCATAGCTATCCAATGGGCACCAGAGTGCAGACTTGAACTGCACAATCTCACATGAGTTTTTCAGCTAACTCAATAGTTTATGTTTTTTCCTCTTACTTCCTTAGACACGTAGTCAACATCTGGGAGCACCGCACACTGCAGAATGTGCCTGAGAGGCATTCTGGAAGATGTTTTAGCAGGAAGCACCACATTATCATATATATATGATCCTCACCTCACATAACCCTTTATAAGCACCATTTCTTGGAAGGAAGTCCTCACATAACCCACACAAAATCAGGGGCAAGGGAGGATAAGAAGGGGGACGATGGGTCTATGGAAGGGGGCAGTCTGCCTACCGTTGGCATGCGTGTGAAGCTTCAAGGTGTCTGCTGTCACTTCCTACGTACAGTCTACCCTGCCTGATTCCTGTTAGTGGATAGGGTGGCACTTCCATGCTGCATGGTGATCAAGAGGTGGTTTGGCTGGGGCAAAAAGCTGTGCAGGGAAAACAGTGAACACAAGAGATGTGGAACTACAACGCGCTGTAGCAGTCGTGGCAGTGCAGACATGTTCTGACCAGGGACTGCCTGAATATCTACAGTTCTAAATTTCTGGATCCAGTGCTTTCTGGGAACTTCTCACATTAAACTGCATGCTTCATTCTGATGCTGAATAAAAACAGAAGGGAGCAGAATTTCTTACAGGAGGGACATGATGGTTTTTAGTCACCTTGGAGAAGGGTGGTATTTGTGAGTGGGAGGAACTGTGATTTGAAAATTCCTGTAGAGGTTAAAAAAAGAGAATAGTGTACATACATGAATTTTGTTTCTGAGTAATGCTCATTCAGCTCTGCAGTTCACAGCTGCTTGGTTCATGGAGCAAAGCTGAGGCTACAGGCGACTTGTTTCGCTAACACTATTGCTCCAACCCAGATAATTCCACTGATGTTGCCGGTGCTGAGAGTTGCAATTTTAGCTGTGTTTCCATTGACTCACTGGCATGTTAACCACTGTGCCTTACTCTGTTCTGACCAGTGAATCAAACATAGCAGTTGAAAAGACAGTGGCTAGAGGAGCTGCAAACTAGTCTGCAGCTTGATGACTTTGGTTGGCTTCAGCTAGAGTTTGCAGTAGGAGAAAACTCAACAATATTTAAAAATCAGTCCCTCTCTGAAATTACTTACCCTTTAATTTGACTTAAAAAATATCAGCTGCATGCCTTGCTCATCCAATTTTTGGAAAAGCAGAAAGTGTCAATGAAGTAGCAAATACGAGGTGCTAGGGCCATCCTTTCATTACCAGTTCCTTGCCGTGGAATCTACTACGTTGGCTGGTAATTTTATTCCCTATCAGTTCTTAGAAATGCTTCATTTAATCCATACAAACAAGTACTTGATTTCTGTCTTGCCCAATGATGGCAGATGAAAATGATTATTCTTGATACACCCCCCTCTAGCCTAACTTCGAAGTAGTTCTGCTTTGAGCACAGTTTGGACTAGAGGCCTTAGGAGAGATGTCCCTTCCAACCTGAATTATTCTGTGTTTCTCTCCTGCTGCAGATACTAGATGCAGCATTACTTAGTGCTGCAGGCATTATTAGCGTGTTGGAGCCATTAGGAGAAATGCTGCAGTATTCTCTTACCATGCCATGTTACAGCCATGAAATGCAGAGAGATTGCAGTGCTTTGAACTAAAGTCATAGGCGCAGTAGTACTGTTGAAATGAATAACAGTAGCCAACTTAATGGGTTTTATTTTAGCATCCAAGCTCTATATTAAAATAGGGGAGAGAACAGAAAAGCTTTATTTATTATTTGGTAAACACAGAGACACTAGAGCTGCAATGAGAATAGCAAGGGTTCAGACTTGATCAGTGACAGGTACAACTAGATCTGTGTCTACAAAACTGGGTTGCATGAAAATAATGTCATGTGGTTTTATTGGAGTAGCCATGCTGCTGAAGTTCCTGCATCTGCAAAGGTTTGACTCATGGGCAACCAGTTTTTTGCCCCATTATGAGGGCTGAAGGAGCATATAAGGGAGTTATCTCACAGCACTTCATCCCTTAGATGCACAAGAGTGATTGCATCCCATATTACTCAGGACTATAGCCGGAAGTGAAGCTTTGCATTTTGTGCTGGTGAAGGAGGCTGAGTGTGTATCCCCTGAGCACTGAAGTCCTCTGTACACAAAACAGGTCTGGCAGAAGCAGTGAGAGTAGCAGCAGCAATACATGTCTGCTTCCAAGCTAATGTAACCACATCATGGCATTTCGCAGTGAGAAGAAAGTGTTTTTCATGTCAGCTCATTGCATCAGTGAGGTCGCACATTTTGAACACACTTTCCATATTTTATTGCACACTGTTTCAGAGTGATGCTGGCAGCTCTGATAAGGCAGGGTGGCGTGGATGAGTCAGGGAGGCTGCATGATCTGGGAGCTGTAAATTGAATTCAGTTCCTGATTACTTTTCCGTACCATCTTTGCAGCGTGACTTTTTTTAATTTTTTTTTTAATAAGCTTCCTGCATTGTCAGTTTTTATAAAAGTGAGAGGATTTGGGGTGCCTTTATTATGTTTTTGAAATGAGGTTACAGAAGCCTTGGTAATGCGGAGAAGGATGAAGCTGCTAGAAAGCTGTGCTTCACAAGGTACAAAGATTATGCTTGTCAACCTTTTAGCTCAAAGTTACTACCTTCTTTCAGAGTAATGTATATGGTGAAGGCTGAAGTTCATTTGTCATGGCTTCCTACTATCCATGTTATTTTTTCTAGCACCTTTCACTTGATGTTCTCTAAGTACTTTGATTAAGTTCAGCCACCTTCTTGAAAAGTAGGAAAGGTTAAAACCCCTTCTTTTACACGGTAAGTCCAGTGATCTGCCTGATGTCCACCAGTACCTCAGGGCTAGAAACAGATTTTAAACTCCAGCATCTGGACTGTCAGCATCAGACTCCACTGTGGGGAAGGACACCTTTTCCCAGCCCCGTCTTCTTGTCACTTCCCTACAGAGACGCTGGTTCAGCTCCTACTTTGCATAGCTCGCTCTTTGTAAGAGGGAAGCTACTACTTAAGATCCTGTGATACTAGACTATATTCCAAAGCTCTTTTCTCTTTGGAAGTAGCTGTAGAAAATTCTGATACGATAACCACCTGGGATATTGCTGTGGAGAAAAAAAGTGCTAGCTGCAGTGCTACTTTTCCAAGGTTATCATAAGCCTTTTGGATTACTTTAGTATTACCTTCCTGCCTGCATGTGTAGTATTAAATCATGGGTTAAGTAATAGAAGCAAACAAGAAATGCGAAACTCAAGTCGTAAAGTCTCTGAGGAAAGGGTAAGGAAGCTGCATCGAAACATTAATAAAGAAAAAAATGAAACAAATTTTCCTGGTCTGGGGAACCAGCTAGATGCCATGATAAATCTTTTCCATCTGCAACTCTGAAATCTAATATTTTGAAAATGTAGTTTTCAAGTAATCAGTGAACAACTGATCACCATTTCTAGATCAAATTACCCCCAGAAACCGGGTACAAAAGTGACAGTCACAAACCCTTGTGACAAACCTTTCCCTGCTCACACAGATCTTTGAGCAGGAAAAAGTTGGAGAGAGGAATAGAGCTAAACTGTGAAAGGGGAGACATCCTTATCAACTGCGGGGTTTGTGCAGACATCCTAGAATGTCTACACAGAATAGTCTGCCATTAAATAACCCAGAAGCCTATTGCCATCGTTACTGACTTCCACAGATCTCTCCCCAGAAATAATTTCAAATAGATTTCCTAGAGGATATTTAACCAGTTCTGATACAGCCATTCCTCAAATCTGGGCATGAGGAACTGTGTAATTTGACTATTACATATAGTAAGAAGTCATTCAGAGCTTATGAACAGAAAATGACGCATTTTTTGCTCTCTAGTAGTGAAGAAGTTAGATGATTCCTGCTTTCATCTCCTGCATGGTTTAATCATAGTAATATAGGCTTTTGTCAGAGCAGTGATATAACTGTTCCTCCCCACTTTGCACATCAGGCTGTAAAAGTTGCCCTGTTCTAGTAACTCTTACCATTTGTGCTAATAAATTCATTCCCTGAAGTTGTTGCAAATTACAGAGTTGTTGTAATTACAGTGCCTCTTCCAGGATCATTACAATGAGGAAAAGCCAATTTGATGAGTGTTTGCAATTGCAGTTCCAAATGTCAGGACAGGGCATGGTATTTTTCCAATTACCTGTGACTGCTAAAAGCTAGGTGTTTTTTCCTAGTACTCTTCGCTAAAAAAGGCCTTTTCTTATTGCTGTAGCTGTTGTTGTTATCTCTCTTTCATTTAGTATGTATGCTTAAAATCCATAACAGGTCTCTAGCTACAGTCCTGTATTAAGCCTAGTCAGGCAGGATGCAGTGTTTGAAGGCAAAGCTGCCAAAAAGAAAAGAAAAAAAGCCTTAAGGCTACAGGAAATTCAGGTGGCATCGATTCAGGAGAGAGCCAAATGCTTCAGGCTGAGTCAGTGCTGAACGTCCTCACAGATTTAGCAGGCAGCATTTCACCAGGACCTTTTTATACACGAGCTGAGTAACTGAATCCCCCTTTTCATCAAAGATCTCCTCATCCTTTTTTAATATAATAGATTTATATTTAGTCTTTGGGCTAAATTCAAGCTTGGCTATCTCTGTGCTGTCGAGAAGTTGATGGTTTCTCTGGATATAGCTGGAGAGCTTTCTTGGAAGAGCCGTCATCACCAGATCATCAGAGGCAGAAATGTTCTAAAACTTTATATGACTCCTTCAGAAAGAGACTTCTTCTTCAGTGGGCTTGTTGGACATTTGAGTGAATTGGTACTGAACCTAATGCGTAAGGAGTTTTGAATAGATCTATGAAAAATTACCTTCTTCCTCTCTAAACTTAAGTTTGGCCTCAAATGTGTAGCTTCAGCTGATTCCTGAAGCATTGAAAAAGTCTGTTGTGATAAAATGGGTAGGAAAAATGTTACATTCTAATGCAGAAAAAGTTAGAAAAAGCAGTCAAAGTATTTTTGAGGTATTCTTCATAATCTGAGAAGAGATATAGAAGAGGTGCAAGTTCTATTTTGTTTATTTTGTAAGTTTCACACAAAGCTTGTTTCCATATATGGCTCAGTTGCTTTTTCTTTCAGTTTAATCCATGGGAAACTTTTTAGAAAAGGCCACAGCAGCCAGCTGTAGCATTTTCAAAATCCATGGACTACTGACCTGTGGCTTAATATGGGCCACCCTTTTCCAGGGGTATGACTGTAGCCATCCAATTGAACAGCATTAAAAGGTCAGTCAGCTGTGATCCTTGTCACGGAAACCAACCGTTGTGGATGGTGAGCAGGTTTCTCCTTCACAGAATTTTGGTATCATTAGAAAGTTCTCACATGGCTTTCTCTAGCATAGACCATGACCTACAGATCATAACATCACTGAGAAATGCCGGAGAATAAAATCTGAACTAATCACTCATAATAACTCTGGACAGACCCACGGGGTAAGTTTGATGTCAGGGCTGAATTGATCTTTGATGTGAGAATGGCAGTAGCTGTAATTCACTTGCTGGTCATGGGAATGGGACTAAGCCAAAACCAGTTTTCTCTGAGCTAGATAAGGGTAAGAATGGGTGAGAATGTGTCTTAGGAGTGTCTCAGTTTTCCAAGGACCCTACCTCTGCATGATCATTCAGTGCAAAGCGAATGCTGAGTGGGAACACCCAGAGCTTGTGATGTTTTAAACCGGTTTTGCACTTTCTTTGTGCAGGCTTCTTTGTGTCAAATAAAGTCTTACTAGTTCAGAATGATATTACTTTAACAGCCACTAAAGCCAGGTGCTATCTGGCAGCCCATGTTATGTGGGAAATGAAAAGAGATGCTTAGTTGGTCCCTCTTGGCCATATGGTTTGTGAATTTGGATAGCTGGAGTGACAGCATAGCCATTGAAATGCAGCTCCCGGCCCAGCTCCCTGGCCCCTCGGTCCATTTGCATTCTAGTCATGAGAATGATTTCTCTTTTCTTTAATTTTTTGCTTTTGTGGTGTTGCAGATGGTGGGGGGAAGAAGGAGGGAGAGCGAAAGAGAAAATTTGGGGAAGGGGCTTCTGCACCCTGTCACTGTAATTCATTGCGATCTGACCTTCTGGATTTTCAGCCTTGCTCAGCCGTCCACTACTCCTCATGTGACTGTCACCTTGCATTATTGCAATTAGCAACTGCCAGCCCCAGAGATTTGACAATGGAAATGAAAAAGTCTGAGAAGCTCTTTGCCAATTTAAAATTAACCCTGTCACTGCAGGACAGATTGTCCTGCTTCTTAACATTCACACTGAGACAATCCCATGCTCCTGCTGTTGTAATCCAGCCCCCTTGTTTCACCCTGCTTTGGTCTCCTTGTGTCCTCCCAGCTCCCAGGGCTGCTTCACCTTCCTTCCTCCCCACATGCCACCCCTCTTTGCTGGCTGTGAGACGTGACGCTGCTAATGAGAGCGGTCAAGCTGACAGTCCCAGAGTCCGTGTCGTTGGATGATAAACCTGGCTTTCCAAGGCTCTTCTCCTTCCCGCTCTGCCTGGGACTTCTCTTCCCCCTGTGCGAGCACCGCAGACTACAAAACCACCTGGGTCCCTGCCCATTTATGTGGCCATTGGTTCATGCTGCTGGCTAAAACTCGCCATCTTCGCTGCTGTGGATACCTCAGCCAGGTGGATGAAAGCTAGGTCAGATCTGCCTCCTCATGCTACACGTTCCTCACCTTTGTAAAGCGATTATAGACTTTGTCCAAGTGTGACTGGTAACTGCTGTTGTCAAGACCCTCGTTACATGACATTTACAAATCTGGCTTCATTATCTTGTAAGCAGGGGGTGGCTGGAGGTCATCCGTGTTGCTACTCTGTTCAGCTAATTAGGAGCAGCTCCTGCTCACCTGCTGTGCAGAGGTGACAGCAGGGTGGCAGCTCAAAGGAAGGTTGCCTTCCCCCAGGAAATATCTGGGGATTCGAACAAAAAAATGGAATATGGCGAGTGCAACAATATATGATACCAAGTCTCTGTAGTCATCGTATCTGTTCGAACAAATAGACCACAGTCAGGTAACAAAGATCCTGATAGTCCTGCAGTTCAACAGGGTGATGAACTATTTCAGTGCATTATTCAGGGCAGGTTTGACACTGCCCTGGCTCGGGTACCATTCTGATAGAGTTCACATGCAACCAAAAATATATTTGCTTGGCCTATTCTGCACCCTTCTGTATAGCTACAGTTTTTTTTTTACTTCCAAGATCATAAAAGCTGATACCCCTAGTTCTTTAGGATAAGGCCATACCCTGTTTTGCAGTAGTTCCGTGCTGCCATAATTAGTACTGATCCATGATGTGCTGATCCCCACCCCCTCCTTGTTGTTGCAAGCAGTTACAATGATCACTATTGCTGCAAATTGCCTGTTTCTTAGTTCAGCTTCTCTGTGAGGCAAGGGCAGATCAGCCTCTCCTCATTACCACAAGAAACGTAACTGAGAGTCCCTGGAACATGATTCAGCATCTGGTCTTTATGTGCTTGAGCCATGAAGCTCCTGAGCCTGCTGTCAGCTTCCAAACACACAGAGTTGCCTTTGCATCACACAGCTTATGCTTTATGCCCATCCACATGGCAGGTCATTGTTTTGTAAGAGCACTTTTGTATTTTGTTGGTGTGCCTGACACCATGCTAGATCCCAGCAGTAACTGTGTTCACCAAAAAGCAGGCAAATGCTTACATAGCAATTACTGTGTTTAGCTTTTCTAATCACATCAAATTCTGATGGCTTGTCAACTACATCCACAGAATAATGCATCCTTTCCTTTTCTTTGTGCTGTGCTCTAGGTTATTTTATTGCACTGAGAACTCCCAACAGCTTTATTCGGGCAGCACACTCCCCGTTTCTCTTTTCACCTTGAGCATATTTACAGCTACTGCTCATCATCGGAGAACACTGTGTGTCTGTGGAAGGGAGATTGCATAACCTTCGTATTATTATTAGCTTTATATGGATAAATGAAGAGAAAATGCTTGCCAGTAAATGCAGATAGACATGGGAAGAAGGCAGAAGAATCAGCAGAACTCTAAAAAATCTCTGGAAACAAAGTTATGTGTTTGGGTTGTTCATAAGATGAGTCATTAGAAAAGCAGGCATGACAGGCACTAGTGGAATAGTTTGTGCTTGTATTTTGTGACTGCCTTCAAGGGAATATGACACGATTAAGAAAAATTTCTGCTCATTACTGAAATGCCTGGCTAAATTTTACATCCACGCAGTGCAATGCAAAGTGTCAGCACCCATTGGTTCTGGAGCTCATGATTTAAGTGAACTAGAAATGTGTGTGGATAAGTCTTGCACTGCTAGGTTAAGCTGCCTCTGTAGCCATACCCAGTGAAGTTTTCTGGTGAAGCCTGGAAAATGGAAGGGTTTGTCTTCAGCAGCCATCAAATACTTGGTACCAGCTGAAGGAAATAAGGGCCAGAAGTTGCTGTTCTACTAACCATGGGCAGCAACACCTCACCTTCTTCATGTTGCAATGGGCACAGCATAGTTCAGGTTGGAAGGCACCTTTGGAGGTTTCTGGTTCAACCTCTTGTTCAAGTCAGGGTTGGCTGAAGATCTGACCAGGTTGCTCATAGCTTTATCCAGTCTTGAAAACCTTTAAGGATGGAGAACGTGCAACCTCTAATTTTTCCACGCGCAAACAGAAAGTATAAGTTACAGTGCATGGCAATGTAGTGTCTTTGAGACCAGAGGAACTTGGAACAGAATCAAAGCTGCTGTTATTCTGCTACTTGAGCACTCCTGTTCTCTGTGACTGTCTTTATCACTATCCCCTTCAAGGTGTTATATTGAAAAAGGTGTTTCGCTTTAGGAGGCATGTCCTGCACCTGGGACCTTAGAATATTTAGCAGCGCAGATGCATGCCACACATGCAGTAAAAGTCAAAGGCTGTTTCTCAGCCTATATTGGGCACATTTGCCAGCTCTTACGTGGTTATTTTTATGAAGGATGAAAACCCCTGCAGCTAAAAAGAGTGCACCGATGTTCTATTGTGGTCAGCATGGCTAGACCGATTGCCTGGGGAACTATCACTGTCCCTAGCCAGTAGTGTTGCAACTCTCCAGATGTCCTGGCAACCTTGCACCAAATAAAAAAACTGTGCTAACTGCTTGAAACCCTTTTTATATCTTCCTTCCAACAATATTTTCCTATATTTAAACCTAAGCTTCAGAATATCAGCAGTTCAGCAGGAGGTGCTGGTTTAGTAAATCCTGGAGTCCAGGGTTAATAAATCCTGACACACTGGGTTGGGTCACAGCTCAAGCTGGCTCTGCCACTAGACTGTTCTGCATCCTTTAGCAAATTACTTTGCCTCTTCATGTTCCTATTTGGCCTTCTGCTCATTTTTGGTCTTTCTGGGCTGATGCTGTAAGCTCAGTTGTTAAGTTACTGTCTCTTACTATAGATTTGACAATCGATGTCTTGCAACCCCAAGAAATGCCTATATTCCCCAGCTATTAACTATTTGTTTCTTGCTTCTTGCTCTCTGTCTTTTTACAGGAAAAATCACAAGAATCTCTGTGTTGTTCTATTGTGGAAAAAGGTGGGGAAAAACAGCTTTCAACTATTCAGCAGAAAACCCAACAGTTATAATGACTGCTATGAGCCTGTCTCTCTAGATCTATGATTTCCTGTCATTAAATGAATTTGACGTTTACAGCTGCTTTTATTTCTTCCAAGAGCCTTGTCTCTTTTTTTCCCACTTAAAGTGCTGTTGTACTCTGAAAATTGTTGTTAATATTGGCACCATGGGGGCTCCGTATTTCTTATGTCAAATCTACTCAGAGCACAAACATGCGGATTGACAGCAAGAAACTCCCTGGCTTTTGTGGCCTTTGCGTCATGGTGGAAAAGGCCTTTGCTAACTCAAAACCCTGCAAACTCAGATCTCAGAGTCTGCCTGAACTGTGCAGAAGTGATGGAGGGTGATGAAGGAGAGCATGACGCACAGCACCAAGAATTAGGCTGTGCAAGAAAAGCAGAGAGAGGCAGCAGGCTTCTCTCCCTTGTCCCGCTCTTGCTGCTACGGAGGATTTATGACGTTGTAACAGGCTTTGCCGTGAGTTGAATATGAATAGCACTTCTCCCAGACTGTAGTACAATCAGCATTTTTGCTGCATTGGCTTCATTGCTCTGCTTCAGTGCTCCAGTGAGCTGACTGGCAAAGTCCAAAGCTGCATGCTAAGATCCCTGTAGCATTGCAGGCAAAATAATGCCCAAGCTGCAGGAATATGGAAATAATGTACCTCGTAAGTGCCCTTCGCTTAGGCAGAGATTGCCTGGGGAGCAGCGAAAAACCTGGAGAGTGTGTTGCCAAAAATTCCTTCTTCGCTGCCATCCACTGCAGAGAAAATAATTTGCATATAGTTGCTGCTCTGCCAATTACCTGATAAAGTCTCTGCCCTCCACAGCAGAGAATTGCCGGCTGCCTTCATACATAACAGACAGATTCAGATTCCCATAAACATGAGGCTGGGATGATGGGATCGCTTATCATTTCACCAAGATGAAACCTAATTAGAAAAAGCAATTTCATTGCAGTATGTACATCACTTACCAGCTTACTCTATCCATTGTTGTCTCTTGCTTACAGTCTAAATATGAAACTCTCGAGGAAGGATCGTTAGGTGTTCACAGTGCTGAACACAATGGGATCCTGATCTTCCTTCATTAATCACTATCACCATAGCATCAGCATTTATTTGTTTTCACTGTCTGTTCATTCAGTAGGAAACTCTGCTGGGAACCATAGTGGTAATAAGGATAGAGCACTGCTTTTCTCAGCCATGCCTCCTTTTAAGGATACAAATGGCTTAGCTTTTTATGGCACCCAAAATGACATTTTTTCACAGATACCAGTGATTATTTTGAGTTGGCTTTTCTTTTTTATGCCTATCTGATGCTTTTTTACACTGTAATATTTTGTAGCTTTCTGGCACTTTCCATTTAAGCATCTCGAGGCATTTATACCTATGAGGTACAGAAATGTTATATCTATTTTACAGGTGCCGGAAAATGAGGAACAGCATGGTAAGGTTAACTTTTCATCAAGGTCATGCACTGAGTTCATAGCAAAACTGGCAATTTAAAAAAACGTGTCACCACCATTTCTTCCCCTGTTTTTAGCCATTCCCTTCCTTTGTGCCTAATCTCCCTCCTGTCTTCATTTCCATCTACCATTTTGCCATGGTCTCATCCTCTCTTCTCAGCAGGTCTTATCCCTAAAAGTGGGGTTTGTTTTCCAGCTTTGTGAATCTGGATCTGATCCCCAACCACTCCTTTCATGTATGCATATGCCATACAGCACTCACACACTGCCAGTCCTGCTTCTCTTTTACGTGCTAACAGCTAGGAATTTCCACAGTCAACGCCCAGCTATTTCAGGGGCTTTGAACACTGGCAGTAATTCCCATCTCGCCTGCTTTTTTCCTGTGGCCTGTTACAGTGCCAGCATTTAACTTTGTATTACAGGCCATTAGTGTTTTGCTTTCTAAAGAGGTCATTCTGAAGTGTTGTGGAGCCTGCAGTGTGTGTAGACTTGGAGCAGTGTTCCCTGGGACATTCTGAACTCAGTGTGTGCCGTATGACTGTCTGCAGTAGTATGTGGGGATGAGGGCCATCTTTTTCCAGCCTGTATTTCAACGGATATTCCTAATACAAATTTTCTTTCTGTTATTCCCACATTGCAAAAAAAACCAACAACCCAAATGCTTCCTGGATGAAATTTTCATTGTTTGCCCTGCAGTGCGTCCCAAAACCACAATAGTCTATGTATGATGCAGCTGGATAAAGGGAATTGTTTAGGGTTTGAGTGGGTTTTTTGGGTTGTTTGGGGTTTTTTACCCTTCCCAAAAAATAATGTAACTTCTGCACATGGTTATTTCAAAAAGCTCTGATCAATGTACTCTGTGAAGTAAGAACAGCCAATTCAAAATTCTGATTTCTATTGATGTGGGCACTCTTTGTATTTTAGGCCCTGCGTAAATTACTTTTCTGGATAGATTTGTTATCTTCTTTTTAATATATTGAAACAAGGGGCAGCTGCTAAGGAGGAGGGGAGGCTTTTTGCCAATGTAAGGCCACCAAGGAAGCTGTCTGCCAATTTCAATACGAGAAGAACAGGTTTTTTTCCTTTCCACTCCTCTACTCTTTTCTAGTGCTTCTACTCCTTCACATTTGCTCCTGGATAGAGGTAGGAATTCAGTCCCCAAACTGAACCAATTCTTGCTCCCTTCACTCTAAGGCTGTCAGCAGAGCAGAGTTATGTGTCATAACAGTGTTTTTGTGTTGTGGGTAGCCCTCCTCTGTGCCCTCTCTTCTCTATCTGGGGTTGATATAAGCAGGCTTATAGCCCCTTTGCCCTTTAGCCTGCTCAATGCAACGTGCACACTGCAGATCACTAAGGTTGAGATTATTTGGCTGTACGTATCTTCCCTAAAATGACTTTAACCCGTCTCTCTCCTAAAAGCACTGCAAGATCTCTGAAACTGTGTCTTTCATCTGGGTGTGCTCAGAGGAAAAATTCTTGATTTTAAAGATCTGTTTTTCTTCTCACTTGTTTTACATCACCAGTTATCTGTATGAACAAGCAAGGCAAAACAGCCGTAAGAAAGCGCAGCCCCATGCTGATAAACTGTCTACCAGCTGATCCAACTTTGCAGCATGTTCCATTTAGCTCTACCCAAGAAAAGCATCAGTGACTGGAGTAACAACATGGATGGGACAGTCTCGAGGGATTCAGCCAATTCCAGGTGGATCAACAGCCTCATGTTCGTTGCTCTGGAACTGGTGAAAATGGTAGTTTTCAGGTGGGATAAAATATGAGCTCCCTGCTATGCTATTTTCCACAAGAGTAGAGGCTGTCACAGCCTTATTGTAAACACACGATTACTCATCCATACATGTCTGTGCCACTTCTTACTAGATGCTGGTTACATTCTGCCTTACTCAGAATTTCCCAAGCGTTCTTCATTTGCAAAAGCAATCCTCCCTACTTTCTGCCCTGGACTGCTGCTAAGTAAGTAGATGTTTTACTGTGTTGGGGGGAAATTTGCTCTGTATGTTGAGCAAAGAATATACTGGGAATGGCCAATGTCAGCTATGCTAATTGATGGAATGATGAAGCTTGTCCCAGTTGCTTAAATAGCGTCATTCATGTGTATTAAACTATAGTCTAATGGTGGAGTATTAATCTAGAGAGAGGAACTTCTCATCCGGTTGCAAATCCATGTACAATTGGTGAAAGAGGACCTAAAGTTGGCCTCTTGTTCCCCCTTAAAGTTTTAAGTGCAGTTCAGCTTTTGAAGCTAAACCACTCTGCTGGAGGACTGCCCGGTCTTGCTTTGGCTTGCCTCTTTCTCTGGATTCCCGCCACATAAGAGATGTTAGCTACTTCGGTTGTGTTTTAGAAACATGGAAAATATGGCTCATGTAAGCTTGTGTTAATGGATTGCTGAACTCTCCAGGCTGATGTTGCCCTTTGCATTCTGCATTTCATGCTCAAGAAGGCAACTTGTTTTTGCCCTTGTGTAAACCTCGCCCCTGTTGTCTGTTTGCAAAGAGAGCTCTTTTGCAGAGGTGGCAGGGTTTGCCGAGAGTAGGAAGGGAAAAGGGCTTTCCATGTAGATGTGACGTTTTCTGAACCTCGCTGGAGCTTTGCAGCAGGGTCTTGTTTCACTGCTTTCTGATGTCCTCTTTTGCTGTACTTTTGACTGATTTCTGTTAATGTTTAATCACCAGTCAGCAACGCTTGAGCTATCTCATGGCTTGTTGAGGTCCACTGACTATCACTATGTAACCCACAGCAGCCTTGTTTTTGTGACATCAGAGTGACAAGAAAGTTGTCTAACAGAAGCACTCCTTACTGCAGCTTTCGAACGGCCAGCCACCACAACTCTTATCCCATTGTAGGTAAAGATATGCTCATGACGTAACAGGTGTGCAAAAAGTTATTTATTTAGTAAAATATCGTATATATTTATATATCCCTCCCTATTTATATATGCCCCTCCGTATATATATATTTATATATCCCTTCAAAATTAGGGACTGTCAGTGGTTATCTGCAGTGCAGATACTGAAGTGGACCATTTTCATGTGAGGCCTTTGGGCATATGGTAGGTTTCTCTCCATACTACAAGGCGTGGGCTCCCCACGTCCCTAAGGCTTACCTGCGTAAGTGGCTTCACTGTTTCACTTCTCCCTTTCTTTCTTCAGGTGTGACTTCCTGCCAAAGGTATGGCAATATCATCTTGGCATCATACTGGCTCCAGGGAAAGAGGGCTGGCTTAAGAGCTACAGAGCTGACTTTTGAGGCAGTTCATTTTTCATTTGGCCTTTGCATACTTCAAGGGCTTCAGCCATTTCTTGTTTGTAGGGCAGTAGCAAATTTCTCAAGTGGATGTTAAGATGTGAACACAGGGAATAGTGGTGAAGTGTGCAGCTCCTATCCTATGCTGTGGCCCTAATTGTTCTGAAGAATTGCATACTTTGTCAAGTCCCATTTGTAATTCCTCTCTTGATTCAGCCCATTTTCCACCAGAGGGAAGGGAAGGTGAACCACTTAATTTGCATAGCTCTTGGAGGCAAAAATTTTCAGAAAAATTAGGGTCTTGACACGGTGGTTTTATATGCACGTGGATGTCTTGTCAGCCCATGGTCATCCCACAGTTACAGCATTTCCCTGAATGGGTAGCTAAGGCCTATATGCACAGAGTGTTTGAAGTGCTTTTGATTTCTGATGAGATGATATGCCCTTAAAATAAACCCTGGCCCCACAGAAAAAAAGAGCAAAGCTCCCAGTGACATCTATGGGGCCAAAGTATTACAAAACTTGGCCTTCTAGAAATGGCTGAAGTCTACACGGGCCAGATTTTTCTAAGCTGCCAATAGGCTGCTATACAGAAGGATCTTTTTTCTTAGCTTAGTTTGCTGTGAAAATACATTTTGCTTTAGAAACAATCTTCCTGTGGTGACCAGGTCAGGAGGGGATCATAACCACACACTTGATAAGAGCCTACAGCTGTATGGGATGAGGCCATAACACTTTTCTTTGGGCAGCGTGGGGTCTCATAGAAAAATCCTGGAGCATTTCTCTGACATGACTAGGGAGAAACCCAATTCCAGATCTTGGATTCATCTACCCTGCTGGTTTTTCAGGGTTCAGATTCCAAGCTGGAACTGGGATCCCAATAGAGGCAAATGGTCATTCTCTCCTTATAGAAGATCTGAAATTGCTGACTGGCATCTGCCTGACCTCTGAGTTTTTCCCACTACTGTATTTTGTGGCATCAGCCCACCTCACTGGCAACATTAGGTCAAAGGAGACCCAGAAGCCTCCCTGTCAATGACAAAAGAGTTGTGCTTTCTTCCCGGACACATTGTTCCCACCGACAGCTGAGCTCTGATATAAAGTTGGCCTAGGAGGATTGCTCAGATGGGCAGGTCATGAGGAGGAGAAAGCATGTAACCTTGGAATGAGTCAGCCTCGGTACCTCTGTGAGACCGACATTTGAAGATGAAGAGAGAGAAGGAAAGACAGGCCATGAGTGCGGGTGTCGATACACTTGTGTGTGTACACGTGTGAGCAGATCTGTGGGTAAGAAGCTGAAAGCAGAACTGCCGCTGTGCTTGGCGGGCAACAGGGGTAGCTGGACTGGCCCTGAGGCAGGGAGGAAAGGGTAAAGGCAACTTCAGACCTGAGAAGTGCCATCACAGGAACCGGACTGGGTTGACACCGTGCTGTTTCGTTGACTTCTGTGCTGTCACAAGAGCCACAGTGACTGCAGCCATATTTAACCCAAGGTTTTCCTCTTCCTCCATAGGGGGATAGGGGCCAGAAAAGAACCGCATACATTACCTAGCTTTGGAGTTGTGCTATAGCTCTTGTTCAGTTGGGGGCCCCTGAACCAAGTTTCTCACTGCAGTGTGACCAGCGGTTGTTCAATACCCACTGCACAGGGCTGCACGGGATTTGCTTGTGAGAGCGAGGGGAAATGGTTCACAGCCTAAAGCCAAAAAAAGTGTATTAGGAATTACATTAGTAGTGGTTAATAACAGGATCAAGATGAGTCATATGGAGAAAGGGCAGTAATGGGACAGTTTCTACTACAAATACCCCTGCAGCTGTTGCACAGGTCAAAAAAGACCTTCAGCATTAATTCCTAGGAACAATAACATGGAGGCCTGCCTCTCCTCGTCATTACAGCAGTATGAATCAGGACTGAATCTGTTTAAGTCAGTGCAGTTGTCCTGACATAGAGAAACGGAGCATGAAGACACATAAATCCATCAGACAGGAAAGGGACAGCCCTGAAGACTTAAAGATATATTGAAATGACTGGCACTAGAGGCAGTAAGAGTTCAATTTCTTCCCACAGCACTATTCAGCCAACCTTGACCTTTAGGCGGAATTACTATGTGAGGACTACTCTGCCGCTGTATCCGTTTTGGCTCCTGGCTGCTCTGCACCATCAGCCAGCAGGAGGGCTGGTGTGAAGTGCCTGGCATCAGGGTACCCAGCAAGGTGCCCTGCTCTTGTCCCATCATGGGCCAAAGGGTACCTGTGGCAGTGTGAATAGCTCTGAAGGAACAGTCAGCAGCAGGGACTGGTGAAGCCCTTTCCTTCCTAACCCAGAGGACGGGCAAGGAGTCGCAAGGATTTGCACCGTTTAGTTTTGTTGTTCCCATTTCTCAGTGCTGGATAACTGGCTGCTGAAGCTGAGGTTTTTTCTAACCGCTTGGGCAAAACTTTACTTTCACATTCTAGCTGGTCAAATTGCTGCTTTCTTTTCCCAGTGTTGCACATGGCAAGCCTGGCTGGAGAGTGCAGCCCAGGGCTGCACTATGTGTCCACAGAGCATCCAGGAGCAAGCCCAGGACAGCAAACAGCTGGTTCTGCTTCCATGTGCAACATGTTGTGCCCACTGCAAAGAGAGGATTTGGGATGCTTGTAGTTTCTTTTTGATACAGATGACAAAGATGATATTTTCTCCTCCCCCAAATGTACACTGTTCTAGGCTGTAGCTTTGCTTAATTTCCTAGATGGAAACCCATTGGCACTGTGGTATTATGACCCTCCATGACACTGATTAGCCTTCATTGGCCTAGTTCCCCACTGACTCTGGCCTCCTATCAACAGCTTCAGGGAGACTTGGATGTAAAGTGTCCCCTTTTATTCCTCTGCTTGTAGGAAGAGTTGGTGGTTGGCTTAGAGGACAGGCAAAGATATGAAATTCCTACTTGCTCTCCATTTCCAGTCTCCACTTCCTTCTCTGACCAGATTAGGAGATGTCTATATTTCAGGTATATTTTTCCAGTTTTAATTGAGAATGTCTGCTAGTATTTTCTGGTTGACTGCACTCATTTTATAGAGCAGTTTTATAATTTTGTCATTCATTGTGGCCTTCTGTTCCCTCTAGTGGTGGCTGGGCTCTCTGTAAGCCATAGCTCTGTAGGGAGTTTGTTTTAGGTCTGAGCCTACTTTCAAGATCTAATTTACCCTCAATCTGTATTGTTCACCATGGACATTCACTAACAAGGCTGGGAGATATTTAATCCAAGCCCTGGAGTTTGGGTACAGTCCTGTTGCAGGCCTGAACTTCACACAACCTGGTGTGTCAAGCACCAATCCACCAGCAGGTGTCCCAGAAGCCCATTGGTTTGTCACCACAGTAGGCACAGAATCTCTCATATCTGGACTTGGATCTTCTGAAGGGCAGTGTGGATGCTGTGCCACAAGCAATATACAGCCAAACCAAAAGCACAATGTACAAAAGGAAAGCGTGTGGATCGTGGGACTGGGTGTGCTTGGGCCACGATCTTCACCTCACCACGTGGACACGCTCCTTTTGGGGGCTGAGGAGCCTGCTGTTGCCTTGGTGACTGGAGCCGGCTCTATTAGCACAACCAGGAGAGACTAATCCAGTATAGTCCAGAGGATTAAGAACGAGTGCCTGCAGCACAGTGTGAGAAGGGGTGATTTCAAGGATGACGTGAGGCAGATATCGTATTTTGTGTCATGTTTAGCCAACACAGGAGTACTGGATTGAGACAGTTGGCTGTTTATCATTCCCCTGTGCTGCAAAGACAGCATTGTCTTTCATATATTCCAGAAGCCCTTCATCTTTGAAAGGGACAAGAACTTCACTGGGGACTACCAGTTCTCTATCTGCAGTACCATCAACAGACGGTAGTTTCTCTGGCTCTTGCAATCAAAATGAAACCCCTGTCTAAAGGAAAAACAGTAATAGTGTTGTATTAGTCCCTCACAAAAGCACAGGAGTATGTGCTAGCACCATCTAGCCAGCATCCCCATCATTGCATCACCAGCTACCTCTTTCTCCCTTTTTTTTTCCATCTTCCATCTTCCAAAACTCAATGCACAATCTTCCAGCAGTAGTTGTCCTCTATTTTCAGCTACAACTTTTATTTACTGCATTGTATTCTTTGTCCTCTGGCATTGTTGCACATCCTCCCCACTCCCCATTGTCTTTCAGGAAGAGGCTGCAAACTTGCAGGCAAAGCCATTGACTATGTCCCAGTAGTTGGGAGTGAGGAGGAAGGGTGATATCCCAAACCTCAGATGCTCTGACAAGGGTGAAGCCAGAGTATTCTTGTGCTCTGCTTACACTAAGTGCCTGAAACGTTGTGAAAATGGCTACAGGGCATGTGTTGAAGCATCTTCTGGGGAAGCTCCTGCTTGACACAAGGCACAGTCCATGAGCCCTAAAAGCAAGGAGCTGTGAAGTCACCTTTGCTACCTGCCATCTCCAAGTGGGGTAGCCCCAGACATGGGTCAGCTGAACCCAACTGTCTCATTTCAAGACCATGTGTCCACAGCAGCAGGGAAGGGCCAGATGAGCAGCAAGTTGTCACCTGAGGCAAGTAATCACCATAGACTAGGCAGTGCTGTGGGGCCAGCCATCCTTGCACGCCATGTAAGCAGTACACTGTTCTGTGCTGTGGAGGCTGTCCTGGCAGCCCATTCTGTCTTGAAGCTTGCACGGCTCCTGAGCTCATCTCCTGGCCTCCTTTTTCAGGGTATTTTCTGCCTGGGCGGTGACATGGAGGTCATACAGCAGCGTGTGAGTGAGGGCAGGATATCCCTGCAAGCCCTTGGTCCTTGTCCCCAGCGTGTGAAGGTCACTGGCTCCTGGGTAAATTTCCATCGGATGCGGCACTCTCCTGTTGCGACTCAGCATTTGTGACACCCGACTGCAGCTTCTCTTTCTCATTTGATCATTTTCTTGGTAAGGGGAACTAACAGCCGTTACTAGAGTGATTTGGCCACTGTCCAACAGTGTGTATATTACTCACACATTTCCCTGCTAGCAAAAGGCTTTTCTTTTTTCGCTGTCTGGTTGCAGCCTCTTCCTATCTTCATCATTAGATAGCTCAGAAGGTCAGTGCTAAAAGAGAAATCTCAGAATCTTTTTTGACAATCCAGAGTAAGGGAGGGCTGGGGGGGAGGGGAAGGGCAAGAGGGAAGGGAGGGTATGCCCAACTGAATCTACTCTTCACCAAGATTGTCTCTGATACAGCTGAAAACACGATCTTGGAAAAATGGGATATTTATAGAAACTGTACTGCCCAGTTGGTAAATCTCAAGGTCATCTGATGGTCACTGCAAAAGGAATGGCCAGATACTGCTGCTGTTGCCCCGGCATCATGAGACTGTAAGACCTTCAGTTCAGCACTGAAATCTGCATACAAAATGGGATCCTGTTCCCTCTCCCTAACAACCATCTCTCCTGAAACCGCATTAAGGAAATACACAGCCCAGCAGTGAGGCTGCTCAAAATGCCTGCATGGCTTTTTTTTTTTCCTGTGAGAACATTAAGCTATTAACTCTAGTTCCCTCAGAGGTAGAGGTCCGCAACTCATTTCACATATAGGGCATCTCAGGAGTTTGCCTGAACAAGTGAAGGACCAAGTGCTGGCCTGAAGCCAGTTCTTTCATTTTTGAGCCCTTCCCATCCCTTGAGGAAACTCTGCATGGAGGTGTTAGATGCCAGAGTCCCCAGAGGAGCAGAGGATTCATATTTTCACTACATCTGTTATATTTCTGCACAAAGGCAAGTCCTGACTTCATCGCCAGGTGAACACAGTCCTTCCACTGCCCTCACACCCCCAAAAGTACCAGCTGTCAAAGAAATCTGTGGTAACAGGGAAAGGTGAGAGCAAGGTCATGACTGCAGCTATTCACTCTGGCCCAAACAACTGTCCAGGTCTAAACAGTGAGGAGTCTCCACTGGAGAGAGTTTAGTCAAGGAGGCACTGTCCTGAGAGAGCTACCCAATTCTGAAAGTTTAAAACACTCTCCCCTTCCAAAACATTAAAGGCAAACTAAATGTGACCTCTAGACAACCTTCCTGAATTGCCTTTCCTGAGCACAGAGCAACATTTTCCCTAATATTTTCTGTTTCTGACATATCTTTTCTCTAGTGGGGATGCCTGCAAGAGCCTTTAAGTTTTGTGTACAGGGTTAATGGGGTAGTTAGAGTAATTATTCATATCTTCAAACATTTATTCTGCTCTGAACCAAAATACTTGATTTCAGTGACAGTATTGTAGCCAACACAATGCAATGCAAAGCAGTAATAAAAGCCACAAAAAAGTCAGACTGTGCCACAGTGGTCTACAATGAATGTGAGAATAATCGTGTGGCAACTGCAACAAGGAGCACACAAAGCATACAGCAAAGGTGAACACTCACAAGAGTACGCTGCATGAAGGGTACATTTTTGCTGTTGCATGACCTTGGGTCAAATTAAGCCAGGCCAAGCAAATACAAGTGTCTCAAGCTGTACTGGAGCGTGTCCTTTGAAAAGGTGTGCTCACTCGGGTGAGACTGTAGGACTTCTCCAGTCACCTCCCAGGTCCTCAGCCCTGCAGTGCCCCGGGGATACATTTTCTTCTGGGTAGCTGGAAGCTGGTTGTCTCCACAGAAATACTAGAAATATTGCCTGCCCATCGGACTGCATTGCAGGTGTATTTAAACCTGGTATATGCTGTCTTAGAGAGGGTTCATTTCTGATGTAGAAGTGGTGAGTAGGTAGCTGACCAAGAATACGCAGCCCAAGGGAAGTTATGGAAAAGCACTGGAAGACTAGCAGTTTTGAACACTGTGGCTAACAACCTGAGTCCAAGCCAAGTTGAATTTATTAAACTCAGGCGATAGGTTTTTGTGGGTCAAGGGGAAATGAGTAAGGAAAAATGCTGTGGAAAAGCTTAACTTAATGCTGCAGATGAAGGTGAACACTCAGTGTGAACATGCAGTGGTGCACAAAAGGGTGTATAAATACAAAAGGGAGATAGTCCAAAGCATTTGGTGCCCAAATTCCCAGATCAAACCTCCCTTCTCTGGTTTAAAGGTGGATGCTATGGGAAGAGCAGTGGTTGCTTGCCTCTCAGAAGACTAGAGGCTGTAGGTGGTATGAATTCCTAGTTTAGGATGGTCCATCTTGTTAGGACTTGTGTGAAATTGAATCCACTCTAGAGGATTCATACCAGCAAGGCTGCAGCTAATACACATGGCATTCTCAAGGATTAGAAAGATGATTTTTCATGGGCCAGATTACTTTAGAGGCATTGGCACTATCATATCAAGGTGAATCCTATTATCCATCCAGGAGTATACGTGACAAATATGAGAGCACCACTGGGGTATGAAATGTAGAGGCAGCTTACTTACATGGAAGAAGATGGTTAAAGGCATGAGTGGGAGAGAAGCCTGTAATTACAGTTTGCCTTGTTAAACTTTAAGAGTTTAGGGCAGAGATTGTCTCTGTCTTGTGTTCAGTGTTGTCTTTGTCATATTTTGGAGAACGTAGGGTTGGCTTTTACTTAGTGAGGCCCAGCTCAAGGAGGCAAATAGTGCATGAAACACCCAAAATTTGTCTCCTTGTAGAAACCCTACACTGTTTCCTGCTAGGTGTTTTAATTTTTCATTTGCATGATCTCAAAAGGGACATACATTGCCCTGATCTGCTGGCTGCGTTGATGATTAATGCTGCTGAGGCCCTAGGTGTCTTCCAGTGGCCTCACAGAGGTGTCTGGTAAACAAGAAAGACAAAGCTGTAACTCAAACATTGTGGAAATCTTTGCCTGCTCCTTTTTCTCTAATTTATTAACACTTCTTGTTGAAGAACTACTGTAGTGTAATAATTATTATGCTTATGTCCCAACCCATGTAATCGAGGTGTGAGCAAAATTATCTTCTTTGGTCTTGTCCTTTGAGTGTAGGACCAACTCCCTATTCACTCTGTCCTGCTGGATGTGGGAACAAGAATAAGTCCGTATGTTTTTAACACTGGGACAACCATCCCCAACAGTGCAGAATGCAAAAGGGGCCCTATGGAGAGGGTACAGGTTAGAGCCATGCCAGGTAAGAGGGACATAATCTATTCATTCTCTCCCTCTAACACTGTATTGTGCCTTTTAAATTCTACAAAGTCACAAGAGGCTCCTTCTGCTATACACATTTTTGAAAGACCTCCAAGCAGAATGACCTCCTCCTCTGTTCCCTTGGTGAGAGGACACCCTTCTGCCTACAGTGAAATGAAGCAAGTAATAGCATCTGCTAGTCCAGGGGGCATCTTTCAGCAGTGGAAGCTTACAGGTTTTCCCTGGTATTTTCCCTCTTCCTAAAGCACATGTTAATGATTTTGACCTTTCTAGTAATTTGATTCCAAAAACAGTGTTGCAGCAGCTGAGCTCTAAGCTGTCATTTTGAAGAGAAGATTATTTTTGCTCTGAAATCAAAGCAACAAAGCAAAGGGCTGCTTGTTTGAGCCTGTGTGGAGATCCCCTCACGTATGGAGATCCTCCTCTCTCATCTGTCTGTGTCCTCAGCTCTGGGCCTGCTGTCAAGAAGTTCCAGTCTGGTTGGGCAATGTAAGGATAAATCTGCTGCCAATTCTTTGCATCAGTGTAGTATATAAAAGCTCTAGGAGAGCCAAACTGATTGAGTAGCTTGGGGTGATACCAAAGGAATCCTTGTACACAGCTACATAGGATAGAAGGGTGGGGGTGTATGTGTGAAAACCTTTGTTCATGGTGTGTAATGTTGAAAGGACATTTAGGCTATTTGCAGATAGACCGGAAAGTGCTCCCTGCTTGCCTTAAGCAGAAGCTGGCTCATGCGAAAGGTGTCCTTCCAGATCTGTGTTCCCTTGGCTCCTCCCACGCTGTGATTAATCCCTAACATTTCTGTGACTCTGTGGATTTGTGATAGAAATCACGCCAATATTTTCAGAGTCCCAGTCTAATACCTGAGCCCCGACAGGATTCTTGCCCCCACATCTCTGGCATTTTGCATAGTTATGCAATGCCTCTTACTCACTGCATCGAAATCAGGAGTATGTCCGTGTAGTGAGGTGAAATTCAGAGTCAAATCCAAACCTCCCTTTTGTTCACTCTTGAAAACCTTTTCATTCATGTTTGAGTTTGCAACTTTTTTTTTTTTAATGTAATTTGCAGACAACTTGGTCTATTGGCGGGAACAATGAGGTCATAGCTTTTTTTTTAACTTCTTGCTTTTGCATTGCAAAAATCAAGTTACTATGAAGAAAGAAAGTCCGATTAGATGCTTCATAAGACTAACATGAGCATCTGCCTTCAGCTTGGTTGTTCCGTCCCCTCTTCTGGTCCCCTTCCTCCTGCTCCCTAAATGCTTATTAAGAACAATAATTGGAAGAGCAGGTGTGTAAAAAAAAAGAGAAAGAAGCAATCTCATCCATACAATGCCCTAAACCCATGGCTGTGTTTCTTCTGTCAACTGAATAGAAAGCTGCTGTCCTCAGAAAAGTGATAATAAAAATCATTTGGGAGGCTCACTGATCAATGCAGAACAATGTCTGTTCTCAGTGCAGTTTCTGGTTGCTCCTTTATGGAAAGCGTCCTTTCTGCTGTGCATGACAGAGGTGATTCTCCAAAGGTAGATGAAGCACTCACAGCCATGTGCAGAGACCACAGAGCCTCATCATGGGACAGGTACACTGGGGAATGGTCACAAGAGGACTATTCAGGTATTTTTGTGTCATGTTCAGAGACGGGATTTTACCTGGGTAACTGAAAGGTAGGGGTAAACCACTTTGCAGTGAGCTCACCTATATGAATGCAAATAGGATATGAAAGTGGTAGGCATGTGGTAGGCATGTCTGCACCATCTGCCTTCTCTGGGCCATAATCACCTTTTCTGAGAGGTTGTATCAGCCACTACTGCTGTCTGTAATAATCATAGTAGCACTGACTGCACTGTTCATTTATTCATACAACCGTCGACTCCTGTAGTGAAAGCTGCCTCCCTTAAGACTACAGACTTGAAAGCAGACCCACCTGCAGACTGCTGTACCGGCAGCTGTGGAGCAGGAGGAGAAGCCAGGGCCAGAAAAGCAGTCACGCGTTGCAAAGCCACTATCAGGCTCTGTTTCACAGGTGAAGAAACTGAGACAGATGGAGGGCAAGTGAATTGCTCAAAGTGGTATGAGTAATAACTGGCAATGCCCAGTCTTGAAACTAATCCTGGCTCAGGCCAGGTTCTGTGTAATGTGGAATAAACTGTACTGCAACATCCCTGGGATCCCTGCTCTTGTCCCAGACAGACTCACTGCAGATGGCTGGCTGCAGCCGACACAGTGGTTGCACCACAGTGCACCTTCCTCTTTCTTTCTCCTGAGGGTGTCTGTGGTGAGAAAGTAGCTGATTCTTTACACAATAGGTGCTCTTTCTTAAATTAAAGTAATCCCTTCTGGGTCTTGGTCCTGTTCAGCTCAGTCTTCCCTTTTTGGGCACATGATGTAGTTGGGTGACTGAATAATTTATAGGTACCACCTGGCAGGAGCAGAGACACTGACATTTAAAGAGTCAGTAAGGATGAAACAAAGGCTTTGTTGTTTGCTGATGCTTCAAGAACGGGCTGCACTGAGAGCAAGCAAACCTTGTATTTCCCCTCTTCCCTTTGTTCCTTTGGTACCCCCTCCCAATCCTCTCCAGTCTGCAATTTCCACTGTTTTCTTCCCTCCTTCACTCCCTACAATTGGCTGCCTCACGGGAGCGTGAAGCTCAGGTGCTCCATGCCCTGGTTGCACAGAGGTTTCAGTAAACCATGGGCAAAAGTTGAAACTATCACCTTTTTGCAGATGTATTGCAGTGTGATGAATTGGGACTCTCTTCTAACTGGGGTGGACCAATCATCTGCCTCATTCCTAAACCTCTGAGTAATTTTCTGCCCAATTTCTTCATTCCATTTGCCTAAGTCTAAGCATCTGCTAGACCCCTGTCTTTGACTTAAAGAATATTCTCACTCATGAGTCCTGTTCTGGACTTTGACTTTCCTCCTAGTCCTCCAGATCGGCCAGGCCCCGAGCTTGAGGAGACTGGTCAGATAGGCATTCCAGTCTGGAGGGAGAGTGAGGGCTATAAAGGAGAGATGCAATGGAAATCATCCCAAATGGTAGTTTTGGCAGCAGTTTAATTACCCATGATGTGATGTGTACCCATCCTGGGCCACATCTAATCTGCCAGATCTTCTTGTCTTTCAGAAAAAATCATGGGGTGAGAAAGAGCCAAACAGATTAGCTTGTGTTGGGGCTAGGACTTTTACTGCATGTATGGCTCTTTCAAGGCTCGCATGGCTATGTCAGGCTAACCCACAATTCGTTGACTTGTCTAGTTATTCAGACTTTGCCTAGCTGTCCATCATCCTAGGAACCAGCTACTTTCCTGAAAACTAATTGTCCATGCCAGGACTGCCATTTCAACCCAGTATCTTTGGCAATCCTAGGACACTTCTCCTACTGTTTGGTATGCTTGGATCAGGCATAGATAAACTAGAAGACCTTCCTATTGCTCTTTGAACAGCACAACCCTCTTTGCACTGATTAGCTGTTAGGCTAAAGTATTTGAATGCTCTAGGTGATATGCTTCACTTTTAAAAAAAGAAAGACAGAGAAGAGCACAAATACACACACAGAAACTACCAAGTGATGAAAAACAATGAGGTTTCTAGAATTCTTTTCAGATTGATAACTTGCAATCCAGTGTTAAACAGTATATTGCTCACACCTCCAGAAAAGATATTTAGAAAGAAGAGGGAGTTGCACATTTCCGGAGCTAGATGTATTGGAAAGGATAAATAGCTGCATCCCATAGTAACACTAGTCAGTCAGGCGTGTGCTATGTCACTCAGTGGAGGAGTGCCTGCTCCACTGCGCAGCATCTCTGCTGTCACTGACAGTAGCTTCAGTCCTGTATTCCTCACTTATCTTCCCATCGTGATTCTCCTCTGCACCTTCCATCCTTTAGTATCAGGCTGCTCCCTGCTTCTGTATTAGCAATCAGCTCTGGGAGTACATCTGCTTTTTCGACTGTGCCATGCTTTTTGTGCCTTTGTGCCTTTTGCAGTCTCACATGCTGACCACTTTCACACTTTTAATCTCCTTTATTTTTTCTCTCCCCTCTTCTCCCCCTGCTGCTTTCAGCATTATAATAGTATTTGGCACCTCTTTGAAAAACATCTTCAAGCTATAATCACATTTTCTTCAGGTTTTTATAGTTTTAGCCATCTCACAATGCCAGTGGGGAAAGTGAAGCTAGCACACTTAGTGATCATCCCAGAAAATTTTCATGTCAAAATCAGAAGCAGACTTCAAAGTATCTCAGTCTCAGCGCATGCTTTTGGCTCTCCAGCAGGGCATGGACACTGCGCTCTGCTCCAAGCCACTCATGAGGTGGTAGTTCCTGCCATCACGTATCAGCCAGTGGGATGGGCTGTGCCAGCCCCTTATAATCTGCTCCAGTGCAAAGTCAGCCAGGAAGCCAGGCTGGTGAGCTTTCTACAGGTAGGTGAGAGTCATTCACAGCATCCTGTGACCATCCCAGTTTTGGGGGTACCAGCAAGCAGCTGGCTCTGCAGGAATATTCTAAATCTTTTCCAGATGCTTGAAACACGTGCCTGAAAGACACGAGTTAGGCAAGAGGGAAGGATATGATAAATTGGATAGATCCTTTATTTGCCCCTTCTGACATGTATGATATTATCGTTATCTGATGCTGTGCTTTCGGAGCATGAGCAGGCCTCGTGTCAGCCTCAGCACAGAGGTGACTGTAGCTCGGCTACCTGGAAATACATATGTGCTTTGGATTATTGTGGGGAGTGTAATAGAACGGAATAAAACTAAACATTTCTCCCATTTATGGAGGGTAGTCTATGTGTCTGCTGTATATTATTCCTCCTTGGACAGAGCTGTTGAATGGCTGTCAGCACACTGAAGGCTTTTAAATATAATAGAAAGCCAACCTAAACTTCCCTCATCTGGTCTGGATAATCTGACTGATCTCACCATTCCTGCCGAACAATGGAAAATTGCCTGAATATTTAAACATGTATTGTTCTTAGGGAAACAAAATGTTCAGCTAGTTTGGTTGCCTTAGCAACATCCACTTCTAAAAATACAAAAGAGACAATTTACAAAATAAGTGAACGTGTAGAACAGGCAAGGAGAGAAAATGTTTCTTTCTCCCTGACCCAGGGCGACTGGGTCATGGGCATGAAGTGCTTTTATTTAAATCTCAGTGAAGAACTTAGGGTGTATCTTTATACACTTGTTGCACTAGTTTAATTTTTAATAGTTTAGAACATGACTAATGTTAAACCCATGCACGCCCCTGTGACATCTCTTTTATATTGGCTCCAAACTGATTCTCTCGATGGTACATTTAGAGCAATGTGAGCCCAGAAAGCACAGATTGCACCAGAAGTAAGCAGCAGGTCACAGCAATGGTTGCTGTGTGTTGAGGGGCAAGGGGGCTAAAACTGTAAGGGTTAATTAAGAATGATCAAAGGCCAACCTGAGATAGACCTTGTGAAGGCAAGTAAAAGAAATAGCAGATTCCTTTGTGACATGATGTGGAAAGAACCTGTGCATGCTTGGGACAGTAATGAGAGTATCATAGGTGCGACCCGAGGACAGCATGAATTAAAGGAGTAACACTTCAGTTTTCAGTAGCTCTGACAATGGAGAACACAGGGCAAGCGTTATGTGTATAGAAAAGGAAATAACTGCATTCGAGATGAAACAAGAACGTAAGCATCTTGATTAGCTCCAGTCACAGGGACCAGAATATCTCAGAATATTGAGATAGCTGGCACATGAAATGGCAAGTCTTCCAGGGCGGATTTTTAATTAATCTATCAAGTTGGTGGTGGCACTGTCTGACTGCAGAATAACAGATGCAGTGCTTCTGTTATCTCTAAGAAAAAAAAAGGGTGTAATCTAGGGAAATGCAGACCCATTCTTCTGACCGCCACAGTGCATACAGCTTTAGAGCCAGTCTGTAGGAGGTAATAATAAAAAAAAAACCACAGAGGCAAATCAACATTGAGGTGCAATGCAATATTAGTTTGTAGAAGGCAGAGCATGCCAGAATAACTCGATATTTCTCTTTGATAAGACAACTGTTTTGGATAGGGGAAATGATAGACATCTTATCTGTCCAGACTACAATAAAGTACTTGACACGGTGCCATATGTGAAATTAATAGCTAAAATAGAAGCTATGAAAAAGTAAGAAGGCAGATAAAGGGCTGGCTGATGGGGAGACAAAGGTAGGTTGTATGGAAAGGGAAGGTATCAGGTTGAAAGAATGGAATGCAGTAATTGGCTTTGCTAATGCATTAGCTTTAATATGCAGAAATGTGTAGGCATCCACAACAGCAACACTGTGGTGGCTCAACAGCTGGAAATGCCAGAGAAGGACACAAGCTTGTACTTAGTAATATATTACACAATCATCACACGGTGACTGTGAGCCCCAACATGTTGCAATTGTGAAAAGGCAAGTAATACCCTACAACATATTCAGAAAGAGAAGGGAGAGTGAATAGTGGTATGCAGGACTCAGGAGAGATCTCATCTGAAAAATGGAGTGCAGTTATTGTTGCCTACTTACTAGAAATATGTATTCCAATGGGAACCGGTGAAGAGAAGAGCGAGCAGAAGATACCAGGAGCAGGGAGACCCCTAGCCTACATGGAGAGACTAAGAGAGACTGGCTTTTACAGCCAGCAAAGTGAAGGATGAGAGAGGCTGTATTTCTTCTCCATAAATGTATCGGGATGTAAAAATCAGAAGAGGAGGAAGTTATTAAAGCTGAAGGACAATTGTATCCCAAGAACAAGTGGATATAAACTGGCCATAATGGAATTTATTGTGGAAATTAGAAGAAAGATTCTAGCCATCAGGGCAATTAGGTTCAGGAACAGTCTTTAATGGGAGAGGCGAGGAAAGGAGGCCAGCATGCTTTAAGACGATTTCACTCAAATGAAAGACATTTTGTGCTGTGGCTTCCTGTGATAGCATTCAGTGACTGAGAGGTTTCTAGGGCTTTATTTGCCTAACCACAGATCAATTTGGGGGCACCCATGTCCAAGAGGTCTCCACTTTACCTAGACTTAAGTCTATTCTTTCAGCCATGCCAGTACAACTCAGGGTGCAAAACAATGATTCACTGTAAAACACTTGGTGGGAAGAGAACGACAGCAGGGAAAGGAAAATACTGTTTCAGCAGAAAGCCCTTATCCTTCCCTGGTACTGAGTGACATGAGATAACACCACATTTGCAAACTGGGGATACAGCCCTGTGACGCCGATGCCAAGAGATGAGCCAAAACAGCTTCCTAAAAGTATAGTAATTGCATACACTGTTTATAGACCCATCATGGAGAGAGTCAGAAAGAGACCCAGCTCGCTCCCAGTCTGTTTCTGTTGTCTTTCGCTCATGAACTGTGACTTTGTTGAGGCTGTTCAGATGAAAGCCTTCTTTTTTTTGGATGTTGTTCAGCCTGGTTTTTATCACTTACAAGGTGGTTGCCATGCTATGTTTATGCTCTTCATGATATTCTGTGACAGTTCCTCTCATAGTAGCTTTTTACAGAAGAGGAACTGATGTTCAAGCCAATGGGATGACTTGCTCGAAGTCGCTTGGGAAGTCCACAGTAGAACAGATTGTCTACCAAATCCCTACTCCCTGCCTAACCGCAAAGCCAGTGCCTCTGCTACCCTTACTTCCTTGTCTCATTTTCCCCTTCAATTTTAGTCGGCTTCTGTCAAGGTCACTCATGTGTTCTTCGGTCCCTTCTCCTTTCCAGCTGAAGCACATGGCTCGGGTGCCCTGCTGCAAGCCTTTGCCCTCTGATTTCTCATAGTTCTCCATTTGCTCCATCCATTGCTCTCACGGCTCTCACAGTTTTAGATCACCACAGCAACAGCACAGGGGTGGTTAGCGTGAACCTAAAAGAAATGAGTTATTGTGACTCCAACTGAGTCAATATGCATGTACAAATGGGAAGCAGGGCTTTGGGAGAGCCCTGGGCAGGTTTCTTGGTTTATACGGTGGATAGGAGCTAATATGACAGACTTGGCAGATCTTGCTTCTCAAGGGTAAAACTCATGCAATTAATTCCCACCTCACGCTCGCCTCAGCAGGCAGCTTTTGCTCTGTGTTTTCTCTGCAGCATTGCAGCCTCTGTCCCCCCTGTGCCTCCCCTCCCATGCCAGGCACGGCTGGTGAGTGTGATCCACTGAAGACCATCTGGGAGAACAGGGGTGCCATAGAGCAGGACACAGACCTCTCGTGGCTCACTGACATGACAGTGACATGATGTGACAGTGGCTCACTGTCATGTGAGCCAGTCGGCCACATGCAACTCCCATCAGTATAAGGCATGGAAGAGAAAAAGGGTTGACAGAGAAGAAAGCAAATGCAGTGGATACAGCAGTTGCTATGCAAGACTGTTGAAATGATCTGAAATGACTATTCTGGGGGGATCTATAATGCAAGGAAACTCACATGTCTGCGTCCTTCAACAGGCAGAGTGAGCTGCAGCTCATCTCTACATGTGCTTTCATTTGGAAAAACAGCTAATTATATATCATTCACACTCTACTGTAATTATTCTGTCTCCAGAAAAAAAATTTATGTGCAGTGTTGAAAGGGTCTGTCAATGCCACTGCAGCCCTTTGGGTGAGTGAGCTTGTGTGAGCCTGGTGTTTTGAGTAGGGAGAGTTGTCCTGAAGTATCAGAACTTTTATGTGTTTAAGCTGTGATGAGAATGGAGACCTTTCTGATCATACGTGTGTCTTTCCAAGCAGGGAGTCTCAAAAGCAACTGTGATATGATGAACATGATATCTGACTATACAGACAATTACTGAGATTCTTGCCTTTCACAATCTCGCAGTCACTGTCCCATTTATATGGATGTAACTTTTGGTGCAATTGCAGCAATTGCTTACAAGGGAAACGACTCAGTTATGTATAAATGTGGTTAGTGCCGTAAGTGTCTTGAGAAATTATTAATCATAATGGACCAGATCTTCAGATGAATCAAGTTAATATTTGACTCAGAGGAAAGTGTGCAGGGCAAGATCACATAAGCTAACATTTTACCCAGCTAACAGAGAGAGAGAGATATTAAAACCGATCCAGAGAGAATGTTATCGAAAGAAATTTAGGGTTTGCTCTACCAATGCCACAGGTATGTGTCCCTTGGAGACTGCTATAGTGGTCGGAGATTTATATGTGCTCTCCCCTATCTGCTCCTAAATAACAAGAGAAGCAAGATACATAAGGCTGGGTCTTTCACATCAGTGCTTATGAACCTGTTGTCCAAAGAGTATAAGTGCTTGGTAAGACATTAAAGGTTTTCTAGAAAATGCTGTAAAAATACACACTGAAAAAAATACACACATTCCTGCTTGCAAGCAACAGCAAAAAGGAGAGGGAGAAAGTAAATGCTACTTAATTTATATAAACAGAAGGAGGAAAAAATAAAGGCATATACAAAAGTTTAGTCTAATTTTTAGTTGATTATAAAGGAAAAGCAGTGCGCTGTGTCTTTTTTTTTTTTTCCCATAACAACTGGATTGCTAAGAAACACTGCTATACTCTGCCTCAGCGCAATCCTTTTGGTCAGCTTTCTGCCTGCTGTGTACCACAGACTCTCTGGTAAAGCTCAGGCCACAGATCTGTCCCACTCTCTCCCTTTTCTCTCTATCCCCTCTTCCAGCTAAGGAGCTCACACAGAAAACTTGAGGGCTCAGATCTCACTATCTCCACTACCATGTCTCAGTCTTACCCGCCGAAGGGTTATCGCTTTCTTTATTGGCAAGATAATTAAAGGGAAGCCCACTTCATACATCAGCTGCTCCTTTGCAAAGCTTCATGCAAAGCTTTCTGCTTTGTTCAGGAGTTCAGGAGGATTCTTCTTCTTCCCCGTTAGCCAAATGACTGATGTGGGCTCATCCCCTTTTGTCTGAGGCATCACATCGTAATAACAGCAAGAGATTCTAACCTTGTGGTCCAGTGGTCAAAAGCGGTGATTCCATGACGTGATCCTCTCTCCCTTGCATGTGTTTTCCTGCTCGGCCTTTTTCATCAGGCTGCCTAGCTGTCACATCCCCTTCTCCGTCAGTTATTTCCAGCTGCTGGTTTCCTGCTACCCCTTCTCTGACCTGTGATTAAAGTAGCTGTGGGAGTTCGCTGGCTCTGGGGACTGTCATCACAGGCTTTAATGAGTACGTGGTGATGTGGCGATGCATCACCTTACAGTATGGGGACACAGCATAAGAAAGAGAAAGGGAACAAGTAGTGAACTAAACTCCAGGAAAGGCTGTGTTTGCTCGAGGATGCGGTGGGAGGCAGCTGCAACATGTGTATGTGTTTGTCTGTCGTTATGTGTGGCTCCTCTGTCATGCTGTCCTACACGGCTTTCCACCAGGTGGGAGAATCTGCAAGGATAAAAGCTAATCTCAGTGGGGAGACCCCAGGATTTCTCTCTATCAATTACAAACCCCACCCAGCTCATCTCTCGCCAGCTTTTTGCTTCTAGCCTTGATGACAATTACTGATCAGTTCCTAAAACTGGGGGCAGATATGAGTAAGACAGTAATAATGCCTTTACTCCTCTTCCCCCTGTAGGAAGGAAAAATGGTCACGAACTTGGAGATCCAACTGGGCAAAGCCAGGAGCTGAGTGTGGCTCCCTGTTGAAGAAAGACTGTCTTGCTCAGTGGCTGCTTCTGCTCTGCCACTGTCAGAAAATGTTCCTGAGCCCAGGGACATCCCTGCAGGCAGACACTAGTTCCTGCTGTTACTTCTGCTGCACAGCCGCTGCCTGGGACCTGGTAGGAGTGTGAAGTGAAACTTCCATTACAGTAGAAGTGTGGATCATGAAACTTGGTCTCAAATGGGCTGGTGCCTGTTTTCATGCAGAAAAAAGCTTTGTTTCAAGATATTTAAGAAACGGTTTGCAGGGCCACGTGGAGGAACAGGGGAACCTGTGCTTGTTCAGCTTATCTGTCTGAAACCAAGTACTCTTCCAAGATTTCAAAGGTTTTGGAGATGGGGTGTGTGATGTAACTAGAGGTTTATACTTTCTAGCTAGCAGAGGTTTTCCTCATAAACAGGTCTAGATGGCATTGAAGTACACAGCAGTACAGTACATCCACCATGCTGAGACTATGAGCAAAAACGGTTCCTGCAGACTCACAAGCACAACAGATCTCCACAGCCAAACTTAGATTCCTGTGAAATCTTTCTCTGTCTTGGATTTCAATAGAGCCAGGATTTTGCCCCCACATCTACTTTTGTCAGAATAACATTTTTTTAGTCCTGCACACTGCTCCTTAGCCAGCATGCATCCCAAACCATCGATCTGTCCAGTGCCTTCTTCCCATTTAAATCTCTGTCCATCTTCTGCAAAGAGTTGTTTTGTATGAGTTACTGCTTTTTCATTATGCTATTATTTTAGAGATCTGTAAGGCCTTCCATAATCTGTCTGTCTATGCTATAGCAGTCTAAACTGGGTCAATTTTGTCGCAATTCCTCTCCCATATTGTGCCCCAGTGATTTCCTTACTCCTCTATTCCCTCTGCAGTGAGATTCCAGGTTTCTCAGGGGTACCCATGTAGGGCCACTAAACCCAACAGGATTATGCCTACCAGAAAGCTCCGATTCACATCTGCCTCTCAATGGTGAGTGCCACCCATCCCTTGATGCCCCAGCTGATGTCCCCACAACTGTGCATGCCCACAGAAGCATCCCACGGAGGCATCCCACCCAACCCTTTTCATTCTTTCCAGAAAATCTGGCTGGATCACAGCACTGCAGTGGGCACAAGAAAAGCTGCCCTGAAGGTTGCCTTTAAAGCCGTGAACTGATGACGTTGTCAGCACATAGCGTTCATTCCCAAGTCATGAAGTTTATTCTGGGACCACTTGAGAGCTTCAAAGGTCCGTCCCCTTGCCAGGAAAATATCTGTGCTGTTGAGCTCTCCGTCAGATTCTCTCCACATGCCATAAAGGAAATGTTCAGAAATTTAATCTGAGGGGGATCGGGCTGCGAATTCTCCTTGTCTCTGTCGACTTCATGAGGCACGAAATCTGAGGGTGCAGTATGAATCAGGCGGCCTTTCTAATGCACAGCAGCTGTGTCATGTGCCTCCAGCAGAGAGGCAAGCTCTCATGTGTCCCTATTACTTCGGACTCTGCTCTTGCTGGTACCCTGCTCGCTTAGAAGGACCCTATCGCCTGTAGATAGGACCGCTGCTAGGTAAGCAAATGGGAATGACATGTTCTTCCCTTGGGATAAGAATGAAAGATGAAGGATGGTCTTGTGACTGAAAAACTGAGCTGTGACTCAGAAAAATAAAAATTTCTGTTCTCATCTCTGTTGCTCAGTTCTTGAGTGACCTTGACAAGTCACAGTTACTGTTTCAGTTCCCTTCTTTGATCCGGGGAAGTTATTGCTTCCTTTTTCCTTTGTCTAATCTGTGTCAGTCCTCAACTTTTTGTGCCAGACTGTCCTCAACAGTATGCTTGTGTGTCATCTAGCACAGTTAGCCCTTCACTCCAGGTGAGTCTTTAGGTGCTATTATGATATCGCTAAGTAGGAACAGGAGTGGAGCCTAGGGCATGCGTGGCCAATGCACTGATCCTGAGAGCTTCTTGCTGGTCCTGTTGTCTTGGCACATTTTGACTCAGTAAAGGCTGTCACAATCTCTTGAGCATGAACCCCTTGGTCTGAGCTACAAATAACTACCACAGTCTCAAATGGATAAACACCAGATGCTAAACATTCACTGTCAGATGCTGCATTGTGAGTGAAGGCAGATAGTTAACCTACTTTGGGTACCTCATCCAGGATGTCAAGATGTGCCCTCAGTTCTGCTGACACAGACTTGAGGAGATAAGCTAAATCAAGCTACATAACCCTCATGACAGAGAGCTTATGTGCCATCATTTGGAAGGCCACAGAAGTGCCAAATGCCTGACAGTATTTGGAAAGGAGGTGACTGCAGCAAAGCAATGGCTGTTTTGGAAATTATATGTAAAATGCCTATAATTGTATAGCGGCATGTCTGAAAAATGGAAGCCACTTCCGCAAGACAGAGAGCACACAGAAATCACGTGGGAAATGAAGGGAGAATACGTGCCCATGCAGAAGAGACATTTCCGCAGTAGAACATGCCTATTGATAGGCTCTTTTCTTGGGTCATATGATCCCAAGTTAAATCAGCTATTGAGAATGACTTGATGCTGCCAGAAATCAAGTATCAGAAATCAAAAGCCCTGTATAAATGGGCACCAGAAAAAAATAGTTTAAGGATGTGATCCTGTAACATCCTGCTTCAGAATCCAAACCTGGGTCAACAGTTCTACACCCTGAGCAGAACAAGAGCTTTGGGGTGGGACAAGGTGAATTGTGAAGGAAAAATTGAGGGAGGACAACAGAGAAGGATCTTGTGAAGAAAATAGATGGAAAAAAGAAGTAGGAGGAGGTTTGAGAGAACAGGGTGAAGGAATGAAATGGGCGAGTTAGCGAGTGATTGGGAAAGAAACAGGGAAGATGAAAGAAGATTGAGAGGAGGTGAAAGGGCAGAAGATTTTCAGTGGGCATATGGTGATGCATTTTTTGAGCTGGGTGTACCTTGGAGCACATCTTGAATGATGTATCTGTGGCCCTCCTGGTAGGCCTTGGAGAGGAATGTCTTATACTTTCCTCTTACCTTTTGATCTGGGTGGGGAGAAAAATATTATTAAGGCTCAGACCTCTTCTTTAGGATCCCTGAGGATCGGAGCAGGCTAAAACCAAACTGTTTTCCAAACACGCTTACAAAGAGTTACATTTTTTCAATGCCTGGAATTCCTTAAACTCCTGTCTCTGATTCGAATACTCCCTTCAAAGCTATGATATTTCAGGTATACCTTGCTGACAGCAAAGGCAGATTTGGGGAATGAGACAGTTTTACAGAGATATCCTAGGCCCTGAAGGACAAGGTCTTCTTTCATCAGGAAATAGCTTTACAGGCTCTTCCTGTTATTTTGATGGGCCAGTTTGAGACTCAGTGCTGGCTTAGATCTAGTATGAAGCTATCTTTGCTTCAGCCTTTCTCCCAGACCAGCCGTCACTGATTCCTCAAGAGCTCGCTATGGCAGTTACCACCAGCTTTCCTTATTTTATTGGGAATTTCTCAGCAGTCAGAGGTTTTGTGTCAGAGTTATGGGCTTAACCAAGGGTCAGCTTTCTTTTTATTTATTTAGAGTATGTTTTCCTGGTGGTTGCTGAGAAGAGCTTTAAAATGTGAAAGTTAGAGTTTTAAAAACTACAAAAAAAATTTTCAAAAGAATTCCTGATTTTGAAAAAACAGTTTTTACATCAATATCATTACTAGTTGCCTCATTTGTGATTTTTTAACAGACTGAGTTTTTCAGAGATTCTGAAAAGGGAAAATGACATGGTAGCCAGTGCATTTGTGCAATACATTTTCTGCAGGATTTTAAGGTAGTTCAGGCAAGAAAGGTGCGATACAAACTGTGAGGTTAATTTCTTTCAGTGTATTTTCTTCCCAAAAGTCATTCCTTTTGAATCAGAGTGGCCGAAACACGTGCGAAACTTCACAAAAGTAACTCGCTAATGGAAGTGAACCCGAGGGCCTCTTAGCATTAGGCAATCTGCACAGATAAAAACTACATTATAAAGTTGTCAGAATGGATCACATGGGGATTGCACATGGGTTCTGGCATTTCCATCGGTGCACCTCCACATTTAAACAAGCCTTAAAATGTTGTGGTATGCTGTGACAGTGTCAGAAATTGTGCTGCCCAGCCCTGGGAGTCACCTTTGCCTCTGATTCCTGCCGAGTCCCCTGGTAACGCGCAGCAACACTGCTCGACACATGCAGGCATTTTGCTTGACCTTCCAGACAAGCAACAATGCTCAAACCCAATTCTTTAATTTAATCTTCGAGTGTGGTAGCAAAACCAATCAGACCCTAAAATTACTTCCTGGACTAAATTAGCAACTTCTATTTACTGTTGATTTTACCACAACATAATTCGTTAATAACCCTTAAGAGCCTTCTCTATCAAAGCACCCCACTGGCTAGTACAGGCTACACTGCAGACAGATTATGGAAATACAATTGCAGAACAACAATCTTGCATATAACTTGTGTCCTGGCTCTGTCCACCGTGCCTAATATATCCAGTCTTCAAATTTAGACAGCCTCTAGGAACTCTCATGGTCTCACCCCACAGACACATCAGCAGTCCCACCGAGCCCCCAGGAGCAGCCAGCCGATGGCTCCTCACCTGCCTGCAACCTGCCAGCAGCCCAGGGGCAGTTCTCCTGTTGATGCCACAGTGTTCGGACACGAGCCCTGGGGCAGGAGTGAAGAGCTGTCAGATGGGGGTGTTGCTGGGTAGCAGAGGCATAGAGTTGGGGCGTTGTGGTGCCGGGGCACTTGGCCCAGCAGAGCCTTTCTGATTTTGCTGACACAGTCAGGAAAGCTTAGCATGTAGACATACACTTGCATGTAGACATAAATATAAACATTGCTATTGCGAAGTGGCATGCAGTTGTGGGCAAAACCAGTCTTGGATTGGGGAATTTAACAACAAATATTGCCAATTAAAATAAGCTTTTAATTACTGTTTCTGGGATTGAGAAATAAAGAAGACAGATAAGGAACATCCCAGCTTCCCTCTGGATACCCCTCCTCCTCCTTGCTGGTCTCCAGTCCCCTAGCCACACGCTATGCTTAGTCCCCTCCAGGAGGCAAGGGGTGGCACAGGAGGTTGGAGTTGGTGTATTGTAATTCCTTTGCTTTTGCTGCTCCTTGTTTCTTACCCAGCTGCTCCAGCATGGGTTTCTCCATGGAGTGCAGTCCCTTCAGAAGCATGTCTCCTCTTGTGCCTCCTTTTGCTCTGGCACGTATCTTGCTCTTCCCCTGCTTGAGTGTCTTGTGCTCCTGCATGGGTGTTTGCTGGTTTACCTTCACTTGTGCCTCCTTCTCTCTCTCTGGTATCTCCTGCTCCAGGAGCAGCTACTGCCCTTTCTTAAATATATTTTCACAGAAGCTCCATATCCTTTTTTGACTAGCTGCGTCACTGGGACATGGTGGGTTGGTGTCCCCCATTGATGAGTTGGCTGGACCTTCCTGGGACTGGCACTGGGCAGTCCCTGATCTCATCCCACACAGGGCACCCTGCAGCCTCCACCCCACCAAACCTGCCGAGTAAATATGCACTCAAACAAGTATTTATACCATGCTAAAATACATGCAGGTCAACAAAGAAGTTTCATGGGAGTCTTTCTGCTTCAGCCCATGAAGTAAAGTACTTTTCCAAAGAAACTTAAGTCCCCCAGCTTCCAATTCCTCTGTGAGCTGTCTTCATAATTCAGTGTACTGTGTTTAACGTATGCCTTGAAGCTGGCTGAAGGAAGTGTATGAAGGATCTGGCTGACGGGTGACCTCTTAGACAGAGCCGCCCCTTGTGACAAAGTGCATGGAAACTCCACTTTGCCAGCCTGAAGTTTGAGGGCTTCCCCAGGTTAGTTTGCACCATGTGCAGTCTCCATCACAATAGCAGTCACACAAGCTGTAGTCAGGACAAAGTGGTCATTCTGGTGGCTTCTTTCCACACCTTACAGGCTGCAGTGCAGTAATAACAGCATCTCTCTCGTTTCATGTCGTCTCCAGCCTTAATAAAAGGCTGGCCAGCAGAGAACAAAATGGTAAAAAAAGGTTCTACCAGCGAGACAAAGCTGATTTATGGCCTAAAGGGGATATGAGGACAGATCTAAATGGTCATCTTGGCGTGTGCATGACTTAAGCCCTACAGCCATCCACACTAATTCCCTGCTGATGCTTATCTGGCCCATTCTGGTGTTTTTCTGGCTCCCCTTGGTGCATGTGAGGGCTGCCACCACAGAGTGTGCAGGGGTGGCCTGAAAGAAGAGGGGGAGTGCAGCCATCCAAGCCTGGAGAGAGAGAGAGAGCGCAACAGCACCTGGTGGGAATACAGAAGCCTCAGTAAAGAGAGGGAAGGCATAAAGTTGGCAGTCCTACGGTGTAGAGCTGAAGATCTTTGAACCCAGGATTTATGATGTCCCACCAGTTATGAGAAAGGTGGACTATTTTCTTCATTTTGTTGTTCCTACATAGGCTGTATATTATGACAAGACTCCCTTGGCAGTGGATTTGCATGAATAATGCAGCTGTACTCTACCCAAGTAAATCTCACTCTGTTCTCAAGCATTCCCAATTGTTTTTTGTGCAGTCCTGGAGTCTTAAAATGCTGCCTGCCCGGCAAAAGTTTGACTTCAGTAATCAAAAGAAAGTGATACATCCTGTAGGACAGGAAACCCACTTCAGGACTGCAAGAATGTGGCGATTCCAGGGTTGCACAAAACAAACTTCACCCACTGCGGAGCTGTAGCTACTTCTGTGTTCAACAGCAGCTGTTGGGTACTCTGTGACATCACAATGTACCAAATCCTTTCAGGAAATGGAAAACAGTCAAGCAGATGCTGCTAGGACATTCATGGTGGGAGGAAGTACTAGGAATTTTGATTGAGGTACACCTTTTCCAATAGTGACCCTCTAGAAAAGGTATCTTTGAAGAGTTGGTCTGTTGTTGCTTTTACAGTGCATCAGAGAGCATCTTCAGAAGTGTAAGACTGCATGATACCATGTGAGGGTATTGGATCAACCCGTGAGCAGGGTTTTCTTTAAGGTCTCCCGTCCAAGTACTCACAGGTGTAACTCAATAAGAATGAACAAGCAAAACCACAAAAAAGTGGAATAAAAAAATATTATTTCAAGTCACTGAAAGATTAACTAAACAAAACATGCTGAGCTCTTTATTTCTAAAAACTTAGTCAGAGAAACCAGTCACCAGGCAGCAAACACCTCATAAGCTGAGGATCTCTAGAAAGGGAATCGTGGTGTAAAAGTGTTTTGTAACTAATTAAGCTGGAAAAAAACCTATTTTTTTTCAATTTAAGGTTCTCTCATTACTAACAGGAAAAAACAGAGAGGATGCTGTGGTAACTTGAAGCTGCTGGTGTGACTAAGGTAATTAAAGCGGCCCATATGGATTTCAGACCACCCACCTACACACCCCAGCCCTTAGTCAAGTCAAAACAAAGCATTACATTTTTGAAGAGTTGCAGCTATGGAAAAATATAGGCCTCTAAAAAGCTCGTTATTAGACACTGCCAAGGTAATTTTTTGATGAGCATTTCTGTTAATTTGGCAACATAAATAAAACACCAGAGTTTTTTATTATGGTACGTAATGTGAGGTGGAGGCTTTTTGGCAGGTATTCCCCTTCAGGGCTTGTCTCTCAGGCGTAGGAGATGCAGGTGGCAGGGCATGGTGGCATCTTCTCAGGGTTGTCGGTTTTCACACTTTGCCAGATTCTCCTCTCTACAATGTGGTAAACCAGGAATAATTCCATAGAAATCACTGGTATAGAGCCAGTGTGAGGTCATCACTGGAATGTGAAAGTCACAAGCAGCTTCTCCCTGTAGAACAGCAAGGGAGACCCTGCTTCCAGATAATTGAGTTTCTACAGGTGAGCAAAAAAAATCTGTGGCTTAGGACTACTGCTCCTGTGCATTACAGATGGTCCACTGTGAAATTTTCCAGTCCAAGTGATCTAAGAGCCTAATTGCCATTTACGTGCAAAATTAGGCTCTTAAGCAATCTGTGCCATGCTTACAGTCAGAAGTTCTGCAGCTGTTAGATTTCTTGGTTTGCAAGCAGTGCCTTTATCGTACCAAAGATGGTACTTGTCTCCCCAGGTGTGGCTTGTTGGCTGAAGTCAAAGTGCCCAGTGGAAGGTCAGCCAGTGCTGTCCTCAGAGCCTGATACAGTGCCTTGTGGGACATCTTTGCAGAGCAATTCTAGAGGCTGTTGCAACACTCAGTAAACTGTGGGACTGTTGTATCAAGTTCCCATGGCTCTATCTTCCACTGTGTGTTTTCGACCTCTTTTAATGTTTTAGCCTCTTTGTAAATCTCCACTCTTTCTTGTGTCCCTCCTCAGGATAATGGTCTTGGTTCTGGTGTACAAATGGATCATGCAACCTGAGAAGACCAGACATGGGTTTCAGGAAATTAATAGAATCATAGAATCTGTTGGGTTGGAAAGGACATTTAAAGGTCATCTAGTCCAACCCCCCTGCAGTAAGCAGGGACATCTTCAACTAGATCAGGCTGCTCAGAGCCTCATCAAGCCTGGCTTTGAATGTCTCCAGGGACGGGGCCTCCACCACCTCTCTGGGCAACCTGTTCCAGTGTCTCACCACCCTCATTGTAAAGAACTTCATCCTAATGTCTAATCTAAACCTACTCTGCTCTAATTTAAATGCCACTGGACAGTTGTTGCCTATCAAGAGGAGGAGGACAAGGAGAAGGCCTTTCAGGCATCGCTTCATTACAGCAGGCACACTTGTGTTTTTTCTGCTTATGAAGGTCTTGAGGTCCCAGTGCATCTCTGTCCTAAAACTTCTGCTGGGGCGGGTCTTCCTTTTACCTTCTGCCCTTATGGGATTCCTCTTTCCTTAGCCAGAAACTTTTGGATAGGATGAGCTCTAAGACACAGTCTACATCATGCTTGGTTTTTTTTTTTCAGGTCCAGATCTGGCAAAACTAGGTAGGAAGGTTGTGCATTTCAAGGACACATTGATAGGAGAGACCAGTTAAAAGAAAAAAAAAGGAAAAAGAGACAATAGAAATGTTGTCAGATTTATACCAGTAGTCAAGAGGAGAAGTTATTTTTTTGATTCCTAAATCTTTTCTGTAACCTTCTGGGGAGATACATGGAGGTTTTTGCCCATCTTTGGAATTGCTCAGCTTCAAGTTATCCATGTGGTCCTAGCTGTCAGCTTGTAGCAATAAGGCAGGGAAGATTGATAAGGTGAGTCCCAGCAGAAAAGTGAAGGAATGTGACAGTATCTGTTGCTCTGGCTGCTGTGGAGGGAGGTGGCTGTGGCTCACGCATCTCCCCCATGGCTAACGAAGAGCTGCCAGGAGCAGATGCTTCAGAGCTCATCCCAACCCATTTACTGCCCACCTGCTTTCAGCATTTATCCTAGCTGAGCTCCTCCTCAAGGCTGTGGAAAGGACTCCTCAGCAGACGGAGGCAGCAGAAGTGCCATTGCTAGGGCCAGGGTTAAAGGATCAAAGCACAAGGGAGCAGTTTTGAGCCATCGGGACTGGATTCACTGACTGTCTCTTCCAAAATAATTGATAGCACTGCAAATTAGTGTAATTCTCTCTCTGCTGAGAGGAGATTAGCATCCTCCACAGGCAGTCAAGTCTTTGAAACCTGATGCAGTGCGTTCCAGCTTCTCCCAACAGAGAAAACACAAGTCTGTAAGAAGGTCATTGCAGGGCAGTTTTGGTTCTTTTTTTGCTAAGATATGTTATTAAAAGTGGAGCTTTTTATTTCTGTCATTTAACTTGCACATGAGACACTCGGAGATGGGTATTAAGACACAGATAATGACTCAGGAATGTCAGGCAGGCAGAGCAGAGCAAGCTCTTCAGTGCAAGAGCGGAGAGAGAGAATAGCTGCAGCAAGTACGTTTCAAGGTCAGCTTTGTGGAAGAGAAACAAAGGCTGTAGACTTTGAAGGCTGGTGGCTCCTGGGTGTAACTTTTTCCTGCTTTTATGAAGTGGGACTGCAGGGAAGAATCCTGCATATCGTGACAGTATTTCAGGACGGCGAGCTTTGGGAAGCTCTCCAAAACTGTGACAAGCCAAATCTCAAGAACTGTGATAGATGAATCTCCAAGTGTTGGAAATTATGAGGTTTGTCTACAGAGAGAAATTGCAGGGTCTTTAAATATCCTGATGGAGTTAAAGCACTGTGATCTCTCCTTTACTGTGAATGAACGTTTTATTTGTATAAAGGTGTATGATGCCAATACAACCATTTCTGTACGTGGAAAAAAAAAAAAAAAAGAAAAAAGAAAACACACTCCCAACTGGAATAGTTATGCCTGTAGAAAAACATGGCTTGAAACGACTTAAGCAGAATACGTGGACCATACCAGAGGGCTCCAAAAGGCTGCATTATAGTCATTAGGAGATGAAGTTTATATCCTTGACTAAGACTAGACTTGAGACTGGAGTAAACTGATCCTGTCCCTTCTCCTGGCTTTTGCTACAGCTGCTAGCACTAAGGGACTGGAGGAAACTGGCCTGAAGGAGGGATTATTTCCCAATTTTTCCAGCCTCTCAGCAGCCACAGCTGTGGAATTTGTTATTGGCAACTTGATATATAGTAACTCTGATAATTCACATGGAAGTAGATTTTGTTATGTTGAAAGTTACCCAGATAAACTTCTTAGTACTTTTGCTCAAGTTCTGTGGCTTCTCATGTGACCATGAGCTGATTCTGGATTTTCTCAGATCTTCTGAACTGAAACAGCTTTTCTGGGGATAGATGGGGTGAGTTTCTAGAGGTATATGACTTTCTGTAGATACATATCTGTTAGCCACTTGCCATGGGGATGTGGCTTGGGCTCCACTTCAGTGGCATATCAGCTGATAGCGGAGTTTCAGCAGATTCCTAGTTTAGCTGGGATTGACTTCATTTGCCTTATTCCAAATATAATTCAGAAAACATTATTCTAGGCAGCAGTGACAGCAAGGGACTTCTACATGCCATCATCTAGGGGTGCAGGGGAGGATATCTCCTACAAATAGATGTTACAGAGTTAGCTGCCCTGAAAAAGAATAGTGTCCCCCAAGGACCTAACAGAAGGGGTGAAAAAAATCAGATGAGTGACTAGCTGACTGACTGAATCCCGCTTTATGAGTAGATGGGGTAGAGGTCTCCGAATAGATAATTCAGCTGGTGCAGTTGCTGGTATTCTGAAAGGGAAGCTTTGACTGCCTGACTGTCAGTTTCCTTGTCTGGTTAACAGATGAACAAAGAGTTTCAGTATTGCTTCTCCATGATGTTTCCTCATCTTTCATAAAATCCACAAATACGTAAAGTCACTAAATAGTTGCTAAATTTCATCTCTCTTAAACCTCTATTACTTTAGCAAAGTTGCAACCAGTTTACAGTAATGCTACTAAATTTATTCAGATCTCTCCTCTAGCCTGTGTAACTTAAAAGGATGTTATGTATTAGTCTGAGTGCGGAAGCCAATAACTGTACATTAATCTAGCTTTATATTGAACAACAAAGATCTGTGTAGCTGAGTAACCTACATGCAGGAAAAGAAATATAGCTTAACTCTCCCACAGAGAATCTCTGTGTTTGACTGTAGCATCTGTGCCTCAGTTTCTTCCCTGTAATGAGACCAACCTGCTCCTGTCAAGGGTTTACATTTTTCTGAATGACAGACAGCTGCTATAATTGTTAAGGTTAAGAGCAGCTCTCTTGCTTGTACTAGGAAAACTGAAGTCCACAAAATAAGCAGCTCATCATCTGAAATATTTATGTATTCATCCCTATAAAAGCACCTATCCTCTGCAAAACTACAGTGAAGCAAAATACATTTACTACAGCTTAGAATGGCTACCAAGGGCTTCCCAATTGATTAATGTGCATTTCAACTTATTTTCTTCTTTAGATCTCTTTAGTGCATCTTCCTTGTTTAGAGAGCAGGTCAGCCCTTGTGCAGCATTGAATACAAAACCTCATTGTGTGCAATGCATAAAAACAGGGTCCATTGCAGAAAATGAATTCCAGTGTCAAAGATCTTGCATTAAAATTGCTTATCCAGTGGCCCTTTCTTACTTAAGCTTATTCTGATGTTTCAGGAATTTATGAGAGTAGAACGGCAGAAATACACAGATCTAAATCTTAATGCATTTCTTGGGCTACCCTGTGTCACAGTGGATGCTTAACAATCAGAATTATGGATGAAAAGGCAAGGAAGATATGATAATTTAAACACTAGTTCAGGATTCGAAGACCTGCATTCAGTTCTTAGCTGTCATGCGATCTCAGTCTCTCAGTGTAAAACACTTTTAATAGCTGTAGCCTTTCTCTTTGGGACGTCTTATGAAAGTGGATGCATCAGCATCAAGAAAACATCTAGGTACAATACAGCTGTGTAAGCCATTAATCTAAGCAGTGTATTGAACAGTGTATTGAACAAACCGTTTTTTCCATATGCCATATTAAAAATTATGAGTCTTAGAAATGATGAAGTAGTGTGATTTTCCCCTTCCATTGATTCCCAGCATTTTAGTAATTTCTGTAGCATTCTGTAGTCCTTTCAGGTTCCTTCCCAAGCCAGAAGGTGACTCAGGTGTGCCTTCTTTGCCTTGCACATGGGATATACGGCATCAGGACATGGTGAAGAGGTGGTGAGAAAGTGTTGCACAAACCCATGAGGGGGCAGGAAATTCCATCTTATATCTCTGTCCACCTGGTCTGCTGTAGGAAACTCAAAGCATTGGAGTTATGGATAAGTTTCTCACATTAAGCTTTTAGGAGCTTGATGAAATTGCAGATATCCTCGTCTCCTCTTCCCTGAAGCCTCCCTCTTAGCCATAGCTGAGATAACAAAGAATGCTTTCTTTGTTGGGAAGGAAGATAAAAAGGGAAGGCAAAAAGTGGGCAAATAAACTTATCTTTAAAATGTAGTCGGAGCCGGTGATGCAGTAAATTTAGCCACCCATTTGCTGCTTTGCAGTTGTTTGTTTCTGCCATCACCCACCAATGTAGTTGAAAGGCTGACCACTGAAGTCATTGAATGCCTTCTGATTTATTCTTTCCTCTGTTTTATATCCAGTATATATTTTCATAAGTTGGGCTGTCATTACATTGAAGGTAAAAGTTCTGTCCTTTTTCTAGAGATTAAATGTATAAGAAAATAAACCCACAAAATATTTATAGTATCACTTGCAGTGTATCTAACTATACCTAGAGTCTAAAAATACCTATTTTAATTAGCGACCTCTTGGGGGTGAGCTGGGAGCTCCATTTTTAGTTACAAGATATTGAAGGACATGGAACTCCAGGACAGTTTCAGGGCAATAAAGTAGCACGGATTTCAGTAGCGTACTTCCTAGCCCAGCAGAGGAGTAGGGAAAGTTTGTGACTATGCTGTTCAACATCACAGCATGCTTGCACCGTAACTACAATGTGGCTGAGACATCTTTAAAGTCACAATGTTCTGTATTAAAAATCCTGGTGACGGCTAAGTAATTAAAACATGGGGGGGGTAAGAACTGCTAGAGCCTACTGAAAGCAGTTATGTTACTAAATAAATACCTAAATGCAGATACATTTGATGGAAGGTATTGGTTGATGGGATACTACCTGCATGGAACTGGGCTTGTAAAGAATAATTATAAGTTAATCAATCAGTGGTATAAGTAAATTTTTTTAAAGCAGTTACATTAGCGAATTCTCCTTTGAGTTCTGCTTTTGTATTCCCATTGGCATAAATGTGAGTGTACTCCTAAAGTGAAAGGCAAAATAACTACAGTGTTAAATTATTTGCCAGATTTATAGTCTGTCACATCCTGCTGTCTGACTAGCTCTGTTGGGTGGGGTTAATATTGCTGTGGAAAACTGAATTTAAGATTGTCTGATTTACTAAATCTGAATCTTAATCTTAACAAATATTATATTAGGTAAGTGGGAGGATTTAAGGGGGATCATTTATCTTGCACATTGCTATGAAACAGTAATTGTAATTGAAAAGCTGTTGTGTCTTGTTATATTTACGTTTATTGTTCTGAAATAGTAATGATGGTAGACTGTTTCCTTGCTTGTCTCTAGATACATGCAGATGTTATTGCAGGGTAGCTAGGGAAGGCGCTCGTTTGCTACCAGGAGTACCAGCCTGTGTGCATGCTCTGACCCTAGCCAGCCTGCTCCCTTTTCACTAAGCGTAAGCTACTTCAAGCTTTTATTTACTGCTGCATAAGAGCATGCAAATGAGAAAATAGATAATATTAACTTATTCCTGTGCTTGTGCAATAATAGCACTGCACTGGCTTCAGAAGAGCAATGCCTGGTCCTGAGAGTAAAGGAGATCAGATTGGGATCCACAGGCTGGAGTTTTCAACAGGGCATAGTGGAGCGGGGACAGGACCTACTAGTTCATGAAGCTCCCTTAAACCCACGTGAAAGTACCATGTGCTGTGCTTATCTCTGCATTCCTAGTTATTATCTCCAGGTAGTTTAATAACAGTCAAGTTATTGCTCTATACCATGATCGGTATGATACACTGTTCATGTGCTATCAGTGTGGGGACATCTGGGCCATTTAGGGACACACGTAACTATCAGAGGTAGGTTAGGTTAGATGGAGGGCTTGAGCTAACTTTACTGAAGCCAGTGTGAGTCTTTCCCATGACTCTGATTTGAAGCTAGATAGAGCCATATTTTGGCGTGAAATTTATGCATACTTCTTAGAAAGTGTCGCTGCAGAATAGAGTTGAAATGCAGTGGAGGAGGGCTTAAGAGAAATTTTTACAGCTCTGGTCAGTGTCACGCTTAAGACTGTTCTCTCAGATGTACAAGTTGGCCTGTCTCGACCCCCTTTACAGTGAGACCTCTCTTTTTTCCTAAGGGAGGTGGCATTTTTGGTGGTTTGTCGTTTCAGATGGTCTTCCTCCTCCAGCTGTTGTCAAATACACCAAATTGTTACACAACTGTGCATTTGTTATGCTGTTATATGACTGCATTTATAGGGACAAAAAGCCCAATACGTCTGAAATGATCTCTCTCTCTCAATGGCAGGAGGAGTAGCAGCAGCAGCAGCAGTTATTTATTAAGAATACCGCTGGAAGAGAGAGGAAGAGCAAGTATGCCTGTACATATCACTTTGCACACTGACACTCCTCCTAAAGGAACTGAAGAAATAAGACAATTAAGCTGGAAAATGGCAGTGTTAGTTGAAGATCCTTGTGCCTGATTCTGCAAGGGTTTAACCAGACCTGTTGAGTTTGGCAAGAGATTCATTTTAAGAAAGAACTGCTTAAAGAATTCACCTTATTTGTCTGCTGTCAGTCAGTTTGCTGCCCCAGTGGTAAACATTCACCTCCATGCTGTGAGTGTCTGTCCCTGTGTTCCCAGCTCTTTTCAGCAAGTGGGAACTAGCACCGAGAAGTCTGCATGTCTTTATTGCTGGGAAATTACACTGTCTGTGTGCAGATGTTGCTGCTGTTAATTTGAAAATCTGGATGGGTAGTGCTGAGAGCAAGAAACAATTATAAAACTGGGATTCTCTTCCTGGGTCTGCTGCTGAAGCCTGATCATTTGACTGTAGTTGGTGGAGGCATCACAAAAGATACACCAGCAAGACTGGTACAAATAGTACTCTAAAAAGAAGTAGTTACTCAGGTGACTGGAAGGAGCTGCTCAGGTGCATTTATTGCGGGTTAAAAAGTGCCCTTGAAGGTAAATCTTCTAACTAGTCACAGAATAGGTGCAGCAGTGGTAAGAATTTCTACCAATGTGTTCAAGCTCTGACCATAATTAGACTCTGTGTCGTGGTATGCAGGTTGTAGCAATGTGGCTTTATATGGATAACTCTCCACCAGGAACCAGATGAGGATGTTAATTTGCTCTGCAGACTTCTAATTGCCTGTTGAAATGAAAATAAGTCTTGGCCGCAGTACCTTGGGCTCATTTTTAGTTAGGTGAAAGCATGGTAGGTCCCATTTGTATATATTAGAAGAGCTCGGAAGAGGGATGGGTTTGAGACAGTAATGTTTGCAGATAATTAGTTTGTTTAGGCTAGATAAATCTTCAAAGAGGGAGAAGCTTCACAGGGATATAGCCAAAGGTATGTGGATGGGCAGCAGGCTGGCCAATCTGTGCAAGTATGCATGTGTATTAGTAACTACTGGGGAGCTAAAGGCAGATAGGGGCTTTCATATGAGTTAAATGCAGCCACAGAGACAAGGCGCTTACTACCACTGACCATCTAACGATTCTTCATTAGCACCATACTTCTGAAATAAGTTTTACCTATTATGGATTACAGGACAAATTTATACCATTTCTTGTATTTTGCCCAGAGCTTGGCCTCTCATAGAGAAAGGACCATGGGCTGGATGATCTCTGCATGAACTGATCTGCTACAAAAGACTTTGAAAGATAAAGGGCTCTGTAGTCCATTACCATTCTTCTGAATCTTTCACATTATTAAATTCATCTCATTATAATGCCTCTTTTCAACAGGAAGCTATCAAATGGATCCCAAGAATGTGGCCATTCTGACCCAGCTCATTCAAATTCATTTATCTCACGATAAAAAACATAGCCGGAATACACCAGCTGTACAGAAGAAGATAAATAGTTCAGATGTCTATTTGGAACCACTGTAAGTAGATCTTTTCTCTCCAGTAATGTAATTTTATCTTGCTGTATCTAATTGCAGGTAGTTACTGAATCTAATGATGAGGTTGCTCTGTTTTCTGTCTTAACAATATCTCTAAAGTCTGAAGCAATGAGAAAAATGAAGATTATTTAAAATTGTCCTGAGTGATTCCACTGTTGCACAGGAGGATATTTTTCTTTGGCTTCCATGTATTTCAGTAGTTCAAAACTATATTTTCTTCTTTTATGGAAAAGAAGTTCTAAAGCCTCCTGTAAGATGAGAAGGTTCATGAATTAGTTCAGTAGTCAACCACTGACATGTGAGACAGAGAGTGAATTAGGCAAGCATTCTCTTAAGCACATCACCCACAGAGGCCATTTCTGACACTTCTAAAATGTAAAATTATGATGTGATGCCTTTGTTTTGGTGGTAGTTTACTGATTTACCTGTGGTTTGAATGAGAATTTCTGTTTGAGGCAGCAGAGTGGGTAATTGGTTGCTCAGCACTTTTAAAGTAGATTGGTGGCCTCATATTCATGGCCAGTGTGCCACCTGGAATACAACTTGGGAGTCTCCTTTGACAGCCTTAGACCTCCTGTACTTGAGCAAGAGGTGGCTCACCATTCAGCTGTAGGTGTCTGTTCCACTTGTAGCTATCCCTGCCTTTTAAATTATTCAGCGAGTTTGATCCCTGCACTAGAGGGCAGTCAGAGTCAGCCGCACCAGCTGGTAGGTATGTCACACCAGCCCCAGGAAAAGCGGGAAAATCTGTGGGCAGAAGGGGCTGCCAAGTCTCAGGACTTGCCTTTTAGTCCTTCAGCCCCTTAGTATTAGCTTTTTCCCAGGGCCAGGAATGAGCAGGGCAGGCACTGCCATTTCTCATCATGAATGAGAAACTGGAGTGCGGTGGCTGCTGGATCCCTCGCCAGAAGGTATTTATGCAAGTTGATCCCTCTTCCTTGGCTATTCTTAACCCCAACTTTGCATGTGTTGGGTATTTTCTGGGCCCATCTCATGATTTTTTAATGCAGATAAATCAAAATATAAATCGAAAGGATAGGAATGAAATGCTGAAAAAATTGCTGAATTACATGATTCCGGTGGGACAGGGCTTGGAGAGCTGTCATTGATTTCAATAGACATTTAAGTGCCTGGGACTGTCTGGAAAATCAAGTGTGATATGTTTACATAGTGCCAGTAGAAGCCATCAAAGCATTTGTGTCTCCTGCAAAGCTCTGTGCTATTCACATGTCCAATCAACTTGCTCCACATCACCTTCATGAAGGGCTACATTCACTTGTTTGGCAGGTCCTGCAACATTTCAAATCCTGTTCAAATTCTAAGACACTGGGAGTATCCATTCCTTTGCCTGCTTTCTCCCCAGGGTGGCTGAACATGCCTGGCTTCTGGCTGCAGTTTGGTATGGACTGTTGGGCTGTGCCTTGTGGTGTGTGGAATGCCAAAGGCAGGGGATCTGGTAGATCCTTTTAGAAAGAGTGTGGGCTCCCATGAGATAGAGTTTGCCCAAGATTTGGAAAGGAAAGCCATCATGTGATTGGGAAAGTGTATGTGGAGCACAAAGCAGTAGAGAAAATGGAGTTTGACGGCAATAGGTCTGGGACACTGGGTAGTTGATTTATTTAAGAGAAAGGAATTTTTCTCCCTCATAGCCAGCACTGCACCATCTGCAGCATTCTGAATTTGCCTCTTGAGAAGCAGGCATTGCCGGATGGCTCAGAAAAGATATTAGACTTGGTGGTTGCTAATGCAACCTGGCCTAGCAGATCTTGTGGCGTGTTGAAGGGAAAACCCTGGCAACCATCTGCTTGGAAATTCCCGCCCTTGTTTGCCCCCAGATTTACACCACCACAAGCACGAGGAAAGCATATCGAAAAAGGAACCTCACATAAATACCATGCTGTTGAGTGAATGACTGCTTTTCGTAAAGAGCAATTGACTTTGCAGACCAGTCCCAAATAGATTTTGGGTAAGAGCTGTTCTTTTTCCATCAAAAGCTGACAAAAGGCAGAGAAACAGATGGCTCTTACCAGCTCTGGTTGAGGGCCCATGCCACCAAGCCATCTTGGTGAAAGCTCCTCCTCCCTTTGCACCTCACATGCACTACTCAGGGCTGTCCGTAGCCCACTAGCTGCCAAGCCTGGTTTTCCACCATCTGCACTAGACAACCTTTTGGCTTGCTGCTGCTGTTCATGGCTCTGTCAGTTTGAATGGCAAACATGGATACAAGGATTACCAAAAGCAAAGCTCCACGTGAAGGTGAGAGTGTGCACCTGGAACTTGTCCAAATTGAGTAAGTCTTCCTTCTTCCTTCATATGCTTAAGCAGGAATGAGGAAATATCTTCAAGGGATTTTTTTTTTGTTGTTCTGAATTTCTGCTTATTCTTTTCATAAAGGGCTGGCAATTTGTAAACATTCCCAAAGCACAGTGTGTGCTCTGAGCTTTTGCTTTCTCAGGTTTCATGTCTGTTTACACTACAATAAGGCTAAATAAATGAAAGGCAGTAGTAACATCTCTTTGCTTTGTTTCCTGGCTGGTATTTCCAGTCTGGTCTGGAACAGCTGAACCCAGGAAGGGATTCCCACTGTTGTCAAAGGGCTCTACATGAATATGTCCAGGGCCAGGCCTACATTTCTTTTCTTTTGCATGCCCTAAACTCCCACCAGTTTTATTGGGTGCTGATACTTTTTGCCAATGGCAGCATCAGATCCCTCAGCAGGGAACCCCTTCCTGTGGTGAGGCTAGAGGAGATTTATGTCTCATTTCCCTGTGCTGTGTGTAATCCTTTTGCTGTAGCATAAGGACATTGTGAGTACAAGTGCCATTCTGATTTCATAGTATTTTGCAACACCTTTGTACTTTATCTAGTTCTGTAGGGGACTGCATGGCAGTGAGGAAGAGGATTGCTAGGGCCTTGGGAAGTGCTTGTCCTGATCACTGAGATTTACTAGCTCTTGGGCACAAACAAATAAATCCAAAGAAAATAAACCAAATCCTTCTTTAAAACACCAAGCTCTTTCCCTTTCCCTTTCCCTTTCCCTTTCCCTTTCCCTTTCCCTTTCCCCTTCCCCTTCCCTTTCCCCTTCTTCCTTTTTTTACTTTTCTTCTCCTTCTTCTTTTTTTGTCTTTTCTTCTCCTTCTCCTTCTCCTTTTTTAATCTCCTCTCCTATGAGCACCAAAATTTCTTTTAACCTTCTCTTCCAAATTTTCAGACAGCTCTGGCCTCAAACAGGAGCTGATGTACCAAAACCCCATGAGAGAGGTCTATTCTTACTGTATTTCTGGCCTATTTCTGCTAGAAAGAGAGATGGATGCCCTCTGAAGCTCCGAATGGTATCTAGAGTTTCGGATGTTTCCTCTGACCACTGTGGCACTTGTTCATCACTTGCCCAGGGCACACACTCTGTTGTTTGTAAAGTACTTGTCTGGTTACAAGGGGAAAAAAAAGTCACTGCAGAGGTGAACTGCTGCCAGTTTGGAGAGCAGAAGGGTGGGAAATGTCACTCTGTCTTTCTCTTTTGTGGGGAAAAATGTGGGGGATCATATAATAAAATGAGCGCTTGAGAGGCAGTAAGACTAAAGGACAGAAGGACAGAACTCACTCACATTTCAGGTCAGCTAGGTGCCAGATTTTCCCCCATCCAAGGTATGTTACCTGTTTCAAGCATTTTTCTCCATACCAGTGTTAGTAGGCAAGGTACTTGATTTACGAATAAGAAACTGAAAGACAGAGAGATAAAGGGGTCATTTTCTGCACAACACAAAGGTGGGGCTAAAGGTGGAGCCAAGGAGAAAACACTGGCTCATAGAGATGGACTTAGGCCACTTTTAGATGAAGCAGCAGGGTACTTGGTAGTACAATTCCATCACCTTGCCTTTTTCTGTAGCTTTGTTGGCCAGTTTAAAACTTGCTTGTTCATGTTTGTGCAGGCTGAGGTTGAAGACGTGACTTGGCTTGTGAAAGAAATGGCAGACCAGAGACTGAACCATGCTCCCAGGTGCTCCACACTATCTCCTTTTCCTCTATTATCCAGTGCGGGGCAGGAAGAAAGGAGGAGCCCCTTCACACTGCACTGTGCCTGGTCCCATGGGCGAGCAGAGCTTTCCTCTTTGTCAGAGCTCTCAGTCTGTCACCTCACGCCAAAAATAACATCATGTCAGATTGATTTCTGGGCTATCATTATAGGAGCACAGCCACATTGGCCTCTGTCACTGAAGTTTGTATAAAAATGAAAAGTATCTTTAAAAAAATAAGATGGTCCTACAGTTCTTTAAAACCCTTAGTGGATTTGAATCAAGTCTTCCACATAAACCTCCTTAAAGGCTCTGCAAGTCAAATCCTGCCTCCTCAATGCTTTTTTTCCCATAGGTTTTTGTGGGCCTCAGACTGTATGGCTAATTTGGAAGGCAAACACCATAGTGATGATGCCCAAGGAGGGAAGTCTATTATATTGCCTTCATGGTGCAGAATAAATGCAGGCAAGGGCAGAAGGGATGAGGGAGCGACAAACCCTACTGCGTTTCACTGAAGTGAGAAGAGTTCCTGGAGAACCATTTCCATGGCAGCAGTTCTGTTGAGTTAGTAGTATTTTTGCGTAACAGTTTTTCAGACTAGAACTGCAATTCCAAAAAAACCCCCAACCCTTAATAATAATCCCTGGGTTTAAAGTAAGAGGTATTTCACCTTTGTTGTCTTTTTTCCTTTCATTTACCTTTGGAAAAATGTCTACTGGAAACCGTATGTGTCATTTGTACACAGTGGTACATAAAATGAGAAAACTTTTCAGAATTTTGTCTTCTTTTGTTTTAGAAGTTGATTCAGGCCTGTAAACAGATGCATTCTTCACTGCATTAGCAGTTTATTCCATTTTTAATCAGCCACATGATGCTTTCCAAATATCATTTAACCTATAATCATCTTTTGTCCAGAAGCCCAAATACTTGTATCGCTAGTAAGAACTCGTTAAGGTGGCACTCAGATTTTTTTTTGTCCCCTGAACGCTGCGAAGTAGTTAAATTATAATATATTCAGAGATTTGAAAGGCTGCAGTCTGAGTGCTCTCCCTAGTTATAAAATCTCTATTCTGGGAACTAACTATCCAGTTAGTACAAGTACTTGTTTCCTGTAACATCAGGTCCAGCCTGGTTCAAAGGTAATAGCTGGTGATGTGTAGTATCATAGTCTATATGGAAGTTCCTCTCTGAGGACAACTATGATCACCTTGAAGCAAGTACATTAAAAATCCTTGAAGATCTGTACTGTACATGGTGTTGCTAGAAATGCTGCTTTGTTTAAATTCTAATCTTTTATTTAAGTAAAAAGTTAGTAGGCTTTTTTCTTCACTAATAGACTGTGGCAATGTGTAGGGCAAAGCCAGGTGACCCTGAATTCTAAAACGTCTGACTTAGCAGAGCTGAAAGGAAAGCCAGGGAGAATATGTGCCATGCATGGTAATCTGGAATTGTGCACCTAAGCAAATATTCTGGTACCACGGACATTTCAGATCTGAAATACATGTGCAGCCTTTGGATCAAAGGAACCCTAAGTGTTTTATTATGCTGATCTATCTAATAATATTGTGCAAACTCCAAAGTACCAGTATTTGGTAAACATTCACTTACCCTCCTCTGATATGGAGCAATTGCAGGAATCAATCGTAGTTACTGTCTAACAGCATGCAACAAACTAAGCTCAGATTTGTGGCAAGAGGATAGGAAGAATGAGAGGACAAAGTCTTGTAGCTGATGCCCTTGCCATAGTTGTATGTGTACATGCCTTGATCTTTCCAAAGGAGCAGAAGAGATCGAATGCCAAGTTCGGGGCAAGGTCCTGAGTCCTGCTTGGTTGTGGAGATTGCCCCAGGGGTTCTCACAGGGGAGTGCACAAGCACTGACCCACCACAGGGAGACCTGAAGCAACTGAGATCTCCTTGAATGTATACCGAGCTGATGATGAGTGACTGGGGGAGTGAATCGGGGCAACGGACCTTCGGTGGTGGCTGTGTGGGTGGGAATGGGTGAAAGGGAGGGTGGAGGAGTCCAAGTGTTTGCAAGACAATGCATCTTCACCCCAGTTCTGTCTGGTGTTGTACAGGTGGCTTTGCAGGCAGCAGTGGGGACTTCAGCACTTCTGTCAGGTTTCTGTGAGTTTCGGCTACAGAGGGCACACTCAAGTGTCTTGGCACTGAGTGTGTACACAGTGCCGGCTGTTGTTCAGGCTGGGAAGCGATATCAGTGGTATCAAATGGAGCTGGTCCAGAAATGTCACTGCTGGGTTAACCACTATTGACTATATTAACACACAAGGTGGTGCAGCAAGTGGCTATATGCTTGTCAGAGCAGGTGATTGCAGAAGACTAGGAAGGGCAGCAGGCTCACTAAAGGACAAGGCAGCTTGATCTTAAGAAGGCAGAGAAGTTGCGCGAAACTGGTAGAGGTAGAGAAAGAAACACCCATCCCATTCTTGAAATCTCACTGGCTTCTCATTCTTATGAATACCTTATGGCTTCATGGTATTGCCATGCTTTTCTGGCATTTGAATTGTGAAAGTTTCAAATTATGTTCTCCTGTGGTTGGCCAGAATACTGCAAATCAGCAAGAACCACCTTATTTTTTTTTTGCCAGTGGGACAGAGAAGAATCACAGTTTTTTCTATGGAAAAATAGGAGTTAAGCTGTTAGAGCTAGGGTGATCTTTTTTCTAGGTGTGGTCAGGTTTTGGTTGGTTGGTTTTTCCTCCATACCAAGCTTTTTCAGATCTGTATTATTTTAGTTAGAACATGTTACTATTTTTATTTCTCATCAGCCCAAACCATTGACCTAATATGTCTTCTGAAGTAAAATGCATTATTCGATACAGGAAAATTTGTGTCAGTTTAAAAAAATAATTTGTGTGCTCACCAGCGAAAGAGAGCCCTTAAGGATCAGGTCTCAGGCTCTGAATCTGCAAATGAGTGCTGATTCAGGTAATCCAGTTTTTGACAAGCTAGTCAGCACCCCACAATGTCACATTGAGGCCCAAAATGTATTTAAAGCAGCTGTTTGCTAAGATCATGCATGTGCCCATCCATTTGTTTACAGAACTATCCTAAATGCAAGGTCAAAACTTCACTGTATTTTAGCTAAGATTCTGAAAATAAAGAAAATCCAGTGTGCTTTACTTCTCAATTTCAGTATATTATGTGTTAATTTAAAACTATTCCACTGCTGTGGAGAGCAAAAAGTGAACCTGGCTAGCGGCAATGGTGAAGATAAAGACTCTGAATTGTTCTGACCCCACGAAGAGAAAATCCCAAGCACACAAATCAATTCTACTGAGAGAAAAATAGATCAGGTCCTTAACATTCTCGCAGCTATATCTGAGTCATGGCATTTTAGTAACACCATTAAGAATGCTATTGCAAATTATCTAATTATTCAAGGAAGAAATTCCCCAACCTAGGCTTTCTACCAAATCCCTTCTCGCCATTGCCGGAGGATTGCTCTGAAAAAGGATGGCCTTATGCTGGCAGAACCCTTGTGGAAGTCTGTGGGAGCCTGCTTTCACTGTGAGCTGCAGGAAACAGTTGATGAAAAAATAAGTCTGATGGTAAGCGCTGTCAGGCAAATGGCCAAGTCCAAGAAGGAATATAGGCACTCTTACTGATCTCTGACAGGCAGGGGCTTTCATTTCTTCAGATGGCTAGTCCTGTATTTTCTTTTGTCTTTTAGGATTAACATAGCAAAGTTCAAAAGCTTGCTTATTTTCACAAAGAATAAGTAAGTGGTGTGTTTTTAAGAGCCATGGGCAAACTGGGCAGCAGTGCAGAAAGGGGAGTCCTGTTGAAGATGGTTAAAAAGCCCGGGGCAATCTTAGATTACCCAACAAGCAGATGGGTTGCATTGAGTCCACCATCCTCTGGCCCTGCTTCATTGCTGGATGGAGGATGACAATGAATGCTGGAGCATATGCAGGGATGCCTCACAGCTCGTTGACAGCAGCTGTGCCAGTGATCCAGCAGGTATACCCAAGAGATGAAAACTAGTCCCAGGGCAAATGGAGCCAGTGCACTGTCTTGTACAGGCGTCCTAGATGCCCCAGGTTTCCTAAAGAAAACCAGGGTGTGGAAGAAATGAAACACCAGGGAGTGTTGTACCCACAAGTTTCTTTGTATCCTTGCAGAAGTCCTTAGAGGCCACTAAACCAAACACACATCCCTCACAATCCTTGAGGCAAGAAAATACAATCTGACTGAAAAAGATTGCCCTTTACAGAGATTTAGGAATGCATCAGATCTAAGCATGGGTGAAGCAGTCTACTGAATAACAGCATATGTGGCTTTGATTTAGGAGTTGACAAGCCAAGCTTGCACCAGTATCCACCACACATGCAGAGTTCCCCAAGAGTTGTGTGGCCTTCACAGGCCATGCTTCTTCCAGGTGGCACCACTGTCCTCTTATTGCTGTGAACACACGTACCATGCAAGCAAAATCCTTGTGCAGTGCCTTCTTTTCTGTGCTGTTTCTTCTTGTCATGGTTTCATCTGGGATAGAGTTGACTTTCTTACTTGCAGCTGGTATAGTGCTATGTTTTGGATTAGGGATGAAAATAAAGTTGGTAAAACACTGATGGTTTTGGTTGTTGCTAAGCAGTCATGGCCTTTTCTGCTCCTCGTACTGCCCCACCAGCGAGTAGGCTGGGAGTGCTCAAAAAGTTTGGAGGAGACACAGCCGGGACAGCTGATCCCAAATGATCAAAGGGATATCCCATACCATATGACATCATGCTCACTATATAAAGCTGGGGGAAGAAGGAGGAAGCAGGGATGTTCAGAGTTGAGGCGTTTCGTCTTCCCAAGTAACCATTACGCATGATGGAGCCCTGCTTTCCTGGAGACAGCTGAACACCTGCCTGCCAATGGGAAGTAGTGAATGAAATCCTTGTTTTGCTTTGCTTGTGTGCGTGGTTTTTGCTTTACTCATTAAACTGTTTTTATCTCAACCCATGAGTTCTCTCACTTTTACTCTTATGATTCTCTCCCCTGTCCCGGCCTGGGGGGAGTTAGCGAGTGGCTGCATGGTCCTAATTGCCAGCTGGGGTTAAACCACAACACTTCTCTACTCTATGTGGAAGGTCTTTCAGACCAACACTCTGGTGCAGAAAAACATCGCACAAGAAGCGAATCTTCCCCTGGGCAGGCACAGAGCAAAGACGATTTGTTCCACCCCTTTTCACATATCTAGAAGGTTAGTCTTGATGGCTGTGCAACCTGAGACTTGCTCTTTCTTGAATCCCATCTTTTGTGATCCACAGTGGACTTTGTATTGCTTTGATACACAGTGTGCAGGGTTGGGCCAGCTACAAGCCCTTCCAGCTCCCAGAAGCACAGCCCACAATGAAGTCAGCAGTTTTGCCTCCTGACTTGACACAGACCTTCACTTCACTTGTGGCTCCTGTGAAACAACTTGGCTGTAAACCTAGCTAGGCAGGTTGAACAGAAGTTTTGCTGAAGTAAGATTAGCCAGTTCAAGCTTTGATGTGCACCCAACTTCCAGAAGTGGATGTGCTCTAAAGAGACACATAAATGTTTTCTTTGTGAGAAGGTACAATATTATTTAATTCATTGTGACATGTCAGGATTTCCATTACAACAATAAGCTTGAACAGGAGTACATGCTTTTTTGAGAGAGGGAGAAGAAAACCAGAAATACAAAGAACCATCACATATGTATAGCTACTGGAAAAAAAGAAAAATCCAAACCCTACTGCACACACAGAACAGAGATTTTATAATTTTAAATGTTTTAAGTGCACCATTCATGCCTAGGGTGACCAATTATCCATCTTTTTTATGTCTTAGGGAAAAGTATTATAATAATTGCAGGCCTTGATCAATGGTAAATGAGTCATCTAACGACAAAACTGTAGCAGAGTCCAAACCTTTTAATTCAAGTACGTTTTAATCTCCAGTCCTGTTTAATTATCCAGTTATGGCAACTTGGATGCAGAGTGATAGAGTGCGCATATTGAGTGACTTAAACTCCAGATTTTATTTGTAAACTATCAGTGAAGAGGATGGTAAGTAGGACTAGATCCTGACCTCTTCTGAGTGCTATTGCACTTACTTAACCCAGATGAAGAGCGTGCCCAGAGAGTTAACAGGAGTTCAGTAAAACTTGTGTGAAACTGGAGAGTCATCACACTTTGAAAGGCAGAAAGAGGAATATGTGACAGCTTGCATTATGACCTAGAAACTCAGTCACTCCATTTTTATAACCGTTCTGCACCAAACGCAGGAACATAGCCCTGCCCTGCTCCAGAAGGTATAATGTCCAGTCATACAGTTTGTATGGAAAATACAAGGGTTCTCTGAACTTACGGTAGGCTCGTGTTTTGTTTTGCCTTTTATCTACCTTGTTTTCCCTAGTCTTTGGTCTTCTGTGTTTGCTAAAGCTATTCAAGAATGCAGTGCCAAACAACGCCCAATTACTGCTCTGCAGCTTTTATATGAGAAGGTAGCCTCTCAAAAGTACTCATCCTAGGCAGCAATCGTTACCTTCACCCACAGTTAAGGTTGCACAATCATTTCCATTACAAGAGTCTTTTCTTCCCCCCCAGCCCCCCGCCGTTTTTTTCCGAAGTTCCTTGCGACTTTGCTAAAGTCTTGTCGTTCAGGCTGAAATTTTCCATGCTAGGTGTCTACCTCAGGCCTCTTTTGCTTAATTTAAAAAAAAAAAAAAAAAACCAACTTAAATATCACCTATTTCTGAGAACAACATGATGCAAAATGTGTACATCTGCCCACACTAGAAATCTTACTGTCAGTTGAAAAGCTCTGGTGCATTCACTCCTTCCCCTTGTTTTGAGGTCAATACAAAGCTGCCCTGCTTTTTAGAAGTGCCTTTGTCATTGCTGTGGTATTTCTTGGAATCTGAAAAAATTGTAGGACTGAATCACTCAGGCTGTGCCTGGTTAGAAGGGACCTAGAATTTGGAAACTAAATTCTGTAAAAACGTGCCAGCCTTTCACGTGGAAACCGGCATAGCCTGAAGTGTCACAGCAGTGGCAGCACCTGCCGGGCCTCAGGCAAAGAGCACAGGCACCAGAGAGAAGATGGTTGGCCACAGGGAGAAGATTTTCCTCTCTAGATACAGAACTTAGTTTGGATCTGTTGTTCATGTTCAGCACATAATTTTGACATTCCCTGACAAACTAGGTACTTGGGGGTTCTTCTTAGGGTAAGTCTATGGATATGAGTTTTTTACCATAAGTAGTTTCTCTGTTATTTCAGGTGGGGAAAGGCTGATGAGGAGCTGGTGTTCCAGCTATATATGATAAACCTTGTGAGGGCTAAGGTGAAATTTTGATGTTGCCGTTGTTTAGCTTTCTTTTAATACTTTGGAAGCATTGTGGAATGTAATTCACACGACACCGTTAACATTGCAGCCATTCAGAAGCCAGGACTGTCCTTGCAACCGTATTCATCTGCCTTTTATGGCATGAGAATGGTGTGAAGAGTATAGAGAAACAGTTGAGAAATGATGATTCAAGTTGACCGACTGGAGAGATACATCCACCTCCAGACTCTGCTCATTAAACTGTTTCCTCTGGGACTTATGACTCTTCCTTAAGAAGCTTCAAAGTATTGCCATTTTCTTTATGTCAGTCTTCTCCCTCTGGCTTATGTTAATGAAAGTATTACTACACTGTGAATGAAGAGCACATAAGTGGCTAAAAGCAAGTGTTATGGCCAGATATCAGACCTTTTGTCATAACAACTAGGTGTCAGAAAAAAAAGGCAAAAGTGGGTTTTTTGAGGTGTGTATACTGTCTTACTTACATTTTTCCTCTTCAGAATGAAGCTGTAGGAGCAGGTCTGTGACGCTGCCACAAGTCCAGAGCAGCTGGAGACACGTCTGCTGCAAGCACAGACAGTGCAGGTCTGCCTAGGGCAGCAGACTGCTATGGGCTGCAAAGTGATGACTGCCACAGCGCCTGCTTCGCCAGTACGAAAACTTTGGCTACTGCTGGAGCTGTTTCTGTTGCAGAAGGGGCCAGGGTCCTTCCCCAGCAGCTGCCATAGGCCCCAGCGCATAAGGACAGGGTCTCAGCAGATTCAGCCCCAGTTCTCTTCTTTCTTCCTTCCCACCTTCTCCCTTGACACCTGCCTCTTCTCTCCAAGCAGCAATGGTAACTTTGCCTCAGCTGCTCAGTTAATTTGTCCTGTAAGGGAAGATGGGGTTACTGCTGAAGAAATACTAGAATCAGATTCTTGAAAAATACCTCACTTATTTAAAAATATTGAAGAGTTTTTCCACTAAAATGCAGAACACTGGGTTCTAGGAATGAGCTACATACGTGACTGAGGCTTTGCGACTCATGAGTATTGCAGTCATATCAACCTCAAGCCATCTCATGAGTCTCACACCATCATACATGCTCTTTAATTCTCTCTTCAACACACTTATGTAAAAAATTATAAAACGTGCAGAGACAAGTGACATCAAGAAATAATATACGTCTAACTTTTTAAAGTATAGGAACAAAACCAGCAAGACAGTTTTCCATATTTTCTGGTCAGGCTGACTCTTGGGATAAATATTAAAAGATGGATAACCACAGCAGCTTCAAATTTGACTTGTATTGTGAACTACATCAGGACTGATCATCAAGGCAAGATCACAAGGCAGATCTTCAGCTGCACTCAACTTACAAAAACTTGCAGTGGGTTCATGAAGCTGGAAGTGTGCGTGTTTGAGAAAGTTACAGTGCTGGAGCAGCTGTAATACAGGATCTCTGATACTCTGTTGATGTTGCTTAACTCTTAGTACTAATGAGTTTTAAGTGGCTTAGTTATCTTAAACTGCTCTAAAGGCTTAGACTGATTTAAGCAGTTTAGCTTATAGTTGTGCCAGTCATGGTTCATAGGGTTGAGGGATCCTGATTAAAGCAGTGTATGGTCAGCTAGTGTCAAGACGTATAGTTCAGCTCTGATGAAAGTTCGTTTTGAAAAGGTCATAATTTTCGGGCTTTTTTCCTGATTTTTCTTTTAAATAGAGGACTATCACACATGAAAATAGAGGCTTTGCAGCATTGAGGTTCAGGGCAGATACGAATTTCCTAACAGTAAGGATGTTCCCAAATATTAACTCTGGAACTAAGAGTTGATCTGAAAATCTAAAATGATATTTCAGTGCTCTTTGGCCTCAGTAATTTGGCACGTTACTTATTTTTTATTTTCAACTGGTGTCTTAGGATTTTTGCCTAGGAGTAGATCGTTGAAATAATGCCTAGCTCTTAAGTAGCGCTTCTTACCTGCTCGTTGAAGTAGCTGTTTGTATTGCCCATTCCAATGTGAAGAAAGGCAGTTGACAAAACTTTTAGGGGTTTGCAACAGCTACTTTGTTTTCACCTGGACATAGTAAGAAGTAAGAAGACACCAGTGCCTCTCCTTTCCCCATGGGGAGGGAACTCGCTGTTCCCATAAAACAAGGCTGAACCAAGAAGACCCGTCAGACTAGCAGTCTGCCTGGAAGCGTTTGTGTGAGAGGCAAAGGCAGATGGCCATCCTTTGCATCAGGAAGAGACTCAGGGCACATAGAAGAGAAAGGGCAGCAAAGACCTGGGTTGGGCAGGGAACACAGAAGGCTCTGAAGTTGGCGACACTGAGCACAAGCCCTGTGGCTGTGCATTGGAACATGTTAGGTTTGCTAATCATCATCTGTATAGCCTAGCTTTTGCCAGCACCAATTGATTATAATTATAATCTGCATTAGCACTGTTTTGCTGAAAGGCTTTCTGGAGCTCAAGCTGCAATGAAGGGTTGCAGCCCTGTGATTCTTCTCTAGTGTTGAAGGGGTCCACGGCCTGGTGATTCGCCTCATCTTCCTATCACAACTCCTCACTCCTGATGAGGGTTTATTTGCTCATTGGCAGCAAGCTTCTCCAAGGAGAGATTGCTCTGCCATTGATTCAGTTGGAAATGTAAGAACGGATCTTGCTGAGTGAATATTTATGTCTGGAAGATGCTTGGCACACTGCTAGGAATGCTTCACTATTAATAACAGTAATACTGTCTCTCTAGTAAAGATCTTTACAAACACAGAAGAGAAGAAAAGCAAGACAAGTAAAACACTACAGCTGTCCATTCATCCTGGGGCAGTTTCAGGAAAATCCTTCACCAGGGACAACGTTGAGTTAAAAAATCCCTTTTGCTAGTGCCACAAGCTCTAACTGGTGAAAAGATAGGGTCTGTTTGCATTTGTGCTGAAGAGATAATGTTTATATGTTCCTAATTTTTAGATAACACCATAGAAACACTTAAGAGGATAAGAAATACAGCTGGATAGCAAAAAATAAGACAGTGCCAGTTGTGTTCCTGTGGCCTTTGATTTAGTTTTTGAGTGTATCAGGCACAGCTGCATTAGTCATAGGCACACATGATGTGTCTTTCGGGCTCTGCCTCACTTCTGTCTTTTTAGAATGAGACTGGGAAAGTTCCCCTGCTCCCCTTTCAACCAGTCATTCCAAGTCCTTCATCACCATCATCACTTCACCACTTTACATTATAAATACCTTCCCCACTGCCTTGTGAGGAAAGAGGCTGTTATTGTACCCGTGTGACTCATGGGAAACTGAATGACAAGAGTATTAAGTGGTTTATCCAAGGATACATTGAAAATCTGGACAAGTCAGGGAGTTGAACGCACATCTCCCAAGTTCTAGCCTTTTTTAAAGGCCACTGAACTTCAGCAGAGGATGCCTCAATGCTCCTAACAAGCTTGAAAGTCTGCAGAATAAAAGCACACATAGAAATCTGATCCTTTGTGTTAGATCAGAATTCAGAAAAGAAGTCATTAACTCCTTAAATTTCAAATGTTAATTGTTGCCTTTAGGTAGCCACACTTCATTGCCAAATGCTCTGGATTGCATATCTACGTTTACCTGACATAAAGGTGCAATCAGTGCTGGGACAGAATGCAGTAGCAATCTTTCTGCATCCAGCAGTTCTGTAAGAAATCACAGAACGGCTTATAAAAAGGACAGGAGGTGATTTGTGTATTTGTAGCCTGGGTCAAGCTTTTCTAAAGAGCTAGTGGGTGAGAAGGACCAGAAATTCAAACTACCTACCCTGTTCTGCTGGTTCCTAATTGTCCCAGCAAGATCCCTAATTATGGGAAGTCGTGCAGGAACCAAACAAAGGCACACAAAAAAACATATCTGGAATTGCAGAACAAAAATGGAAAGCACCCTGGGAATCTAGAGAAAAATATCTGTGCAGTTAATGTGAAAGAAGAAAATTTAAAGCTCAGAAAAGGTTTTTCTGCTCTGTTGTTTGAGACAATAGGGATTTAGTAAAGAATTAGTCTCCATCAAAAGGTGAAGGAGTAGGATCGCTGTCAAAGAGGGAAAACATGTCAGAGCCAGAATCTTCAGCTGGTCTCTGATGTCAGCCTGTCTTTATAAAGCTGTGAAGTCAGTGATGAGGTCAGCACATTGCCTGGGAGACAGATGAGACTTGTCTGTCTTTCATCGAAGAGCCTGGAGAAAGTGGGAGAATCAAAGGTGGTTGTGCAAATGTGGTGGTCTTCTGAACTACCTCTCTTGACACCAAGAGGAAAGATGGAGAAAAAAAGGCAATCGAAGAGGCAGTGCTGGAAGGAAGAAGTAAGAGAAGTCAAAACTAGGTCCAGAGGAGAGGGAAACCCAGGAGAAGATGTGAGGATTTATCCCAGTGCTGGAACAAATTCTTCAGAACATGAATATATAGTCATCATTCTTGGGCTGGAAGTGTGGATCCTGGAATAATTCTCCAAGGCAAAGAAAGTGATCTCAGAATCAAAAGGGTTTTCTAATTGAAACTTGGGCTAAGACGAGACAAGAGTACAGACTTGTTCTTAGCTTGACCTCAGTTTAGGATTGAGCAGGAGATTCAAAAGATGACTGAAGATATTTTTTTAAGGGTAATTCCAGTTCAAAGAATTAATGGAGCTTGAAATAACTTGCTAAGTATAAATACAGAAGACTTATAGGTCAGGAGGGTACTTTTTGTCCATGCCTGCATCTGAGACTAGATGATCTCTCTCGTTAAACCTCTGTTTCTCATTTGTGAAGACTGGATGATACCCCTCACCTCTTGAAACTGAGGTAAATGAGGGCACCTTCCAGAGTGGAGTGAGCTGTTTTCTGCCCTCCCAGCTATTGGCCTTGCAGTCATTTTAAGTCTGATGTGAGGATTGGAAGGGGGAGACCGGCTGTGATTTCCATGAAGTAAATCTCCTTTCTAGCAAGGATACTTATTAGTTCTCAAAGCATACCTTGGATTCCTTTACTTTACTTTTCTCCCTGCAGACATCAGGCAGGACTTATCTCTGAGACTCATGGCTGAATTTTGAAGGCAGATTTATCCTCTGTTATTTGCAGATACATGTCAGCAGGTTAATGGGGAGGTATGAAGAAGAAAGGACACACTATCGGAGTGTGATATTGGAGTGCCTCCTATGTGGAGACACAAGTGCCAGGGATTAGTCCCACAGTGAGCTGTGAAAGATCTTTGCTACAAATCATGTCAAAAGAAGCAAAAGCTAATGTTTACCTCCCCCCCAGTTTAAGGCTTTCAGCTGCAGAGAAACAAAGCAGAAGAGAAATGAGGAATGAAGTCCCATCAGCCACCTGCTGTCAAATGGTTTCACCTGCTCCTGGGAGCACAGGTTGGCACAGCTGTGAGACGCAGGCCCCACCACTATCCTAGTCTAAGAAAAGAACTGCGTCAGAGGGACAAGCATTGCTGATAGAAGTTGTGTGCCAGCTAAATAGGTAAGTGAAGCTATAATGGTCTGTGGGGGGTTTTTCTTGAGGAATCCCACTTTGTGGAAGATTAAAAATTGCATTGATTGACTACTTTTATTGGAAAATGTGAAAAAAAAAAAAGGTAATTTCCATTAGATCTTAGACTGGCCAGCCAGAAAGAGTTAGAGCATGTGATTTCTAAGACTCAATCCTATGTGTGCAAAGCAGGGTTAATATCCTTTCCCAACCATTTCTCAGAGTTGTTCTGAGGATGTGTTCATTAAGTGGTAACAGAGAAAAAGTGGGTTTTCATGGCACAACGTAAGACTGCTTAGCTGGATATAACATGGCTTTAGGACATGTGCATTGTTCAGAGCTGGCCCCGGTAAGTTGGCCTAGCACTTCATTGTGCCATGGAGACCTGCAGACTATGATACTGTGCTGAGAGTACTGGGAAGAAATATGTCCAGGGAAAATACGAGTTGCGCATTCAGTGCAGGATCCAGCTTGTGGGCAGGAGACAAGGTGCAGAGACTCATGTGAAATGAGGACAGTAAGGATGAACATGTTTGTTTGTTCAGTCCATGGCTGTATGAGATGGTAAGTCCAATTCTAGGACCAGAGCAAACGTACCATGGCCGCATGATGCACAGTGCTGAAACAGTACATACTTACTCTGCTGTGTCAAACGCTTTTTAAAGAAGTGAAGGGACACTCTGTTCTGGCAGATTGTATATCATGCACAGTCTGTCTGCGCTTCAGTGACTTCATGATGAGTCAAGTATGGTCTGTCCTTCCACAGCTGGTGTAAGTCCCCTATATGAATATAAAGCTTCCTGAATGCCATCTTGTGAGCTTTGGCTGAAGAGATTATTAAAATGTGATTGTATGCATCTATCTGGTCCAGATGAAATTTGTAGTGCGGTGACCCAGTAGTGCACAGGCCACATATCAATGATCGTAGGATCACTGTTCAGGTTCATCAGTTCCCTGTGCAGTGTGTGGTATGGGTTCCTCAGGCAAAACAGCTTGTGGTCCTGCAACTGGAAGATACAGTGCCTTACCTCCAACAGGGAACAAAGGTTTCATCAGCAGTTCTAATCCTGGCATTTCCTACCTGTGAGTGCATGATTTTGTGTCCTTGGTGATGTTCTTTTTGTGTGTCATATGATCGTAAGTCTATGCTTGTGAGCGTTTTCCACGCAATACTTGGATATTTTGTCTGTAGCTCTTTAACAGTGTGCTTTTGTGTCTTCCTTTGCAGAACTTCTGATACTACTCTGTTTATAATCTTTAGTGATCAGTTCTGCTGTGAAAGAAAGCCGCCTAAGACATGATTGCTTAAGCATCTACAATAATGAGACTAGATGTTTTGGCATTGAGGAGCTGCTGTAAACAGAGCTTCCTTTGTGATGGATTCCTACTGGAAGTTATTGAAATCTCATATCAGTATTTTTTGTTAAGTTTTAAAACATACTGCTTCCTTTATTACCTGCATCGCTAGCGATTCTCTTTGTCATTCAACAAATTAATAACACATTTGTGTTCGAAGCCAGTTTTGCATCTGAACTTGAGGGTGACTTTCACCAGAATGCAATTCAGTTACGTACTGTGTCAGATGCCAGGTGCTGGGGCCAACCTGGAACGAATACTGAGCTGGTTTGTTACAGGGCTCTTGGAAGTGGGGCTGCTTTCATGCCTCTGCCAGGAAGGGATGAGCAGCCTTCCTTGCTGTGAGGCTGCTCCCTGTGTCCCTAACCAGAGCTGCTGGTGGCTGTTGTCCCATTAGGAGCTACAGCAGCTAACCTGATTTTCAAAGGGGAGCTTGCCCTTGGTAAGATCAAAAACCTTCACGCTGCAAATTGAGTGCACTTCTAAATAAATGCGGCACCTCTCCAGAGGAGGGTCAGGTTTTCCAGCAACACAGCAAAAGTGAATTTAGCTGCTGTATGAGGAACAGATACTGAGATCTACTATGACAGAAAAGGGAAGGAAGGGATGGAGTATGGCTGGGAGGAGCAGTGGTGGTGACCCTGTGTAGAGATCAGAGGAGTGAGGACAGATCATGCTGCTAGCCCTGATGCTGGGAATAGCAGCTGTCCACGCACTCTGACCCCAGTCAGCCAGAGGTGGCGGCAGCAGAAGACAATCTGGCTCTTCAGCACCCTGAAATAGGCAAAATAGGCAGCTGGGTCATAGCTGGTTTGTGTGCTTTGGTTTCCTGCTGTGGGAAGTTAAATGCATTATTGATTCCTAGAGCCAGTCCTGCACCTGTCTACGCATGGCCTCAATTATTTCTCTTTATGTTTGCATTGCATTACTCTCTCCCTCTCACTGCTAAATCCCTGCCCGTTCTTGTGTGTAGTCCATTGAGAGGGAAAGACCTTACCAGCACTCTTTTGTAACAAGGATGCTCTTTTAATTCAAATGGTAGCAGTCTGTGTGGTTGTACTGAACGTCTTTGTTTCCATCTCCTCCTGCCTACCTCTGCAGGGTGGGCTACTGCACACATTTCAGGTCTAACAGTAACATGATGGTTTGTCTCGCAGCAGACATGGCTGAAGCATATGAAAGGACAATAAGCATTCCCCCAAACTGCCAACAAGGGTAAATATTAGCTTCATTAGTGGGAACTTCTCTCTTTTTCATGCCAGCACATAATTTCAGTGTTGCAGCAGCATCTTTAGTTCTTGTCTGCTAACTGCTGAGGCCATGCTGACTGGGAAACTACCCATGTGCCTCAATCCAGGAGAGCAAGGGGAGCATTTTCCCCACAGCACATGTCTGCTACACAAGCTTCATGCTAGAAGTGTTGTGGGGGCGGAGTGTGACAGACTAGCAAAAGAGGGAAGTGTGACCAGAAGTCTGATGCCCTGGATATCCCTGGCGTGGAAGCTGCAGCTGTGTTTCAACAGCAGCAGCAAAGCACAAGAAAAGTGAGCAGCATCTCTCTTGTCCCTAGCGGCAGATCAGCACCGACTCTAATCCAGACAATGTGACAGGGGGCAGACGCAGTTTTGTCTGGACCCTGGGGACCTGCCAGCTGTTCACAGCTGGGAGCCAAGGCAGAGCTTCCACGGGAGTGAGGAAATATGGGCATCATCCAGGGCGAGATGATGAACAGAAAGGAACTGGCAGATGGAAACAGAGAGGGTATCATATATTGAGGAAAGTGGTTGATGTTCAGGAATAGTTGTCCTGAGGACAGTGCTAGCTTATTGAGGGCATTGGCTTGGAGATTGCAGTGTGTTCTGTGACCCAAAGGTTAGAAAGAATATTAGGTTTAGCAAGTGCAGCAATACAGTAAGGAAGCTAAGCCAGCTCACAGAGTAAAACCCAAGAAATAGTTGAACTATATCATAGACTTGCATAGAATTGCTTACTAAGTTGATAGGCCTTGCTATTGAATATGGGTTGCAAAGCTTTAAAATGCAGCTTCCTATCCTCTTCCCTTTTTCTGATACGCAAAGTACGTTTGGCAGGCTTATTTGGATCTCATAAAAGGCTGGAGGGGTGTTTCTGATGCTCTGGAAGAAAAACAGGGAGAAGTTTCCCACAGAGAGTTGTGGGCAGGCTGGATTGGAGCAGTGCCCCTGCTGCTCCCATGCACACTGCTGTCCAAGCAGCCTCCCACACAGAGAGTACCGTGTGCTCGCACGCAGGGAGCAAATGTGGAATAGCTTGGGTGTTGCAAATGATTCCCTCCATCTTCATACATACAGGCTTTCATCACAGAAAGCTGAGCATCCATGCTGACGTTTTCACCAGTTCCACTGTGCCAGTTTACTTCCACACCTGAGATTGTACACTACTGAGTTTCTCTAAACTGAAGGAGCCCTCTGAAAATGAGGAGGTGGTTACCCAGCTCTGCGCTGGTTTAAAACTAATCTTTAGAAATTACTTAAAAATTTATTTTTAAAATCCCCTTTAAACTTAACTAGTGCAATTTTCTTGTGGTAGCAGAGGCAAAGAGGAGAAAAGAAGGGAAGAGGGCAGAGGCTGACCACCTGCGTGGGTATGTGCATGCTGCCTTTAGAAACAAGGCCTGGCTTAGGCATTTGGATGTTGCCGTTTCTTTTCTCTTTAGGAACCGGTCTAGAATTATTTATGAGCTGCCAACTATTGATAATATACCTGAGTGGGACAGTCTCAGTTTGGCTTTGTACTAGTTACCTTCTCATTGCGATTTCAAACAAGACCAGCAGGGCAGAAGCATGCCTGCAGTTGAGAGAGGACATATGCTCTCTGCCCATAACTTGATCTTTTCCTGTGGACAAGTCATGTAGTTTCTCTGTGCCTGGGATGGTGGCTTGATGACACAGAGTCTTCTTTGGTAATGCAGGCTTCAGGTATTGCTGCTTCACTTCCCATCATCATCATCGTCCTCTCCTTCACTTTCTCCTTCCTCCAGAGCTCATTCCTGCTCCTGTGCCACTGCATGTTACTACTGTGTTCATCATCACTCAGCATTTTCCCAGCAGTATTATCAGTCTGGTAACTGCTGAGACTATAAAATACAACAACAACAAAAAAGCTTTGTTAGTTTTGTTTGTTTTTCAGTTGGAATAGTCACACCATCTGGTTTATGGAGTAGCGCACAGTTGAGGGTCAGCCTGTTGGGAGGTGGCGATGGCACACGGAAGGAGTGAGGAAGAGGCAGAAGCAGCAGTCGCTGAGGGCCTTGCTGCCATCACGTTCTTCATATTGACAAACTATGGCCTCCATTTCAGCATTAAGCAGCAACGAGAAAAGGTGCTGTGAGTCATCACTAAAGGATGTTTACAAAGTGTTTTAAGATCCTTACCGATACCTTGCAGAGAAATGTCCTTGAAGAACAGACATCTCTGTTCTTACCCTCCGGATTTTCTAGGCAGACAGTAACAAACAAGAATCACTGCAGGTCATGGCTAGCCTTGAACTCCCGCTTGGGAAGAAGATGCCTGGATCGTGTAAGAATGACACGTTTTGAGAAAGAGGGAGGAGGGGTTGTTAGGTTGCAGATGCTTTTCTGTTGTCTAATTGCGAGAAGGTGGAGAGAAGACTCACAGCTACGGGTCAAGCTTTTGACCCTGTTCAGTATGCAATGGGTTTGAGAAACTTTTGTCTAGCAGGCTGCAACTATTAAGAGCAATAAGGCTATAATTTGCAGTTACCAACTGGAATGTTACAATTCTCCCATTCCACCGTAGTTGTTTGTTGTCATTCTTCTCCCTCAACTCAGTTGTCCCGTCTGTGGTGCTGGCACGAGCGTTTATGTCGTAGTGCTGTGAACCGGGTAGCCATTTTGAGGGGAAAGTTATTTTTCATCCTGAGCTAATTCAGCACCCAGGTGCACAAATGCTGGGGTCAGCTCAAGCAAGAGGGAGGTGCAGGAGCATGAATGAATGATTAAAGGTGAAAAACAGCAAGGCTTTTTAAGCCAAGTTAAGCAGCAGTGGTGTGTCAGTCCAACCAGAGTGAAAAAGGGAAATGAGCGCTTGCCTATCTTCTGGAAGTCTTGGCTTTTGCCTTTTTAAAAGGCAAATGAACAGAAAATATGCACCAAGACTTGACAGCTAATTACAGCCAGGAGAGAAAAGGAGGCAGGGAAAACATAAACAAGTTGAGCAGAAAGATCTTATAAAAACATTTTCTGCTGCAGAAATCTGCTTATAAAGGAACACACAGAGGCAGCCCTCTTTCAGCAGGTCCGCTGATTTGGCGGCACGTTCACTGCTCTCATAAAATTCTTTGTCCCCCACTGAAGAGATTCTTTATCCCCCACTGAAGAGATTCACCATCGCACCCATGCACCAACTGCTGCACAGCCCAGCTCTACTTTGGGTCACCCAGCAAGCTGGATCACCTTCCTGATCTGGCTGAAAACTTACTCAGAAGAAATCACTAGATCTAGCACAAAAGAAGGGCTTGAATCATGCAGCAGTCCAGGGGTTGAGGAGTTTAAGCCAACTGTGAAATGGCCAGGGCGCAGATCAGAGACTTATATTTTCCCCATCTCGTAGGATACCTAATGTGGGAGCAAGAAGGTAGTGTTCAGGGAACACAGTCGGCCATGTAGTGCACTATACATTATACTAGGCAGAAGATTACAACCAAGCAAGAGCTCTATTTTACAGAAGCACTGAGATCACTGTATTGTTGAATTAAATGTTTTGTACTTGAGACGGAAGTAGAGTGTCTTTGTTCTGAAAGGCCTCTAAAGCCTCCAAAGACAGCTCCGATATGGTGGGAAAAGTTGTCATCTGCAAGGAACCATTCAGCATCCAGCAGGTAACAACCCCTCTGCAGCGACACTGATGCTGTTTTGGGAGGGATTTGAGATGAGAGCTTGGTAAGGAGGGAGTTGCTTTTATGACTAGAAGGAGTCAGGGAAGAATATGGAGAAAAGAGGGAAGAGAAGTGAAAATCAGTTGTGGAGGGAGGCTGGTCTGAGGGGATCAGAAAAGAGGATGTAGGAGCAAACTGCTATTCAAGAAGAAATGCCTAATTTAAAATTTTAGAGGATATGGATGACATTGTGAGTACAACTTTGAGCTTACCAATGTGATTACGTGTCAGTTCCTGCCAGCCTCCAATATAATGACCTGTGCACCTGGCTCTTTGCAATATGTATTTTATTTTTTCTTTTTTTCTTTTTTCCACACAAGCCGGTATGGCTCTGGGTTAGAAGACTCCCCGTGGCTCTCTAAAGGGAGTCACTCCGGTATAGTTACTGGTGGGTGGGAGGAATATTTATTTTTAGTGGAGCTTTTGGAAGTGGGGGGACAAAAGAAGGGAGGACCCGTGCAAGAGCAAAAATCTCTCATTTTTTTTTTTTCTTTATTTGTATGCTGCTGCTGTACCCTGCTAACCTGTTACCCCAAATACAGCTGTGTTTCAGAAATGGGAAAAGTCCTTGCAACACCCTGTGGGATCCCAGGGGATGGGATGCACTAGGCCAATGGGAAAATTGTGCAGCACTTGTCCTTTAATTGACAGCTCTGTCCTTGCTCGTGGAGTCAGCGTCCTCTTCTGACTAGACTCCCCATAGGCTTTTTGCTAGCCCAGTTCTGTAGAAATTCTGCATCATTTTGTATGGTGGTGGTGTTGCATGGCACAGCTTTAAACATTGCAGGCTGGTGCTCCTTTTTTTTCTCTTTATCGCTTGCTTGCTTTTATTTTGCCCTTTGTTTCTTCCACCGTATTGTTCATTTATTTGCGCTCCCTTTGTGCCTTGTCTCAAGGCTGCAAGCAATGTCTCAGTGCAGGGAATTCATTGTGCTACCACGTCATAGTGGAAAGAGCTCCCATTCAGAGACAAAGGAGTATTTTTTTAAAGGGGAAACCATGTTATCCGCAGCTTCGTGTTTGTACAGCGCAATGTACAAAGACTGTCCCTTTTGGCATGACTTTATCTCCTACAGTTTATGACAAAGTATGAATTGAGAAAGAAATTATGACAAAGGAGCACGTTGGAGCCTGTTGAAGAGAAGGGAGAGCAAGCAGGGCCAATGTCCAAAGCCAGAGGCCACAGAGGGAACCCATGGTGTGCAGCTATGATTTGGTGCAAAACATCCAACAAGCAGGTGGGAGCAGAGAGCAGAGTCTACACCTCTGTGTGAGGTATCACGTTTCTGCTCCTGAGCTGCTGCAGTTTAAAGACACATCATTCGGTTGGACTTGATGATCTTAAGTGTCTTTACCAACCTAAATGATTCTATGACTCTATGTTTACCTTGAGCTGGTTGGTTTCAGTTTAAACTCGCACTCACGTGTTTGGCTGTGAAATGCAGCAGCTGAAAAGCAGGTACATGCCCCTGCTTCTGGATGGTGGGAGTGGACACTGAAGTGCTGTAACTGTCAGACACCTCTGCAAAATTTGTCCCTGAATGTAAGTTAGTGCCTGGAGTTCCCATGTGAGGTTCAAGACAGTGGGACCATCGGAGGAACAAGCTGCCGTGAATGCTAAATGAAAGAAAAAGCTCACCACTATCAGAGTTAAAAATATGAACAGGGATGCTTGGGAGGGAAAAAATAAGGATGCTTTGTTAATTGCACTGCAATACATTGCAAACATGGTACCTTCTTGAGCCCAGACTGCAAGGTGGGTAAGATACTACAGTTGGTACCCACTGTAGTATCTTAAGCCTGCACTGAGTTTGACCTGTTAGGGCTCCATGGAGAAATAGGGGAGGATGGTGGAAAAGGCAATGGAGACAGCTGGTGCCTGTGGGCAAGAATAGGGAAGGAAACTGAAGGAAAGGTCCTGAAACTAGGCAGAGCCATAGCATAAAAACCTTTCTAAGCAAGGACCCATATTCTGTGTTGGCTTCTGTAGGTACTTCTGCTGATACCGGTGTGCAGTCTCTCGCTTGGGTAGCACTCAGCAAGCAGCACGTGCTGCAAGACAGGAAGGGAGGGTGGTGTGAGCTGGTGATCTGTAGTGAAAGGAGAACTTGCAGAGTTGCTTAATACAAGTGGAGCTTCATGAAAACGCAGCTTCCTAACTGTGCTCTCCCTATACGAGTACTCAGCAGTAACTGGCTGGCACTGTGACTTGGTATTGGTCCTTGGCAAGACTGGGGCCCTAGAGCTGCTCTTGTATAAATTCACTTGCTGACATTCACACCTGAACACTTAGATTTGGCTTCCAAGCACTGGTGCCAAAATGTGTAACACATGGAAAGAAGTTGCTTACAAATACCTATTCCTTGTACCTGAATGAGCTTTTCACATTTATTCCTCACATGGTGGATGTTTCTTTGCATATTATGACATTCATAGCCTCCACTTCAGAGATCAGTGTGACTTCTAATAAGCAATTAAGTCCATGGCAAGTCAATCACTCTATAATTAGCTCCAATCTGTGTTCCCATTAGCTGCAACATCCTTTACCTGCCATTGAGCAGCCAGCAGTAAAAGGTGTGAAAATCCTTGTGACCTTGGAAATGCATCCAAAAAACTGAAGCAATCCCCTCTGGCCAGATACTTGCAGACTACTGATAGCACATAGCAAGAGTTGTCTGTTGGAGAAAACACTGCTGAGGAAATCCTCAACTGTGGTATTTAGTAAAGGTTGGTTCTTTTTATTAGTCTTGAGAAACTCTGAGAGGTAATTTAACCGATGGGAAAGTATGGATAAGCAGTCCTCATTAAGGTACTGAGTGTGTATCAATTTTGAAATAACTCTGGCTTTGCAGGCAGGACCAGATTTTTTTAAAGACATACAGTGATGTAAAGACACAGGCACTTAATAGGATTTTAAGCTGTTACCAGGCACTGCAGGGAAGATAGATACCTAACTCCAACCAAATCCTTAGTTAGATATTGCATAAACCAGCTTGCAGCTTGGGTTTGGTTCTCTTGCTGCTGTGCCTTTATGTACCAGTAGCTTTGAATGGATTCTATCTAGTGTTTCTTTAATATGCCACAATGCAGGGATAAACTTGGAAGCTAGTTATTTATCCCGGTAGTATTCTCTTGCTTTTTTATCATCTGATGGTATTTTAGTGTGTGCATTTTTCATCAGACACAAAAGACTACTAAACATGCATTTGCACAGAGAAAACAGCTCTCCTGTATTCCGGACAACAGGTACCTCCTGGAGTGTGAGCAAAACTAAACACAGTCAGGATTTTGAAGGAAGAGTTTTCCTCATCAGCGCTTCCTCCTCCACACCTTTAATGGCAAAAATTGCCCCAGACAGAAAGATATAAACAGTGAATAGTCTGGACAGTCCAGCAAAACCACTCAGGAGGTCTGTATAGAGCGTGTGTATCTATAATCAGCTCATTTTTAACTCTGTGACTTGAACAACTGCGTGCTGATCGCAGCATTATCCTGATAAGAGAAAAGCTGTTCCTCTGCAGAGCTCCCTGGCTTCCTAAATCCTCCTTCGCATCCAGCTACCTGCCCTGCTGGAAGGCATGTACCTCACTGTGGTGTGTGCGTATCTGTCTCTGAGGCAACACAGACTAGTTGTGCCGGAGCAAAGGGCCATGATGAAAAGGGGAAGATGTTATATGTGCATGGGGGAAACCTTTCAGGCATGGTAGGAAGATCCATATGTAAAAGGTGCCGAGTGGGCATCCAGCATTATACCAAAGAGCAGCATACTTGGGAAGGAAAACCAGCCAAGTTAAGAGGTGATCCTGCAACGACTTCTAGGGTGGTAACCTGTTACTAAAGCTGGGGGGAGTAGAGTAAAAAAGAAATTTTATTCTGCAACATTTTAATTTTTGTGTGTGGTTTTTGAACAAAACCATAATGTTTTCCCTAAAGTATAATTTCTCAAATGTGTTATTTAGGTTCAGCTGGAGCATCCGGAGTGGCTCAGGGTGCTTTTCCTTCTCACTGTTGACCTTTTGCATCATAGAAAGTTTAAAAATGGAAAATCCTCTTTTTCCATTCTGCTAGACACAATGTCATTGTCATCAATGTGTGATCTTGCAGAGAAAGTGCAAATTTACCTCGTATTTTCCCAAGGAAAACATTTTGATGAAATATGTTTGTGACTTTGCTGTGAATGGCTCACGCACACCCTCTGAAAGGCTTGGTTGCATTATGGGGAACTGGAAGGCTCAGAGGAGCCTGCGATAGTTCCCCATGCAACAAGCAGTTTTCTGCACTGTGGAGATTTCATGTGATTTAATTTACTGCCTCCTCCTAGAGAATCTGGTGCGTTATGGTCTAGACAAGTGGTGTGTGCGGTGGTGGGGAACTGGCTGACAGGCTGCACCCAGAGGGTGGTGGTAAATAGCTCCTTTTCAAACTGGCAACCTGTCACAAGTTGGGTCCCCCAGGGATCGATATTGAGCCCAATGCTGTTTAATATCTTGACAAGTGAACTGGATGATGGGATCAAGAAGTCTGCCGACGATACCAAACTGAGTGGGGAAGTGGACACTTTGGAAGGGAGAGCCACCCTGCAGGAAGACCTGGATAGGCTGGAAGAGAGGGCTAACAAGAACCTTATGGAGTTCAACAAGGACAAGTGTAAGGTCTTGCACCTGGGAAAACAAAATCCAGGAGTGCAGCCCAGGCTGGGATCTACCCAGCTGGGGAGCAGCTCTGTGGAAAGGCACCTGGGGGTCCTGGTGGACAACAAGTTCCACACGAGTGAACAGTGTGCTGCTGGGGCAAAGCAAGCCAACAGGGTGCTGGGCTGCATCAACAAGGGCATCACCAGCAGAGATAAAGAAGCCATTATCCCATTCTACTCAGCATTTGTCAGGCCACACCTGGAATACTGTGTTTGGTTTTGGTCTCTGCTATGCAAAAAAGATGTGGACAAGCTGGAGAGGGTCCAGAGCAGGTCCACAAAGATGATCAAAGGACTGGGATGCCTGACATACGAGGAAAGGCTGAGAGAACGGGGTTTGTTCAGCCTTGAGAAAAGAAGGCTTAGGGGAGACCTTATCACCATGTTCCAGTATCTAAAGGGTGGCTACAAAGAAGACGGAGACTCCCTTTTTGCAAGGAGTTACATGGAAAAGATGAGGAGTAATGGGTACAAGTTACTCCTGGGGAGATTCCAAGTGGACACAAGAGGAAAATTCTTCACAATGAGAACAATCAGCCATTGGAATAATCTCCCCAGGGATGTGGTGGATTCCCCAGTACTGGACACTTTTAAGATTCAGCTGGACAGGGTGCTGGGCCATCTTGTCCAGACCGTGCTTTTGCCAAGAAAGGCTGGACCAGATGATCCCTGAGGTCCAGTCCAACCGGGTATTCTATGATTATATGATTCTGGCACTGGCTTAAAATGACCCAAAGGAAAGCTTATCAGTTGTATGGGATGTCTCATCCAGGCATGGAATAAGGAATAGTTTCTGCATACTCCGTGCACCCAATAGCTATTTCACAAATACTGCTTTTCATAGACAGGTGCTAACTAGGCACTGCAACTGTTACAACTTGGCAGAAATCCTCAGCAGTTCCCCAAAATTTTATGCCTGTGGAAACACATCCTGTCTCGTTACACCAGACAAATGGTTTTCAACCTTCTTCCAATTTGCCAGCCACTGAAAATTCCAGCTGAGGTGTGGGCTCCTGTGGGGAGAGTAGCTTGCTTTTCTTGGTCTTTATCCATGGACTCCTTTAAAAATAATTCACAGACCCCTGTGTTCTCACATACTGCAGGTTGAAAACCACATTACTGGATTAGTAAACAGATCCACTGGTGAAATGAACGGATCTATTCCTGTCTGCAAGTAGTGCAGAAGTAGGGTGTGAAGTTAGTCCTGTTTCATTTGTTTGTTGTTAGACAATGTGTTCTTGTGGATAAGGCACTGGGCTGGCAGTCAGGAGACTGGGTAGCAAACAGGACCTATAGTTGTGCAACATGCTCCGCAAAGCAGAAAGCGTGGTTGATGCTTGTGGAGAGATGAGATGGGTACTTAGCCCGATATTTTAGAGACCTAGAAGCAATATTGGATAGAAAACTGGCTTCTGAAAAGGGCAAGTAATGAAGCATAGTTGTTGGATAGGAGAAGTTCTGAAAAGGACCTTTCCTGAAATACTGTGTTACTACAGAGAGATATTTTTCTGGGACATTAACAAAAGTGGGTTTCCTAGAGTGATGACAGTAGTAATAGTGCTGAAGATTTTGTGTTTCCATGTCCCAGTGCCACCAGAACAAATTTCCTCTTCAGTGTGTAGAGGACCTGTTTCTCCTGTATTGCAGGAGTCAGTAGGAGCATAGTACTTCATTGAGAAGTTCAGTACGTCTCCAGTTAAAACTGCATGAGCTGGCTGTGGTTCAGCCTGCTCTTTCAAAATTCCATCAACCTTTTAACTTTGCCAACAGGCTTTGGAAGAGCATCACATTCAGCTAATAAAATACAAGGGCTAAATTTTCCATTCCCCCTCCAAACTGCTGTCTGAATACAACCTGCTAGTAGGACATCATTATCACATCTTGCACCTCCTCAGGAAGCTACTGGGCTGATGAAGCTATCTGTAAGAGGTCATGAAAGTTTTTGCAAGAGGTTTGTGGAGAACTGAGTATCTGGGAAGAGGAGAAAGTCTCGTCTTCCTACTCAACATGCCTTCAGCCTGGTGAATAGAAATATAGGGACCATGTGGATATTGCTTTTCCAAGCTGGGATAGGTAAATGAAGGCTGCTTTCTTGCTGTTTGGATATGCCTCACAATGCTGAATAGGTTCCTGCAAAGCTGCTGCTAATTCTTCATATTGCACAATGCCAGAATGTTTTAAGTGATTCTTGCTGCTATCCTGAACAGCCAGTTCTTGCAGCTGGGTGTTTGGAAAGCAACAAGTTTGTTTTTAGTGATCAGTTTTAACTGTGGACTAAACAAGGGTTTCTCACAGAAGGGGAGACAATATAGGAATATCTTAAACCATTTCCATGGTTGGAAATGAAAGCTTCCAAACCTCTTCAGAAAGGACTTTCTGAATGAGGAGATACAAGGAGGAGAGGACTGTGTTCTATCATCTCTCCAAGGAATTAGTCCTAATTTAATGGATGAAGAGAACAGCATGCTTGAGATTTAGTCTGTGTGAGGTCCAGAAGTAAGGGAGGCAGGAGCATCACATCTTTTGTAGGTACACTGAGTATTTCAAGCATAATGTCTGCATTCAGGCTGTCCTGCACCAGAATGAATCTGGATTCTTTCCACAGCAGACAGGGAGACAGAACATCCTATGGTTTACAGCTGGATCTTCATGTTTGGAGGCAACCAGGGATGATCCCAGACAATCACCCATGACCCACTGCACTTGTACGCTGTTTTTGTTCTACATCTGACCTCACGTCCTCTCCATATATCTGCTAAGCACTGCAGATGTCACACTGAGTCCTAGGACTTGCAAGTGGAGAGTACTTGTCGAACAATCTTGTTACTCCTGGAAGGCTTCTCAGGAGCAGGATGTGCTGTTCGCGTCTGATATTGCCTTTAGTGTGTCTGGCCCCCACCTCTCTTTTATCACACACACTCATATGGCATTAGAGAACTGCCTCACGGCCACTCCTCTGCTGTCATTTTGGTGTAGGTCCCTGCTTTTTGGTTCAGAGACCAAATACAGTGACACTTGGCATTTACAAAACCATGTAGCCTATGCAGAGCATTGTCCAGATATGAAGCTGCTGACCCACATGCCATCTGTATAAATTAGGTCACACTGGCTGTTTTGTCTTCATAGTACAGATAAGGGAAATGACTTATCCTTCTGCAAAGTGGGCTGGAAGTCAGTACAAGGATTTTAGTCCCAGCAGGATTTGTGCTGCTTTATTTACCAGCCCTGAGTGGGGATAATAAAAACAAAGGCAAAAAAAAAAGTCATAAAGTGCAAGGTGCATATTGTGCCCCAGCAAGGGGATGTCGTGTGTAGGAGCCAGGGCACTGCCTCTAAATAGAAGTCTGCATTGTCATAGCAATACTGGGAGATCCCAGCAAAAGGCAAGCCTTATTTTACTGATATGCAAGTAAATGTATAGGAATAGAACATTCCTGCCCCACTGGCATTACAGTACATTTGCTGGAAGGAAAGCAGGAAAAGGATTCAGCTCGTATCATCCGATACCTCAGAGAGGAGGTATGACTTTTCCCAGGTCGTATTAAAACTTGTGGCAGAGCCAAGACATAAACCCCTTCCCCCTTTCAGTGCTTAACCGTCCCCCCTCCAAATGTCCCTCTGTGGCTGTGCCTACAAAGCTGTCGTTCTGAAGAGCGTTAGGATCTGCCTCCAGAGTGACTTCAGTGCAGTTTCTCTTCCTCACCCCCGCACCCCCTCTCATTAGCTTGAAAACTCCTATTTATAAACCTGCTCAAGCTTGCTTGTTCAGGGAGGAGGAGCCGAAGCACTCAGCACACAGCCGAGGAGACTCAGCAGAGATGCAGGCAGAGCTACTTCTCACTCAAAGGGTAATAACCAGATGGAACAAGTCAGCAGGAAGAGTGCCTGAAATGTCACAGAAATGAGATCAAGCAACAGCTCGAGCTTTGTGTCTGCAGGCAGAAGGGGGAGAATCACAGGCTCTCAGGAAAGAGTAAGAAAGAAGGGCTGAGTGGAAGCAGAATATTTAAGTGGATAAGCACATAGGACTAAATGGCCTAATCGTCTCCCCAGACCGTCACACTTCCAGTACACATTTTTGACACTCTCTCCCAGCCTCTCTGACAGTGATGAACAGGAGGCCTATAAAGCTGGCTTGATGGGAAAAAGTGTGCCAGGCTACTAACTGTGGAGTGACTTGTCACCTCCGCTGTTAAACAGATCACTCGCCTCCCTGAATCTCACTGGGACGCTGTTCGTAAGCACAACACTTGTTAAACTCAGGCTTGCCTGCAATTTCTGTAGCACCTGGTGATTTTGTGTTGGCAAGCTAGAGAACAGGCTGATGACAACATGAACCCCTGTGAGGGGAGAAGCGAGTACCTAAATAGCTGTCCTACATTGTATGGCATTATATACAACAACCTGACTTCCCTTAGCTTTCCTCCTGACTATATTTTATGGTAATGATCCAGACACGACCCAGCTATCTCTGCTGATCTGGGGAGCCACAGGACAATTAGGAAAGACCAGACAAGCTCATCTGCTATAAAGAAAGAAAAATAGCCAGTTCCTAAGTTTTATGTAAAGAATAAACAAAACTGCAGTTACCCATAAGGAGTTACATTCATGGGGAGAAACAGAACCACATTGTTCAAAAAATCAGAGAACAAAAAGGTTCGATGAGAATCCAAGACCAAAGCCATTTCTGTCAAGGGGCCTGCATCCACGTGCGGAACATAACCTCACCTCTTCCCCTTCCGGCTTACCAAATGATTTCACGGAGCTCTTCATGCTGGTGCGCAGGCATCTCCCTGAGCTCCTTCTCTTCCCTGGGCCTCTGAGCCAGTGGAGGGCAAAGGACCTGCTGTCCCAAGTGCTCTGCTCTGCTCCTCTCTGGTCCGAATTCCTCCCGTTAGTCTTGCTAATAGATTACCTCCCCTTGACATCTATGCTGCTGGGTGCTTTGTCATCTGATACATTATTACGTTACTTTAAAAAAAATAATATTTGAATGCCCACAATCTTACCACATAGTCTTACCATGAGGTCTCAACTTATTAAGCAACTGTTTACAGATCTAGTAAAGGACAGAAATTCCCACAAAATGCTCAGAAGGTGTCAAAGACAGGACACAACCAGTGAATGAAGCAGATAGATAGACTGAAGAGACCAAGACTTAGGGTAACAAAAGTAATATGATGTGTGCAGTTGTGGCATTTTCATTCTGATGGGTTTTAGGATGGTGTGCTGGACATACGGCAGTACTGGGAAGCTTTCATGATAATACCAAAAACATTTCTAAAAAGAAAGTTACTGATTTGCCTATATCCAAGTGCTCTCTTTGCAGAGAAAACCTGATCCAGTTTGTGGTATCATCTGACATATTTCAGATATTTAAGAAGCTCTCTGCTAACATCAGAGAAAAAAAAAAATCAGCCTATCTAGAGCATGTCTCTGTGACAGGCACAAACTGAAGTGGGTTTAGAAGTGAGCGATGAAAACTGTCACAGGTCTAGAAAACCTGGCCAAAGTGGAATGATGAAAGGAATTGGGTTTGCTGGGTGTAGCAGAAAGAAGATGCAGAAGGAACATGGAAAACTATCTTCTAATGGAGCTATAAAAAGAACAGGGATTTATTGTTCTCTGCTTCCATGGCAAGAGGAGTATGCAACAAATAGTGGCCAGCTTTGCTTGCATAAACAAAGATTTTGGTTAAGTATCAGAAGTAGATTTATTCTGAAAATAGGAAGAGAGAAGCAGTGAAGCAGCCTCGAAGGCTGTGAAGTCCCTGTTTATGGAGTCCTTCAAGAACAAAGCTTTGTCAGTCAGTGACAGTCTAGGCATATTTACTTTGTTGTAAGGAAGGGACCTCTGAGGTCATCCCAGCCCAATATTTCTATGATTTCTACTAAGTCTACGGTTCTAAAAGCAAGGCTGCAAGTTATAATCTCATTTTATAAATAAAGATAAATGGAAATCGCCATTGGGTTCCCAATGACCAACCTGGAAAGGGAAGGAGGAGGTTTGGGGAAAACAAGTGCCACAAGAACCTTTGAAGATTTATAGGTGTAATTTGACCCTGTAGTTTCAGGAGCGTCTGTGAAGTGGGGCCTGGATTGGGTGGGCTAAAGAGAGGAAAAAAACCCTACTCCTTGTCCTTAGTTTTGTGAAGCAATGAACTGGAGGAGTTGGGCCTGCCTTGTGTTTAAACAGGCAGCTTCAGGGCTGGCCGTGGGATCCAGCCTGCATCTTAGTGACTACACTCACAAGTGTACAAATAACAAAACTCACAATAACAAAATGTTATTGATGGGAATACGCTGACGTAGCTAAAGTGATTCACTATTTCAGAGCTGGAATAAGAGAGGAATTTGAAATTAAGATGCCTACGTTCCTTGTCCAAAATCAGAGGGAAAAGCTGAACAGCACACAGGTAAAATAGATAGATTTTAAATTACATTATCAGTAACCTATGGTATAAGCACTACATTTAAGGTTGTTGAGTATTTTTAAACAGCATCCACTGGGCTTGAGTTGAAACATAAGATTTACTCAAGTGTAAGTTCTCTTCCTTAATAAAACTACATATGAGTTGCCACCCTATACATGAAAATCTGTTTGCTTTGAGATAGCTTCATTAGGTTTCTTTCTTCATCCCAAGTCAGTTGCTGATTATTCATATTTCTGTAGTCTCAGTATTTTTGGTTTTGCTTTTTTTTTTTAAAGTGTTTTCTGTGCTAAATATAGAGGTTCTTAAACAGTGATAGACCGTGACCGATGGTCCTACCTTAAGCTCTCAAGTATACGCATAAGACTTGAAACACCGTGGGCTTAACTCTGGAAGATGATAAGAACTGTGGCTCCAGTCCAACATACTATATTTGTCCTGGGCATAGTCTGATTCAGCTGGACTATTTGCATGCTCCAATCTCGGCACCAGGAAGGAGAGCAGTTAAATCAGGACGTGTTGGGTTAAAGACAAGCAGTGCAGTTCTGATCATAGCAATGGTACCCGCCTTGTCTTTGGTGCAGTTCCCCTGAAGTATGTAAGGGTCAGTGAAACTGGATCTGGATCCATAAGATACTTTTTCACTTTAGACTCTAGCCTTCAACATGATCTCTGTCACTTAGGGTAACATCAGTTAATTGAGATAATAGATACTTATCACTGGTTTATGACAGAAAGAAGTTGCTCAGGTTCTGTAACAATTCTTTATCTTTGAGTTAACAGAACCTAATTACAGAATCACACAGAATCACAGAATGGTTTGGGTTGGAAGGGACCTTAAAGATGATCTAGTTCCAACCCCCCTGCACTGGGCATGGACACCTCCCACTAGACCAGGCTGCTCAAAGCCCCATCCAGCCTGGCCTTGAACACTTCCAGGGATGGGGCATCCACAACTTCCCTGGGCAACCTGTTCCAGTGCCTCACCACCCTCACAGTAAAGAATTTCTTCCTGATATCTAATCTAAATCTACCCTCTTTCAGTTTGAGTCCGGTCCCCCTTGTCCTATCATTACAATCCCTGGCAAAGAGCCCCTCCCCATCCTTCCTGTGGGCCCCCTTTAGGTATTGGAAGGCTGCTATAAGGTCTCCCCGGACCCTTCTCTTCTCCAGGCTGAACAACCCCAAGTCTCTCAGCCTGTCCTCATAGCATAGGTGCTCCAGCCCTCTGATCATCTTCGTGGCCCTCCACTAATTAACATACCTCCTCCAAGAAGATTAAGCTTGGAGCATCTAAAAGTCCTGTCTAAAGCTTACAGTGGTGAAAGGAGCAGGTTCTGTCACGCTCCCATTGTTGATGGCTTGGAAGGGTGGACTGTTTAGCCAGGTTTATGTGAATTGATAAGTCTCACTCCAGCTCATGGTCGACTGGTCAATCCCACAGCTGTCCCACAAGAACCTTCTCAAGCTGGGACACCTAAAACTGAGGTAGTGTGCTAAGGCTGCTAGCCTGCTAAGGATTACAACTTTAATTCCAGATTCCCTGCATCCTGCGTTGTTATGTGTTAGACAGATGATATTTTTCTAGAAATCCCCTGAGATACAGCAGGTTGATGTGACTTCTTAGCTGTAGAGTCATCATGAGGAAACTACTTCATAAGTGCCTTCAGCAGATTCTTACCACAGGTGTAACTATCGTAAGGATAAGCTATGTTGCTATTTATCTTCAGATGACACTTACTGTTATTGTTGCTCCCTGCTGCCTGGTCTCCCTCTTGTTTTTTCCATCCCCTCCTTTGGTAGCTAAATAAGGTCTGAAAGCAGTATGTTGTGGCCCAGCAGTGCATAAAAGTAGCTGTATCACATCCATGTTCAAGCTGGGTACATCAGCGTCGCAGCATCCTGCAGTGATCTGCAAAGGAGCCTTGGCTCAGCTCAGCCCTGCCACGACTGGTCTCTTCAGTACTATTCACTCTCCTTTTTTATGGCCATCTTGTCTCCTCAGGTTTTGTCTCTTCAGGTTGACAGTTTTTCTGTCTCCAGCTCTCTTCCTGTATAGTCCTTGGAACAGCCTCTTACCATGAGAAAAAGAAAAGATTTTTTTTTGGACATTTCCCAGCATATGTTCATGAGCCCATGCAGCAGCTATGTCCTTGAGAGCTATCAACTCAGAGTCAGCGTTTCAAAATGTCTTCTGGGACACATTGTTCACTCTGAAGAAATCATCCATAGGTATTTCTGAGACACCTACGCCTCGTCTATCAGTTCAATGTCATTTGACATTTTCTCTCATCCTTTCACCAGAAGAAAAAAAACACCTGAGTGCACACAAAAGGGTCAATGTTTTTGAAAGGTCACTAATTCCAGATGAAATGCAAACGTAAGGCTTAAAAAAAAAAATCTCCATTGAGCAATAAAACACTTAGAGTTTGACTTTGTTACGCAAGAGAGAAACTTTCCAGCTGGCTGGCAGTGGTTCTGAAGGGTGTCTGTGTGGTTATTGATTAATTAAATCTATTGTTACTCACTTCTTTCATTAATCCAAGTATTTTCTCTTCACTTGTGTCCCTGCACAACCTTGTTTTAAAGACTTGGAATCTGTCAGAGACAACTGCTTTGAATATCAGGTTGCTTATTTGAAATGCTAACTCTTCCTGTCTCAGAAATTTCTAGGTGTGGCATTTTAGACTTCAGAAAAATGAGAAAGCTGCTTAAAGTTAAAGGTGTCTCCAGTCTCATGTTCAGACCTGTAACTCTCTGCCCATGCATAACAGAGAGGAGAGCACAAAAGGTTGGACCAGAGAGGTGGCTGTGCTGCTTTCTGTAGGACTGCGCTCAGTTCCAGTGCCAAAACACAAGCCTTGTAGGGGATTCCCTGCTGAGGTGAGGGGCAGATGCCTCTAGTGGGTTGACACTTGCTTATAAATCTCTGGTGGAGTTGTGTGGAGGATGGGATAGCAGTATCAGCAGCCAGCAGTAGAGTTTTGCTTCTCCGTATGTCCACCTCAGCCCTAATGAAAATTTCCCAACAGCCTTACACCCACACAGTCCTCTGCTCATGGTCCCAATAGCTAATAAGCCTGAACAGCACTGCTGCCCCAGCAGTAGGAGGCTGCCCCTAAAAACCCAGAGAAGAGCCCAGCTTTTGCTAAGCCACCCAGGCCCTGGCGTCTCTGTTTGCTGTACTGAGGGTACTTTGTTTGCTGGTCCCTGGCCCAGTGCCACTGACTCATGTCACACAGGAAGCTGAACCCCTGCCAGCTGGGAACCGCTTCTGGTCGCTATCTCCAGTCATCAGTGCTCAATTGGAGCCTGTTAACCAGACTCCCAACCTGCCAGCCTTGCAGGTCCCAGGCATTCGCTTTCCCTTTTGAGCCCTTGAGATAACGGAGTCTGTTCTACCAGGATGAATGCATTTAGGAAATGCCAAATCCAAACCAAGCACTGCTGGGTACCGGGAATTTCTAGCTTCAAGACTTCAATCCCGACTGGAAACATTTACCAGCAACTAGGACGGGCTGAGTTTAAGCCCAGGAGCAGGGCAGACCTCCTTGATAAAGCTTCTCTACAGCATCGATGCTCATTAAGAGTTCCTTTATCGCAGCAACCACAAGTCGTTCCTGCTTCCTTCCTGCTCTACACCAGCGTTATTTCCAGTGAAATACAGGGGTCATTTCAAGGGTAAAACTGCAGCCGTCAGTCAGGTCAAGAGAGCACCATCTCCACCTTTCTGAAGCGGGGAAAGGGAGGATACACTTTCAGTTCGTGACTCTTTGGCTGCTTTATAGTTTTGTTTGGTAGAACATAAAAGAGACCTGGAAATTTCACAGGGCTATTTTAGGAAATCCTTTGCAAGTTCCTTTAGGAGATGGGTTTTACCTTAACAATTCAACTAATTACAATTACTCACCTGATCCTGAAAGCAGAAGGAAATCGTATCATGCATATTTCATACAGGATTTACTTAAATATACTGGTTTTTAGCTCTTTGGCACCTTCTGTTAGTCCTTTTGCCTGTAATTTCAGCTGGCAATACCGATGCCTTTGTACCAGAGAAGTGGGCTTCCTCTTCTGAAGAGCTTAACAACAATAGTGTCTGCTGGCAAGCTCAGTTCTTATGAAAATCAGACGCAAACAAAATACGCATAGGTCGTTGTCTCAGTACAGCCTCAGCACACAGAAAATGTTTGTGCCTGGAGATGTCCATTTTCCCCGAGCTGTATTGATAGGTATCCAAAGATTACCTTGCTGATAACAATAGATCGCCCTGGTTACAGCAGTACAGCTAGTAAACACTACAGTAAACTTCCATGCACCATAGTACCAGGAAGGACCCCTGCTTTCCCTAAGGAATTTAAAAATGGGACTTTTTGACCATTTCTTACCCGCAGCAATGTGTTGGCCCTTGTGAGAGCCCTTCCAGGGGAGCTGAGACCTCGGAGCGGGGCTGGCACAGCAGATGGGGAGGAGCAGCTGGTGATGTGTGTCGCCTGCGTGCTTGCTTAGCAGTATAAATGTGTTGAACACTGAGGAAAGTTGCAGTCAAATTGATGTACGCAGGATAATGTATTTCTGCATAATTGCACTAATTATACAGAGATTCTGCTTATAACTAAACAGCTGTTACCTTTCTTTGATTGAATTAAAGAGTAAGAAGCCTCCAAGGCTTGCTATTACTCTCTCTCCCTTTCTTGCTTAAATCTCTTTTCCTGTTGTTTGTTTTATCAATCAGTGATTATGCCTGAGGATTTTGCAGTGTCTTTCTCTGGTCAGTTTAGAAATGTTTGTGTTGTCTTACTCTTTAAAGCCTTGCACACACAGGGTAATTTTCCTGGAGGAGTTCCTCAGCCACCCCAGAAGTGCCCTTGTGCCAGCAGCCGCCTGCTCTGCTGCTGCCCCGACTTCTGTGGAAGGGACTGATCCTGGAAATAAGTTGATCCTGATCTGAATAAGCCTGTCAGTAGAAACAGCCGATGCTTTGCTACTCATAAAGCAGTCTGTAACACGTAGGAACGAAGTGTCAGCTTTCTCTGAATTAGGGTGGTGCTTCACCTGCTTTTGCAGTTATGTCAGAGCAGCTTAAGGTGCTATGACCAAAGCAGATTTAGGCAAAACCATTAACTCTGTACTGTATCAGAGGAACGATTTTGACTGTTACCATCTTCCACCTGAAAAGCCACCACAAGCAGTGGCGTGGGTGGTAACGTTTACAAACTGCATCGTTTGATAGCAGGACAATGGCAGGAGTGGCTTCCAGCCTTGTGACCCTTCAGATGATTTTCCATCGCATCTCTCGTCATCTTGTCCTCACTGACCCTCTTTGTGTTTTCCTCACTGTGCTCTTCAAGTATTTTTCTGCTGTGTTTTAGGTCACCTTAGTGAACCTGGAAGAAAAACTACTTTTGAAAGAGCAACGGCGATAGTCAGCTCAGCAGCATGACTCCTGTGTACTCAACTACGCTAGGTCCCCTCCAATGCAAGTGTCTGGCCCTGCCTGACCTGTGGCCCCAAGCAGTTCTGTCTTTGTATTGGTTTGAATTTGATGCAAATAGGTCACCCTATCTAAGAAAGACCATAAGAAAAGAATCCTAAACATTTTAATTCGCAATCGTTTCTGAACTGGCAATACTCTTGACAGTGCACGGTAGAGCTTATAAATAGCTCTTCGAGTGCCAGTGATGTCACGAACCACAAGAGCATCTGACTTGTGATTTATTACATCAGAACGTGGCTTGTTCATAGGCTTGCAACTTGCAGCTTATTTACAGTCAGTACACCCACTATTATTCCTAAGCCATCCCAGTGTTGAGCAGATACATAAATGCTGCCTGGAACTGAAACAGTAAACAACCAATTAAAAGTTTAACCTCTTCCTTGCCAATCAATTCCTATGTTATTAATGGAGGATACTATTACTTAAATTAAGGTTGTGTGAGATAACACAAATAGGTGTTCTTTCATTTGCCCGTGTATCACATTTGCACAAAGAATACTTGCAGATTTTTTGAGCATTTTTGCTCAAAAATAATTTGTCATTATAAATGCATTTATTTGAAGACATGTTCTTCCCTTTTCTTCAGCGCGAGATTTTTTTTTTACAAGATTTCTAGAAAAAAATAGTAAAAGCTCATTTCCAGAATGTAAAGAAAGAAGAATTCTTTTTCTAGTTCTTGATACTGCACACATATGCATATAGGTTGGTTTATCTAAACAGCAGTTTGCAAAACCAGAGTTGGACAATGTAATTAGAAAGGAAAAAGCTTGGTACTCAGATTAATTAAGCTAAATAACATTCAAATTTTATGTCACATCTTTTTCACAGGTGGCGGGGAATCTCATTCACTTTGGCCCTGTTTTGGAAAAGGTCATATTCAAGGCTTTAATATTTAAATACAGGCCAGTATAAACTTCAGGCATTAATGAATCCTGAATGTAATGATTTTAAGATTAGAAAATTCTTTGTCCTACTCACGTTCCCTAGTATTTTTGAGTTCCAGGGATGACTTGGTTTCCAATAGCCCAGTCACAGAGAAAGGCACTCAGCTAGAAATCTACTGAAAGAACTAAGACCTTTTGTCTGATGGTGGTCCAACCAGATGCATTTTAAAATAGACAAAAGCCCACCCTCAGAAAAATGTGTGATTATATTCAGGTGTCTGAAAACTGGTATATCCTGGTATCTGAGAGCGGGCAGGGGAGTAACTGTATCATTCAGAAATGGCAAAATGGGGAATAATATATGTGTCTACTCTCAACTGAGTATCAGTGAATCTAGCTGGTACATTACCATGTGTTCTCTGTCAGAGGTTACCGTAGAGCACTCCTAAATGTATCCTTGCGATTTACTCCCTCCCTTTTAAAAAAAACCCTCAGGTAAGTCAAAGGCTACAGGAGAAGAAAAGTAATTAGTAGTACTAATGTCCTGTAAAATATCTCTCTCTGCCTTGCGGTTTCATAGTCTGTGATCTCAAAAGCATAGCCTATGTCCTGTGATCAGAAGCTCCGTTTGTATTCTCATGGGACAAAGTACCCTAAACCAGCTAGTAGAACAAGATCAAACACTACATGTTGGTGTAATTTGCAAGGGGACACAAAGGAAACTTTTCTTCAGCCAGCTGGTTCTTTCTAAACATTCATTTGTATTAATTAAAAGATTTACAATGTTAGCAGCCCTTACCGGAGTTGGGACAGATAAGATGGTTCAAGGTGCATGAGAAATCTAGTTTATTGCAGTCTTCTCTGTACAGATTTTGCATTTTATATATAACCTTGTTTAGTAAATAGTGAGTTGGCTAGCTAAGGTGTACTGGTGGCCATGAAAGAGAAATCTACTGCACCGCATGTCAGCAATATTTCTTCTTGCTGGGTTTATAAACATCTGTAGGTGGCCACAAAGCTTTTTTCTAATTTATTTTTTTACCGGACCTGCTTTTGAATATGAGTGTTTCCAGACTTGCTCATAAGGTAGGCAGAGGGCTCAGCAGAGGTTGTGGGAGTGCCATGTGCTTGCTGTCTCTGAAAAGAAGAGCCAAGGTGCCTTGAATGTCAAGAAAAATGCTTATCATTGTGCAAAGAAAAAGTATTTCTGTGCACTGCTACTAATCTCAGGTGTTTAGTCATCACGTAAGAGGCCTTCAAAATTTAGAAATCAAAGGATTATTAAATAAATGGGAAAAAAATCCTTTTTTTATGCCCTCTGGATATGGGTGCTATTGATGTACAGAGAAGTTCTGTTTTCAGGCTTTTCTACGCAGCCATGACAGCTTGAATGCTGTTTCCCTTTGATCAAAGCACCTCTGCAACCCCTTGATACCAGGAACTCCAGCTTTAAGGAAAATAGTGCACAACTTTCCTGTATAAAAGTATGCAGATTTTTTGTAGCATTTATCATCCAATTACTGGCACACTGCCACTGGCACAGAGTAGTGCTGGAGGCTGACTGGGTGCCTTCAACAATTATCGGTGTGTATTTTCCTATGTCTTACCATCTCCCTGGACATGTGGTAGCAGCCACTGTCAGAGACAGGGCAATGGCTAGATGAGCCGTTGCCCGGCTCTGCTGGGGCCTTTCTTACGTCTTATTTTGGATTTGGAAGAGTTAATAAATATATGGATTCATTTTTCCTCCTCCCTAATTAGATCCCAGAGGAGAAGTGCCACAAGCTTCAACTATGTCCTTAATCTCCTGAACAATAGAAACTGTATTAAAAAAAAAATTAACTGCCCTCCAGAGAGGGGTGGTTGCTACTCAGTGACCCGGAACTGGGTTTCTGGTGCGAGCCCTGCACAGGCTGGCTGGGGGGGCAGAGAGGGTGGCCGCCCGCGGCTGCAGGGCCACCTCCTGCTTAGCTGGGCTGGGCTGGGTTCCTGCCAGGCAGGTATGTGTGGCTCAAAAAACTGGCAGGGTGCTTCGCAGCGGTGTGGAGAGGCATCGAGGAAGGGGGAGCCTGGGAAGGCGGGTGAGCAGCTTGCTCACCTCTGCAAGAAGCAGTTTCCTTCCAGGTCAGGAGCGCTTTGGCAGAGGGACAGGGTGGATGGATGTCCCGCACTTGCCCAGCTCAGCTTCTGAAGAGGTGCCTTCCCTCTCCAGGTCTGTCAGCTCCCCAGCACTAAAAATATTTCTCTGAAACGTGCCCTACTCTGCACGCAGCTGTGCAGAGAGCCTCAGCTGGGCTAGCAGAAAGCAGTCTCCTGGTGTTTTCTGTGTACTTCAGGAAGGGCGCAATCAGCTGCCCGGGACCATTATCAAAAGAACTGGGACAGAGAACTGCACACGTTAACCCAGCCTCTCCTCTCTTCCTTCTCCCTCTGACTCAACAGTGCTGTAAGCTGCAAACGGCATCCTTATCCAACAATCGTGTGTTTTATTTCCATAACAAATTGAGGTACTAGGAATTTTAAACCCCAGATGTTTCTCAGAGTTATGTAAACCAAGAGGCACCCAGATGCCCACATAAGCGCAGAGGGAAAATCCCTTTGAGAGCACGTGCCTGGCCCACGGCTGCACTGCGCTGCCAATCAGTGTTATTCAAACTGTGAGGTGCAACAGGCTGAGATAGCAAAAGCCCAAGAAAAATAAGGTGAAGGTGTAAAATGACACACTGTTCCTTTTCTTTTTCCCCAGGCAGGCCTTGGCAAAACTAGAATATGCTACAGTTGTGGCTCTCAAATCAAGAATCAGGTTCTTTTATGCATGAACTTAGGCAGAAAGCTGACCAGCAGAGAGGGGCCTAAATGGCAAAGAGTATCAGAAGAAAAAAGACAGGTAAGTATTACATTCAGTGTTCCCCAATGTACTGTATTTCATTTTCCCCTCCTTGTTTCATTCCCCTTTTGAGACAGAGAATTGCCATGTGGAAACAAGAAGATATTTCCTCTTATTTTGTCACATTAGAGCATATAGGGAAAGTTTGAAAATGTTTAGGTTTCTGAAAAATATTTTCTATCTTTAGAACTGTCACAAACACTGAGTCAGTTCCTTGCAGGTCTTTCTTAGTGGACTGGAGATGTTGACCAGGAGATCTCTGAATTCTTAGAGAAAGTAGCCGGGACTTTATTTCCTTCCAACAGTTTATTTTGTCCTTTCAATTGAAAAGATATTAATGAACACATACCGTTAAAAACAGCTGTTCCTGCCTCATACTGGAGCTCATTTCCACCGTAGTAGCTCTGCTGAAAAGAGGAGAGCGATCTCCTGGTGTGGATTCTGTCCTTTGTGAGCTGTTGCTCTACTTTCTTCTGCGAGGCTCTGTCCCTCACCCAGAATGGGCAGCCTGCCTCTGCCTATCTCCTGTCTGCCCTGGGATGTCCTGCATTACAGAGATCAATGACATGACCTAGCCTTATCTCGCACTAGGAAATTATACAGCTATTAGGAACGCGGAAAATACCTTTTCTCTCCCTCTCCTCCCACCAGTCAACTGCAATCAGCACAAGCTTTAATGTAAATGCAGTGATGGAGGCAAAAGCAGCAACAGGGGACTTTTTACTGGTGTGCCCTTATTATTGCTATCTGAGAAAATAAGCTGCAAATGCAATATTGAGGTTTGCTACTTACAACATTGCCCCTGTAGCTGTACCTTGTTTGGTGGAGGCAAAGAATGAGATTTGAAGCTGTGCAACCAGTGAGGCAGTAAAGTGTTTTATTAAAAGCTGCAGCACCCTGAGGAGCAAAGGAACTAAGTCGTAGGCACCTAAGAAAAGCATTTGATAATGTTTTGAGGACATCCACATGCACGTGGGGCCTTTCTAAGGGGAGCTTCACGAAACTCTATGCGTGTGGCTTCTCATCCCAGCTTGCCTCTGTTGGGATACCAAAGAATCCACAGTTGGGTACCTTTCTGTCTGAAAGGTACTGACTGTCATAGTAAGTGGCTGACTCAGTTTCAGCCTAGTGGCCTCCTGAAACTCTCAATGTGTGCCAGGTATCAGGAACTCTTCATCATGCAGGTATCTCCAAAGAACCAAATTGAGGCCAGCATATCCTGGCATGCGGAGTACTAATCAGTCCTCCGAGGCTGAGTCACTATCCATTCTCACCAGACCAGGTTTTGAATCAGGTCAGAGGATCAGTTGTTTATCATCAAAATCCTTAAGCTCTCTGTCCTTCCTTGCCAGTAAAGCTATTTAGCTTTCTGCCACTGTTTCAAAGCGTTATTCTTTCAAAGTGGCCTGTGCTTGACTCCTCCTTAATGCCTCTCTTCCGAGAGAAGCAAACACAGCGTAACCCTCGGTCAGGGCTGGGTGCCCTGTGTCCGTGACCTTTACCATGCTAACCTGCCCTCATCTTGCCCGACAACATTAATTGCCTCCTAGGGCAGCTTTGTCGCCAGCTCTGGGAGGTTAAGCCAGACAGCTCATGCTTCCGATAGTTAGGAACTAGTAATAGCCAGTTTGAGTCCTGGTATGAGAAAAGGAGAGGCTGGTAATACCCCTGCTTCAGCGCCCCATTAAAGTGAAGGAATCCTCAAAATGTGGGTTAGTTTCAGCTGAACCCCCTCCCTCGCTGGCCCAGGCTCTTCCTCATCTTCTCTTTCAGCTCTGCACCACAACCCACGTGAGGAGGGCGTGATGCTAATTACTCTTATTTCCTCCCTCCCTGGGATCCAATCAGAAACACCAGTCTGAGTCAGAGGCAGAGGCTGTGATTGAAATGAAAGAGAAAACTCGGAAATGCATGGATTTTAGCCCAATGGGGCTACCCCAGCTATGTGAAGGAAAACTGAGCCTCAAAAAAAATACGTGAGATACTCAGCAAAATAGCAGCTAAAGAAAGACCACATGAATTAGAAACTGCCTAGCAAGCAGCAAAAAAGGAGTGGCCGGCTTGTCATAGGTAACAAACGGGACTCAGAAGAGCGTTGTAGCATGGGTGTTGCTTGACCTTCTACCCTCTTGCAGTATCTGCTATTTTTGGACGTTTGCTGAGAAGAACCCCTCCAAGATCACTCTCTGGTTTATTGGGTGGTGATAGCTGGGTTTTCCAGCACAAACATAACTGTGCTACAGTGAGAAGTTTCCAGCAGGGATACTTTTCCACATGTATTTGGATGAGAATTCATTTAAAAGCCTACGATCTGCATTTGGCAGGTAGAGGCAGGATACCACAAACCAACAACATGTCTCCAAATATTCAAATCCCAGATATGTAAATCTAGCTGCTGGCAATGTGTTCCCATTGTACATTAAGCAGCACAGATCTGGAAGTATCTGGAAATACTTTCCACATCCAGATCTCCCCAGCAAGAACCGTGTCTTGGGCAGATTGCATTTTTATTGCCTTCACAGCCTTGCTCAGAAGATATCCTGGTGCTTAAGGTGAGCTGTGTGAGTAATGGGACTTCAGTATAATGGAGCCATTTGCTTCTGCCCAAGTGAACTGGTGCTTAATGGACTGTACAGTTATATGACCTCTGGTTGCAATCTGATCAGATATCACAAACTAAAAGAAGTGGAGTCTTGCTGTTAATGGGAGGGCAATGGAGAGTCTTAGGGTATTGCCCAAAGTAGGGACCATTGGTCAGCAGGTGGCAATCTCATATCTGAAGCAGGAAAGGCCCCCACAGTGCTAGAAAAATCTGTGCTACCAGCCACGTCTTCAGTGAGATGTGTAATAGTGAGGTCTGGATGCTGTGTGTACTAGTTCTAATTGCATGGATTTAATTTTCTTTGCAGTGTGTTAACCTTGCACCCTTGCCAAGTCCCAGATGTTATGACTTAGTTTCCCTTCCCTCAATTCTTCTGTGCCCTCTGGTTGCATATCTGATAGGTTATATACAGCCTTCTCCTTTGCCAGGCAGCAGTACAGGGCCAGACGTGTAGCCGTGCTATTTGCAGATAGAAAGCTGCTATGGAATGGACGCACTGTGCAAATGTAAGTCATGAGTTATCATTAACTGAATCTGCCGCTCAGGTGTGTGAGGAGGGCATCTCAGTCCTTCCAGAGATGAGTGGCTGCCTCACAGACTTGGCCGGCCTGGTTTGTCCGTGCATAGTCAGTCAACTGCAGCAGTTTGATCAACACCACCTTTAATTCAGCGCTGCAGCTTAGGCATCTTTGCTCATATAGTGCTGACTTGAGAAATGCTTTCATCTGGGGCCTTTTATTTTATACAGAAAAAAGTGCCGTAAACCATTTCCAGAGCTTTTGACCTCATTTGCAGCCTGTCAAGTGGGAGAGAGGCCGTGAAGCATAAGGAGAGTGGTTGGGACCAGGCAGGGAGTATGCAGCAACGGAAGCATTTATGATACATGTTGTCCTAACAACAGCAGCCTTCTCTAACCCAAGATTTCCTGTGTTAACTTCTTGAGGAATCCTTGGGTATGGCCTGTTACCTGAAAGGTACTTCATGCACTTATGAGGAGGGAGGAGGTGAGAAAAAAAATGATGCTGCTCCTTCTAAAGTGAATTTTGCATTGATGGGAGTAACTTGTTCATAGCCCTGGAGCCTGAAGCCTTGTCTTACACACAGAGGTATGAAGAACAGGCAGGGCTGTCCTGCATTTGCTCTAAGTGGACTGGGACCTTGTGCCCATGAGAGTGCAGGTGATGCCCTGCAAGAAAGGGGTGGGTGTCAGGGCTAGCCAGTTCTTTCTTGTGGACCCTTCTGGGGCGCCAGTCACCGATAATAGCCAAACTTCATACAGGCCTCAGAGCGCCAACCCCTAGTACCCGGCTGAAGCAGCACTTACACCAGTTTCAGGGAAGCAAGGTCGGGGGGCTAAAAGCTATGTGACTTGGGCATGGTTAAGTGACAGGTTTGTGGCAAGGCAAGCAGTTATGCCAAAGCCTCCCAAATCCTTGCTCTTTCTCTCCCGTTAGAACAGTTTCAGTTGCCTGTTCACATCTCAGCCCCATAACTGAACAGCTAATTTGGGTCCATTGCAAGTGAGATGTGAGCCACAGAGGCCTAAAACTCGTTTTGCTCAGCCTGCCAGAGGTCACTGACTGGAATCTGACAGCTAAGCACTGCTACTCTGTGCTTGGTTTAAGCTGGCAGCCACCTTGTTAAGTCAAGGTCAGTGGGAGTAGTGCAGGGAGGTGAAGAGGCTATTACAGCACACAGGAGCCACCCAGGCACTCACATGCGGTTTGATTTCTCCCCCTTTCTGTTGCCCGGTTTTCACAATGCACATCCATGGATTTAGGTTATAATCCTGAAAGTGTTGCAACAAGTTACGGCTTGGAGCACGTTTTTGTCTGCAATGTTTGCACAGTCTGTCTCGCGAGCAGCCAGGGCTGTCCCAGGCATGCTGGCCATGCGGGCTGCAATGGCTGGATGAAGCTCCCAGGTAGAGAGCAAGGCTTTAGCTCTGGTCCCACGGTAACCCAAATTGCATCAAGCAGAAGCTCACTGAAACTGAGATGTCCCTACCGAGGTGTTCCACTCCACGCCTGGCCGCCTGGGGCCCTTGCCCGGAGAGCTTGGGATGGCCACTTCAGCAGAACAGATCAGTGGTGCGTGGGAAGGAAAGGGCAAGCATCGGAGCTGTGCTGGCTCAGGCAGCTGCTCACACCATGTCCACCGAAGCAGTGATCCAGGTTCAGAAGCTGACCCGATTTCAGCCTCTGCTGGCTTCACAGGAAAAATGCTGTGGGGTTTCCAGGAGGCTCTTGCACAACAGCTGATACTAGGTGAGCCGCAGGCCGAGGCAGATGCATTGTCAAAGCAGTGTTGCCACATGTGTTGCAAGGATGAGCAAAGGATATTGGCGTTTTGTGTCATTCAAGCCCAGAGGATGATTCTCTCTTTCTGAGTCAAAATGGAGGGGAGGAAGAGATAAGCACGGCTGTGACTTTAATACACCAGTTATGAGTGGGAAAGTGTGCCTGGCATAAAGTCAGTTCATTCAGCAATGCTTATGTTGCGTTTATGTTTGTAGAAAATTCCTAAGTGGATCACCACCTAGAAAAAGCTAGGGGCCTTTGCTTTAGGAGAAGGGCTTTGACCTGGTGGTGTGAAATTACGGTGTTTTGGAAATTTTCCATTCATATCAGACATCTGCTCTACATCTATCCAGGAGCTCTGACCCAAGCAACAGTCTCTCATCAAAGATAAGCTCCAATCACATGTAAGCACAAGTGGAGGATAATATATTTTCTTTCACAAGGATGAGGAGGAAAACCAGTGGCAAACACAACAACCGATAGGGAGAGTCTACTCCTTATAAACCAGATGTCTTCCAGCCTGAGGAGCTGGTGTGTGACTCACAGTGGAATGGACGAGTGCTGGGATGTAAGAGAGGGCTTGGAGCCGCACACCTGGCCTGGCCCAGTCATGCATGATCCATGTCACCTTTGGTGAAACACCGGGTGTTTTTCTCTGAAAGCCATTTGCTTTCTACCCACCTACTGTGTCAGTCCTCAGAAAAGCTTGCCCTGATCATCAGCCTGATAAGTCAGGCTTCATGTCTTCTCTCTGTCTCTTTTGACCTTGTTCCCAGCCAGAAGCACATTTGTCGCAGCCCCACAGAGTCCACAGCAGAAATCTCTGTTTTGCCTTCCCTGGAACTGGGAAAAAAGTAGAGCAGTAGAAGAGGGAAATGAGAGGAGATGATGGGGCATGGAGGTAGCAAAAGAAATGGACAGGAAAAATGAGATCAATGTGTGATCCTAGCCTACAGGATAGGTATGTGAAGGAAAGGAAGGGATGGGGCTTTTGTACATGCTAGAGAAGCTCTAAGGGAATTAACTGGGAGACATGGGAAAGGTCTCCAAGGCTGGAAGATGTCAAAAGGCTGTCACGAGCAGGGAGACAAAACAGTATTCATCTTGGAAAATGGGAGGCGTAAGGGATAACTATGGCTCTATGGAGAGCTTCACATTTGTCTCTTTAGGTGGCCCCTTGCTTAATTATGCTGTATACCAGTACTTACAGCACAGCCCTGCTTATGCTACAACTTTAACCTGCAATGTTAACAAGTGGCTGTAATGGCTGGCCCCAAACCACGTGGGTCGAGGTGCTACGTGGCTTTCCTTCTTGGCTAACACCCAAGAAGGAGCTGTAGCAGCTCCACAGGTCCCATCCCCACCCCTGTCTACCTGGAGGCCTCCTCGTGTCCCCAGCCAGCTCGGCATGGGGGCTGGGAGGACAGCGGTGCTGGTGTAACTGGTTTGGTCAGCATACCGGACCAGAGCTGGTGTCAGACAGCATTTCTCCAGCCCCGGGGCTGCTCCTCCGGTGCCTTCTTGGGGCACGGCAGCATCAGGGTACCAGCACCCTGCACCTTCTTGGGCTCTTCTCAGAGCATGGCTAGGACACGAGGCGAGGGTGCAGGTTTCCATTGATGAAGGGCCCTGTGCTGGCACGTGGGCAGTGGAAAGCCAGCGGGGCATCAGAGCGAGCAGGAAAGAGTATGTACCAGCCCCGGGTCCAGCTACGGGTCAGCCTGGGCAACTGGCCGAGCAGCAGCACAGCTATCGCGTGCTAGGTGCCTTCGCAAGGCCGAGTGGAAGGACAGAGGTGCTTTACGTCAGCCTCCAGCCATGTGTGCACAGGGTCAGCGCACGGCACCGCCCTGGGCGCCATCAGGTGCTACAGGCTGGTTTGCAAGGGAGCAGTGTCCTTGCAGAAAAATGACTCTCACAGTCACTCTCTCTTGTTATCCCAAGTTGCCCTTAAGGGTAGCGGAAAAAGCCAAGAGGGGAGTCCTGTTCTGCAGCATTTTCTCCTTGAACTCCAGAATGAAAGTTGATGTTGCTGTGAATGCAGCAATGCACTTTGCCACTGAGGCATTCCTGTGTGGCTGACAGGGGTTTTGCCTAAACGTCACACAGGAGGCCGGAGATACGTGGTCCTAGCCTTAACAACTTTTTCTGCTCCTCCTGCTCTGAAGACTGGCATGAAATGATGAAAAGGACATCAGGCAAGGACAGCTAGCCCCTCTCTTCTACCAGTCAAGGTCTCAGCAGGAGATTCCTGCTCTGGAGGTCATAAGTCAAGGAAGCTTCCTTGGAACAAGCAGAAATACCAAAGCCTAAGCCTTGAGCTGAGACTTGGTCTTCACCGTTATCAGGCTGTAAGGACGAAGCCAGACTGGATTATTTCCTTTTCTCTTTTGAATTCCTTTTGTCTCGAGGCCCTGATGCTGTGGACAAGAGTAAGAAACTTCCCCTTGTACCCCTCTTCTTTGGGCTTTTTCGCGTGTTGCTTGTATCCCCAGAGCAGGCAAACTTCCCACCCCTCTTACCACAGGTTGTATTTTTTAACCCCTGTTTTCCACAGTGCATTCCAGTGAGAGATGTGTCCTGTAAGCGCTGTGTCTCAGATTATCCTGCCCTTCACAAGCCAGGACTTGTGGAAAGGAAACCTCTTTGGGCCAGGAATGTGTTAACTGTTTGGCGCTGGCTCTCCCATCAGGGGCTGTGTGCTGTCCCGGGGATTTTCCACCAGCTCTGCCTGTTCCAGCTTCTCAGCTGGGTGCATTTTCCCACAGACGTGGTCTCAGAAGTGCCATCTTCACTGTTTAGTCACTCAGGTAAAGAAAACGGTTAGAGCATGGTTCTCATACTGTCTCCCCTCTACCAGGCACTTGGCTTTATTTTGCATTATAACTGAGATGAAATCTTTTTGAAAAACTATGTGTCAGCACTGAATTATTTATAGTCATGTCAAACATTCCTGAGTATATGGGTAAAATCCAGGATAAAGTAGCCTGGTATGCCACTGATGACAAAGACGTGTTTTGCCAGTCAGAGAGCTAAAAAAGATGTGATGTAGACAAAGATGTTTTTTGCCAATCAGAGAGGGGGGGGGGTTTGTAACAAAGTCAAACAATATGTCATGTTTTATGATTACCTTAATAATCACATATATAATAATATATGTTTTTCAACAGAAGACTGCAGCAGGACGTAAAAGCCTAGAATTACATTTGTGAATTTGACTAGAGGAGGTTGCAGTCTGTTCCCAGGCCATGTTTATTCTCTTCACCAAAACAAAGTATTACTTAAATAGAAGGCTAGAGACACTATGCTGCAGCTGAAATATAACCCATTAGAAATGCCTGAGAAAACGCAATTAAAAACTCAAGAAATTTTAAATCATTTCTCTCAAATAAAACTGGGAGGAGGAGAGGTAATTGTATTGGTGCATCAGTTATGAATCCAGATCTTGCTTTTTAGCTGCTCATTTTCTTCATATGCTATTTGACCCTTTTTAAAGAATAACACAGGCATTATACATGTGCATATAAAGTATACAATAATACGTCATTATCCTGCTTGTCCTTTATTTATTTTCTGTTTTAAAATCTTCCAGCTCTTGGAGTCATAGAATTATAGAATCATAGAATGGTTTAGGTTAGAAGGGACCTTAAAGACCATCTAGTTCCAACCCCCCTGACATGGGCAGGGACACCTCCCACTAGACCAGGTTGTGCAAAGCTCCATCCAACCTGGCCTGCCCACAACTTCCCTGGGCAACCTGTTCCAGTGTCTCACCACCCTCACAGTAAAGAATTTCTTCCTAATATCTAATCTAAATCTACCCTCTTTCAGTTTAAAACTGTTACCCCTTGTCCTATCGCTNATCTAGTTCCAACCCCCCTGACATGGGCAGGGACACCTCCCACTAGACCAGGTTGTGCAAAGCTCCATCCAACCTGGCCTGCCCACAACTTCCCTGGGCAACCTGTTCCAGTGTCTCACCACCCTCACAGTAAAGAATTTCTTCCTAATATCTAATCTAAATCTACCCTCTTTCAGTTTAAAACTGTTACCCCTTGTCCTATCGCTACACTCCCTCATAAAGAGTCCCCGTCATTCCTGTAGGCCCCCTGGAAGGCCACTATAAGTTCTCCCTGGAGCCTTCTCTTCTCCAGATTGAACAACCCCAACTCTCTCAGCCTGTCTTCACAGGAGAGGTGCTCCAGCCCTCTCATCATCTTTGTAAGTCCTCATCCTTGTATTCAAAAGCTGCTTGGCTTTAGTGGCTGCTCTCTCCTGTTCTCAAAATAATTAAGACCTCCACACCTCTAAATTTTTAATCTCATTTTTATCTCTGTTCTGATGGATATTGACCAGACCACCCTCACTGCCCTTTACTAGAGGAAATTGTGATAGATCATGTCTTCAGTTAGAGCAGGTCTCAACACTGGCATTTGGGAATTCATACTCCCTGATTTGCTGTTGAGTTCTTGGTGCATTGCCCACATGAATGGGCTGGAGAGTTGTCAAAAGAGTGATTAAATCTCAGCCAGAGCTGAGAGGGTTCAAGTGGGGTCTCCAAGGGCACAGAATGATAGCCTTTCACCTGTTTTGGTCGTCTTAGTTGAATCATAGATGTATGTATGCATGCTTGGTCTTCGAAAAATGGTCAGTGTACTGAAAAACTAGATCTTTGATTCGCTCCACATTTAGGCAAAACCAATCTTGATTCCTGGACTATAGAAATGCACACTTTCCCTTCCACCTTTCAGCTAAGGAAGAGGGGAGAACAGACATTTGAGCAAATCTGTCCATAATAGTGTAATATTTTACATGTCTGTTTAATGGACAACTACAGCAGTGAGAGAAAGCTCTTTGATCCAGATCTTCATCTGGATTCCAACAACGCTGTATCTCCTTGGGAATAAATTTATGCATGGCTGACAAGTCACTGCTAGGGAGTTCAGGCACTTTGTGTTGGTTTGTGCTCTGGAGGCTGCTCAGCTTCTCCATTGTCCTGCAGAGTTTGCAGATTGGATTGTGCTTTCATGATGTTTTTGGTTGATGGGTATAAGTTTGTTTTCTGGTAATGCTTAGACAGAGGTAGAAACTTCCCAACCATAAAGGAACCTTTGACATCCTCAAGGTCCTGAGAGCTTAGGACAGACCATTGAATGGAAAAGTTACATAACAGGCGGGAAAATCGGAGTTACTGCTGTGGCTCTTCAGCAGAACTGTGTGATGTCTCGCTCTGGAGTGAATACTTTTCCCTGCGTTTGTTTTTCCCTTGCTAAAGGGTAGTGGTGATACTGGTAATGTGCCTATGGATTATTCTGCATGGAAAATTTTTGCTGTCTGGATGGGGTATACTAGTTGGGAGTATACGGGAGAATACACATCAAACTCATATCAGAGCTGGCCCTAACATAATTTCAATTATGCTTGTGAAAAAAAAAATAAATTACACAGCTTAGTCTATTTAGGTAGCTGAGAAAATAACTCCTTCGGTGGTATGAATGGCATCTCCATTACTGAAATATTTTTGTCATGGCTCTAGCGATATATATATATGCTGGAAAACTCCTTTTAGTGCAGACACACCCTAGAGGGACTGGGTGTCCACCTCCCTGAGAAGGTCAGCCAGGTACCTAACTCTCTTAGACACATTTGAAATCACTATCTAAAGCTTATTTTTTCTCTTTTGAAATGATGTTTTAACACATTTCTCCATGTTCCCCCCACCTTCATAAGGTTTCTGTGAGCAATATGGCCTCATCTTCCCTCAATCCCAAATCCAGCCTACCTGTTGGTCACCCTGCCTCCAGCGCTGCCTCTCAGACATACCCCAGGCAGCAAAGCTGAGGTAGGAAGCCTGGGATGGGCTGGGCTGGAGAGAAAGTGGAAGGGCAGGACTAGATTTGTCAACAACAGGCAGCAAAGCCTATGATTTTTAACTGGCAAATAGGGGGACATTTCCCTTTAGTGAATAGACCTGCCCCTGTGATGCAAATGAAGTGGAAGATTTGCGGTGTTATACCAGTGGGTGTAGATTTCACTTGTTTTAACATACACAAATCCTAAGCCTATTTTTCTCTTTCTTCTCTGCCTCTGGAGCTAATGCGTTTAACTCTCAAAGAGGAGACAGCTGGTTGTTAGCTTCAGCTTCTCTTGATGTTCATTTGCTTTTTAAGCGAGCTTGCATATTATTCTAGCTTAATTAGATCTTTCTGCAGATAAAATCCTTGGAAGGGGTCCACCCCCCTCCCCCCATTCTGCTAGGTTTCTTGCTTGATTTCTTTCACATGTCCCTTCCCCAGTGAATATATCTGAATGTTATGTGGCGTTAATTAAGGATCTCAATTGCATATTCGTCTTTGCAAAGCTTGCCAGTGTGTACCGGCAACCGCGACTGATTGACAGCACACAAAGAACAATGGAGACGCCTTAACAAGGCTTGGCAAAGCAATACAATCAGTGGAGAGCATGCAGAGGGGAAGAGCTTCACACAAGGACTTCAGGAAAATCTGTGCTTGACGACCTTTATTTCCTTAATCAACGGCAGGAAACAGTTCAGCCCACTGCAGCTGGTGATAAAGTAGCTACCCCAAAGCCCACCACTTAATGAAATAACCACATGGCTTGAGGTAGAACAAGCTGTTCTGGAATATGCAGTTGTACGGCTATTCAGGGAAGTCTTAAGATAACTGTGATTCTTCCCAGCAATGGTGCTGAGCTGGGAGATTTTGGTGTTGGGCTCTGCAGCTGTGCCAGGACAAGCTGCTTGTGATGCTGGTGCAAAGAGATTTCTGGATGGGAGGTGGAGCATCCTCTTCTAGTTGAGGTCCTGACTGGTTGACCCAAAGCTCCACAGGTCAGCCATCTGTTCTGCTGGCCTCCTAAGACAAAGCTTGAGCAGGTCAGAAGAAAAAAAGTCTGAACTTACCTCAACTTATGCAGGAGGTCTTCCATAGGCAGGGTGAGCTTTGGTTGCGGCCACCTGCCTTGCATGTCAGGGAAAAAGCTCATCCAGGTTCTGTCCACCAGGCACCACCCACAGGGCTTGCCTGCCTCCCCTGCTGTGGTGGTCTCAGCTTCCCTTGCATCCTTGCATTCCCCTCATGTTCCTGAGAAGTTTAAAACTGCAGCACATCTGCTTTACAGAAGAGGAGTGGAGGCATAGAGATGTCACCTTTTCAGTTTCCTAAGCAATGATGAGAAATCCGGGGGCAGAACCAGGAATTATACCTGGGTTTCCCATTGGTGTTCCTCAGGGAGGTACCTCAGGGGTTTCCTGCCCATGGGGACAGGACTATAGCTGGTAGCAGATAGTAAGAGGGCCTAGTGGTTCAGGCAAAACACTAGGAATCACAAGGGTCTGGGATCTGTTATGTCTGGGAGCAGTAGTATAATGCAGCAGCATTAGAAACTTCTTTCCCCCATCTATCACCCCCATCGATTTGCCATGCCAAATGGAATGGCATTTACGTAGGCAGATCTCTATGCCAAGGGGTCGTGTTACAGCACAGTTCTCTGCTAACCATGTTACTGCATGTTTTTGCCTCACCTGTGTGCTCAAGTCCAATCCATGTTACAGCTCAGGGGACAAATTCCTCGCTAAAACAGAGTTTGACCTTATGTATACCAGCAGTAATAACCACTAGTGCAGCAGGGTTCCCAGCCATGTTCAGTTTTCTGTGCAGGGAGGACTGCTCACACCAATGAAGATGGCTGCCAAAGTGCGGTGTGCACTGTAAACTTTAGTGGGGAATGATGTGCTGATCTATAAAAGTTTGCAATATCCTTTTAGCCAAATGCATAATTATTATTTCTTACCTATTTTACCACCTCCCCCCTGTCCTGCACTTGTCTCCTGCATTGAGAAGCACAACAGATCAGGTATTTGGGTGCTGGCAAAGCACTTGGGAGACCTGGAATCAATAACTTTGCCCGCCACAGTCCTTTGCCTCTCAGCTGGGCGAACCCCTTAGGGCACGTTCGCACCGGGTCAACTAAGTGCCTGAGAAGTTCTACCTTCTTGTAGGCAACAGCTGGATAAATTAACCCAGGGAGAACATGGCATGACTATCTCCCCATCGATTTAGTGCTTGTCTCTTGAAGACGTTGCCTGGGCGGCAGGGGTGGCTCAGCTGCTTATGAAGCAGTGAACCACTGTGGTTAACAACCTTCATCATTAAGGTTAATTAGCACCAACATAGAGGGTTTTAAATGAAAAATGGTCATATTGGATCACTCTGTCCGTCTAGTCTAGCACCCTCTCTTCATTGGTGGTTAGTAGCAGATATTTCGAGAAAACTGCATGAGAAAGGCAAGCATGTAATGTTATACCATTCTCTGGTGTACTTGCCAGGCTGTGGGTTCCTGAAAGCTTCCTAAAATCTTGCAGTTTTATAGTGCTTAATAGATCTGACCGCAACTTTGTCAAATCATTTTTTGAAATCTATTTTTGGCTTCCACAGGACTGTTGGCAGCAAGCTGCAGAATTTAACTATGCATTTGATGAAGCCTTTCCTTTTGTTAGCTTTGAATCTGCCACCTCGTAACTTCATTTTATGCCATTTCTTCTGCCTAATCCTGCCATGTGACCAAACTGCATGGAAGTGGAGGCCCCATCCCTGGAGACATTCATGGCCAGGCTTGATGAGGCTCTGAGCAATCTGATGTAGTTAAAGATGTCCCTGCTTACTGCACGGACAGTCAGACTAGGTGACCTTTAAAGGTCCCTTCCAACCCAACACATTCTATGAAGTCTTCCTTCAGTCACCAAGAACCTTTTCAGGCAAATGTCTGATCTATAGCTGCATGCCTGCACAACTGTTGTGGTTATGTGTATGTGTCAAGGGGAGGTGGTTTTTCACTTAACCAAGTCTATACCAATGTTGCTCTCACATGTAAATTCCAATAGCCTGAATAGGTCTGCCATTGATTTAACTCTTCTCTTTTCTTGGAAGTGAAAGCTTTGCCAATGTAAAGCACCAATACATTAGTGTGACCACACTCACTCAGTGAGCAGACGTAGTCAAAAGAGCACGTCTATCAGACACAACTTTGTTACAAACACTTTTCCAGCACTAGGGAGTTTTACCGGGGAGGTGTTTCTGCTGTGGAGATGGCGTGTTGTCAAGGCTGTGCTCAGGCCGAAAACAGTCCTTTGCTGCAAGAGTGACACCAGAAAGGCAGCTCACCCCTTTGCTGTCCTGACTGGTACGTAGGCCAACAGAAGTCTTCGGTGATCCAGCCTTTGGGGCTAAACCAGCCTGATGGGATGCAAAGCTGTCCCTCAAGTCATTTGAAAGAAAAAGCACAAAGGGACCTCAGGAGGTCCCTACCTATACTAAGGAGTCTCCCCGCCCAATAAGTGTACTAATGACACGATGTTCACTGAAGGCCTGTGCCTATGATTTGCATAAAAAATTATGTCCCCAAGACCATATCTGACAGTCTGATAAAAGACTTGATTTTTCAGGAACCCTCGAGTTTCTATTAAAAGCAGTGAGAGAGGTTGTGAGATCTGTTCATTTGAAATTCAAGCCATTTACTCAGGAGTCTAAATATGGAATTGGACTTTTATTTTATGATATATTGGCCTTTGTCTTGGGCTGTCATAAAGCAAACATGATAAGCTAACAACTGGCATAAAAATTTCGGTTACCTTCTAAATGTTACAGCAGCAGAGAATGAAGTAGAAGTACCAAAGGGTCAAAGGCATAGATTAGAAATATCATCAAGAAATGGTAAGAAATACTGATAAGTTTTAGTGTCTTTGTTTTATTACTTCCCTGTCTCTGTCAGGTCTGCAAACACACTGATTCACGTTTAATTGAACAACAGCTTCATTGTCAAACCTGCCGTTCTTAGCCCCAGTATAGAAAATATCTTTAAAAACACCACCCCTGCTTTCTAACATCATACAGACAAAGAATTGCAGCTCGTCTACCACAGGATATACACCACAAGTGGCATCACCTTCCTTAAGTCTCATTTTCTCCTTCATGCGTGGTGTGACAAACAGCAGTCCGGGCACCTGTGTGCTGCATGTGCCTCTGCACGGAAGGGCTGCCACAGGCCCTCTCCTTCCCCCACCGCTCTGCCACTCTTTGTGCATCTCGTATGTGTGCCTCAGTCACAACCAACGTCCTCTGGGACGGTGTCCCGTAGCTGCAGACTAGGGCAAGGCAGGCGATGCCGTGTGGAGGTGTGTAAGGGTGACCTTCAAGTTCCCGAAGCCCTGCCCACGCTCTGGGCTGTGGAGAAGCAAACACTCCTCCCTCCCACTTCCCTGAAAACAGCACAAAATGAAGTATGGTCTGCTTCCTTTAGCCGTGGGCTATTGTATGCTGCAACATTCGATACATGTGACCAGTTGTATGTATTTGATTGCTCTCATATAAATACTAAAGGATTAGCTAGCTTAGAGCATTTAGCCTATATTTCACTGTTTTCCTTGTGAAGCTGAGCTGGATAGGAGTGTGAAAAAAACAAAGCTTGTGAAAGCCCTGCTGTTGACACAGTTTTGTCAGAAAAAAATTTTTTGTGTCTAGATAATGAATTTCCTTTTGAGGGACACGTTCCTTTGGTGCTCTTAGTTGAGGCTTCCACTGCTGTACAGGCAAGCCCCATCTCGAGTAGATCAGGCAATGGACAGATGATAGGGTACACAGTCCAGCTTGGCGGTGACTCAGGCTGCATGGTGCTGGCAGCTACTCAATCTAGGTAGTAGTCTGATGACCTTGGTGCAACTCCTAGGAGTGGCATGCATCTATTGCAAAGTCTAGGCTTGAGGAGAACACGCAAGAAGCTCCTGATCTGCCTCCAATTTAGGGGTTTTAATCAGCAGGATACTGCAGCCATGTGCTCAGTGTTTGTTCACCTCTGTTATTTCAGTTCCAACATACAGGGCACAGTGCAGTGGAAGACACAGTGGTTTGGAGGAGAGTGGATGGTCCTTTAGGACAAATGACAGATACAAGCATGTATGCAGGATGCCCCATGCTATGTAATGCGCCCCTTTATCTGCCTTAGACCGTGTGAGATTTCACAGGTCTAGTGTCACCGTGAAGTTAACTCACCAGAGAGATCTAAATTGACTTAACCAAGGCTAAAAGTGACAGTTCAGTACAGATAAGCGCTTCATTTTTAAGTTGGTTATTTACATTAGCTCAGCCTGTGTGAGTCACAGTGTCTGACCTGAACAGCCCATTCCACTACCTGGGTAAGGATTTGTCAGGCTCTGTCATTTTTTGCCGTTTTTAAACTCCTCATGCAGTCAAGACTAGTAGAAGGAGGCTGGGAACTTCTCTGGAACTGTGGCGCCTTCCCTCCTGCTCTCAGTTTTAACCTTTAGTCATTTTACTTTCAGCCAAAATTGCTGACAGCCCTTTCCTCCCAGTCTGTGCACTAAAGATTATGAAAAGCTAATGGGAAAAGCTAAAACTCATTTGCTCAGAAAGAATAATTCTAACTCTCTCCTGGGGCAAATGAGAAAATTGGGCAAATGTGATGCATTTGTCATAGTCTCAGTTGAATACGCTATGTTTTATTCAGCTTCCTGTAAGGGTACTATAATAAAGGTCTGGGCATAAGTCCCTGACAGGTTAATGACGACTCCAACATTGTTTCTACAGGGCTTGTCAGAGCGCTGTAGTTTTCCAGATGGAGAACTGGAAGCCTGAGGAAAGGCCCGGGTCCAAGGGATCTTGGTATAGAGAGAGTGGGATGGGTGGATGTCTATGAATGTTGCTAGAGAAGATCACGTCCACAGATCTCTACCTAATGACTGCGCCCAGCTCTGCTGTGGACCCCGTGAGCTTTGGACAGATGGGTCTATGGATCAGGGTGCCAAACATACTATAACTATCACTTGACTTCTGCGTGTTGGGCCCAGTTCTCTAGTAAACATCTGTCTAGTGTGACCAAGGTCAAGTCGCTTTTCCCCATCTCTCAGTTTCTGCCTCAGAAAAAGGTAAGAAATAGTGCTTCTTGTCCTTAGTATCGTGTTAAAATCCAGCGCTGGAAAACTTCTTATATATATTCTGAGTTGTTACTGATGATCCCAGAATGCTAAGACAATGCAGCATGGTAAGCCTAGTCCCATAAGACTCAAATATTTGTGAGTGAATTATCTATGCTATAGAGGCTATTCTCCATTTTTCTGTCTTGCTCATTTTTATGCTTTATCCCAATGTGTATTTGAATCTCTCTGCACTGCCCAACCTCACACTGCCATTGGGGTAGGGGAAGAGAAAAGGCTAAATTCATGGCTCATGTAACTACCTTGAAGCTGCCCACTGGGTTCTCCTTTTGGTTCCTGTGGAGTGCCTGAGGCTGGGACCACCCTGTAAAACTCACAGGCTTTGGTGTTCCTGCTCCGGCTTCATTGCTGACATGGTAAGGTAGACAAACGAAGCCACTGTATGTCCTCAAGAACCTAGATACAGCAGTGACAATAAGAGATGTATTTGAGGTTAGGAGAATTTGCATTCACGCTGGTGTAATAATTTCAGACCCCTGGAAAGGAATGGGGTTTTCTTCTCCATATTTTTTTTTTGTGCTGCTATAGACCAAAGCTGCATCCCCAAGAATGCAATGACTATGAATTTGCACAGAAAGGCATGTCTGTCAGAGGGGAAAAGATTATGAAAAAGTAGTTTACTAAAAGGAAAATTGGTTTCAATGGAAAAAACACATCCAACAAAATGCCTGGAACAATTTGACTGCAGCAAATACCTGACTTTATGCTTCAGTCAAAGATAAGCTATCAGGCTGACTGAAGAAGTAATGGAATGAAATTATACTGTCTGCGTTTTGCTGGAAGGGCAGAATAAATGATCCCCAGACTTTGCAGTCTTGAAGGCTTTGGCATTTTCATGAATTTTCCAGGCAGTGTTGCTTGCAGCCAGACAAGACACCTGCCAGCTCTCTCTTCCTGCCCTGCCTCTGCTGTTCGGGTCTGTTGCAAAGCCTGATGTGGTAGGGGTAGAAGAAGAGTGCAGTAGGACTAGATCCACAGAAAACATTTCCACCAGTGATAGAATGGTAGTGAAGAGAAAAGCTGCTTCCCCGAATACTTGTGCATGTCTGGGCTCCCCCACTTCTGCTCTAGGCATTTCTTTTGAATGATCCTAAACAAGTCCCTTCTCCTCCCTCTTGAAGGGCTTCTTTACAAAGGAAAACTAAGGAGAAGAGTCATCTAATTGAACAACAAGTGTAAATTTCAAATAGGTAAATCAACTGCATTAAAGTGGACACATTTAGTAAGAATTAGGGTGGGCAAGAAATTAAACATTCCTCAGTTTGCTTTGGAGGTGAAGTATACCGCAGAGAATAAACATACCTTTCAGTTAAAATGCCCACGTGGGGCTTTAATGTGATTTAATTAAGTTTTTAAAAGTTTTGTTAGCTTGCAAAGTTCATTCAAATCAGCTTTCCAGAGCATCTCCACGCAGGCAAACCCACAGTTTCTCCCCCTGGTGAAATGGGGACCTTTATACCTTAGAAAAGCAATGCTGCTGGACTCAGATCATTAATACCTAGAAAGCGCTTTGCTCTGTGGGTGGCACGAGGCAAGATGTGCATAGTTCTCTCTCGTGAGCCCAGCAGACGCAGGCTTTGGGCAGCTGCACGTGGCTCTGTGCGAGGCTCCCACCTGCGCCTCTCTTCCAGGCGCCTGCAATTAGCAAGGACGGTGCCATCACCTGCGTGAAGCCATAGCCAAGGCGGCAAAACACTGGTTCCACTCTTTCTTCTGCCACCAGCTTCCCATGTACCACACGTACCTACCATAACGATGTGTACGCTTCATGTCTTTAATGTGCTTTGAAGCTGAGAGGGGAGAGAGGGATTTGCAGGCCTGTTTTGAGCACCTGATGTGGGTGACTTTCCTGTGCCTTTCCTTATGGGAATTCAACTGCAGCAGATTCATGGAAACCTGATCCCTGAGATAAACATGGAAGACTGAAACAGCAGTATCTGTCCAGTGCTTCAGACTTTCAGCTCAGAGGCAGGCCAGAGCCTCCCTGCCCTGAACTAAGGCTGTCAGTATAAAGATAGCTCTTCTCAGTCGCAGGCACCCAGTGGGCCTAGGTGGAGGCAAAAGTTACATTAAACAGCCACACTGCTTTCAGAGTCACGAGACCTACTGACATGCATTTTCTAAGAGACTGATGACATTTAAAGCCCTTCGAGTAAACTATTCGCTTTCCATTTATAACAGGATATTCATCCCACTGCTTGTCAAGGGAATGAAGCACACTCTTCCCAATGACCAAACGTTTGCCATCCGAAAAATGTTCTTCTGGAGAATAAAATATACATCTTCATTGTTAAATTCTGTCCCATCAGTAGTGCTGGGACGGATCCTCTTACAAAGGGATCAGATTTAACAGAGCACCCATGTTACTAACCACACCAGCCTTTTTCCAGAGGGCACTTTGAATACAATTCCTAACCAACCCATTATTCAATTAATTAGCACTTATAAATTAAGTATGTGTCTAGCAGAGTGCGTCAATCCATGTGGCAGGCCTCTTCTCACAGTGCGGCAAGGAAGGACTATGAGTCACTGGGTCACCACAGGTGACATGCAGGCCACCTCAGTTGGTCATCTCGACTGAAAAATGGGAGGCAATTCCCATGTGCTAGAAGGCCGCGTCCAAAGAAGAAGCTCAGAGTTGAAGATTCAGAGCTCTTTGTATACTCATGTGTTATAGGCTAGTATGTTGTTTGGTGGTGTTGACGTGTGGGTGAGTGCTCAAATGCCACTGTGACAGTAAGATGAACATGCAGCTTAGGTACCTCACTCATCAGATACACTAGCATGCGTCCACTGAAGTCTATGGTCCGCTCGTTACTGCACGCCCCATGGGAAGGCTGATCTGTGGGCCCCCTGAGGCTGATGGTGACTTACATGGCAAGACCAGAAACAGCTTTAAACCGTCTTGCTGAACCATGATGAAAAGTACCAGTGCAAAGCCCAGCGCAGGCTACAGCTGTTCACCTGTTTGGCAGTGAGACCTGCCCTCACCTCTGCGCAGTTGCTGGCCTCTAAACCTCACTCAGGTGAACTTGCAGAGGCTGCAGTCACGCCACCGAGCTGGAGGGTGAGGTGTAACGTGCCGGATACGAACTGCTTCTCCAAAGTGAGACACAGATTAGGTTTGGGACTACGCCCAGTTTACTTAGCTGTCACTGTACTCCCTGGCTTGGGAAATCCCAAGGCGGCAGGCTGCTGGCACCTGGGAGGTCACATCGGTCACTCTGTACGTGACCTGTTCTTAGGCTCTTTTTCTAAATATTTGCTACTGGCCACAGTTGGAGAAGACATATTGAATTAAATGGGTTTTTGGTGCATTGCAGCTCTTATGTTCTTACAATTGACAAAAAAAGCTTGTAATAAAACTGGTTAGCTAAGGCCATTTTGGTATCGAGCGTTTGTTTGTGAAGTGCTTTGAACATCGGGCGATAGTAGCTAATCTTTGATTACCACTAGTGACTGCTTTTTCAAAAGGAAATATGGGTGGGGAGAAAAGGGAATTTCTGTTCAGTTCCTGATCCTGGTTGCCTGGGGAATACTTTTAACATGCAGAAGAACAGATTTGCGTGTTGGTAGTTTGGGGATGTTTCCCATGAGGAAAAAAAAAGTGCAACTCAAAACTCTGGCTGACTTCGGGGTCTTGTCACGATTATACCCTCCAAGGGTTTGTGTTATTCAGCTGATAAATAGGGTTTAAATAACAGAAAAACAAAGGTATCGCCTTATGTAAATAATAGCAGCATCACCGCATGCGCTGTCTTCCTTTACCTGTCCCATTGTTAGACCAGACGTGGTGGAGTGGTTTGCTTATGGTGTTCCCTTCCCTCTGCCCGTAACTTGTGGTGTCGTATTCAGCCAGAATTGATAGGTTTTGAGAAAAACCTGATGGAACAGTGACACAAGTGCTCAGCTCCTGTCATGTCTTTGCAGAACGGATCTGCTTCGATACAGGTCTGGTACAAATGTCCATGTCAAATGTATCCTGGCTATCTGAGCAGAAAGGCTGAACTGTGGAAAGTCAAAGCAGATTTTCCAAGGTACACAAGCATCTAAAAATACAAACTGAGGCCCGTCCAGCTTTTCAAATCATCTGCACAGGTCAGGTCCTTAACTACTACTGATTATAATGAGAAAGGCTTCAGTGCTTTTTAAACTCCTTTTAGATGTGTGTCTGCCTCCTTTGGCCTGTATGCAAATGCCTCTTAGGCTGTGTAACGTGCTGCAGTCTGCACAGGACTTGTTTAAAGAGAAAAGGGAATTTTGGACGCCAGCGTGGTGACCACAGCACCAAATTTACATCAGGGGAATGAAGACAGACAAATTGCCATTATGGCTGCTTGATGTCTTTTGTTGTAGCTGGATGTTGAGGACTGGAGAGAGATTCTCCAGTCACAATGTGTTTGATTTTACATGTATTGTGTTACTGTGTTGCAGGTGAGGGTGCAGTGTTGGTCATCGCAGGATGTTGCAGTGGAACCAGACAACCAAATCAAAGCAAAGACCACCAAGAAGCCCACAGTGGGCAGCAGGCTTCCCGGTTTGCAGAGTCATCTACCTTCAGCTGGTAAGAACTTGTAGTGTGGACAATGCTGCAGTAATCTTTAAAATTATCACAGACATCTGTGAGTTGTTTTAGGGAAAGGACCTCCCATGAGGAGAATGAGAAAGGCCTCTGGCAGGCACTGTAAATCATGTAGCATCCCACTATGGCCCTGAGTGAACAATTAAAAGAAGATATTTAGGAACAAGTCAAACCCTAACTTACCATTCCCATTGCCAGCTCCTGTGTGGCGCTGCTCAGATAAGTCTTGCTCTGGATGGCTAAAGATAGAAATGTTTTTCCACTCTGATTTTGTTTTTATTTTAAAACTCTGTTAGAGCAGGCCTGAAAATAGTTTTGGAGTTTATTTAGTTCTTGTTCTTCCACTTGGTTTTGTGCTGGACGTCCCAGACTGGCTGGCCCTGGAGACAGCAGAGCTCTAACTGGGGCAGCTGAGCGGGCTGGTGCCCAAATAGAACCTGCCATCAGAAGCCCCTTACCAACCATGGTTAGGAGCGAGTGGAAAGTGAAGTCTTGTGATCTTGCTGCCAAGATAGAAAACTAATGATGTCCTGTTTAAATGGTGCATAGTGCTGCTATATCCAGGAGGAGCTGAATGGGGACCATTTTGTTTGGACCAGCAGGGGTGAAGCCAAATCAGTCCCGCAGACTTGCAGCTGCTGGCTGCATTGGGAGCTCATGGAGCTGCCTGAGCTTGGTGGCTGTGTACCAGGAAGCTGGCTGACACTCTAGTAAGGGCTCCAGGTGCCTGTTGTCACAAAACACGTGCTCTTCTTGCCAGCTTCATTGCTAGTTCCTGGGTAATGCTGTTTCCCTGTGTGGCGGTCACTTCCAGATGTGTCAAGGAAAACAGGGTGGATTTCATGCAAGAAAGTATTTTCATACTATTTTCAGTGAGCAGATAAGAGTCATTTTTCCTGCATCAGCCAAAAAGAGAAATTCTGGCAATATAGTTTGATATCTGCCTTCACAAATTGCCTTTGCCTCCACCAGAACAGTGTTGATAGCTGGCAGGTTTCACTTCTGGTGGCTGTGCTCACCCAGAGGACCTCTGTACCGTCCACCAGAAGAATTTATCCCAGTTACCAAACACCAGGCACGCAGCACAGTGTCTCTATCACATTCCCCTTTTCTGTCTCCATCTGCCAGCCAGTCCACTCCAGAAACCATCCCTTGTCCTGCACCTAGTCTCCAGTTCAACATGAAGTGAGTCTTTCCTTGATCACTGAGGATATAGGCCTTCTCCTGACAGGAATGGTCAAAAACTTATATCAATTGGTCGTTGTTGCAGGAAAAAATGGCTCAGCTCACGTAGGTTAAACCAAATCAGAGTTGAAATGCTTTATTGATTTATTAAGGACATGTAATTAACTGACAATCAGTGAACTATACATTCAGGATCTGTGTCAGCAACACAGCAGTTCAACGGCAACGTTAGACACTTCGGAAACACTAATGAATTCCTGCAAGTTCCTAAACACACTTCCGTAGCTGATTCCCAGAAGTTCTCATCCCACACATGCAGGCACCCACCCCTCTCTAACTGGCAGGGGGGTCACTTCAGGGAGCAGGCCTCCCGCTTACGTCCCGCTCCTACTGGGGTTGTGGACACTCCAGCTCTAGGAGTGCCTACGCTACTCCCTACAATCAGCTAATGCTCCCGCCGGTGGGAAGGCACCCCAGCAGGTCACCCGCACCCACCCAAAGTGTGGGTCCCTGCATGCTGCACCCCACGGGGTCAGGCCATGCGCTGGGTGCCGGCTGCTGACGGTGTCTCATGGATGGGCAAGCTGCTGCGTCTGGTCTCGGCAGAGGTTGTGATGTGCCAGGCTGGGTTTCGACTGCTGCTCTGGTCCCAGGCTGAAGCCTCTCCCTGCTCTGTTACAAATTGTTACGCTTCTTTATACAGCTTTTCCGACCAATTTGTTCTTTGTTTCAAAATTGTCTTTCTCATTCCCTGGTTACTGTTTAATTCAGCTGATGGCTGCCATCCTCTTTAGCATGATCAGTTGAGGACTGATGGTTGTTTCCCTCCTTCAGCAAGACCAGTTTTGGGCAAACGCCCTCTCAGACACTTTTTGGGTTTTCCATCCACAAATGCTGTTTACAGTCACTTATCTATCTTAACAGCTGTTGTTTTCCACATCGTTTTGCCAAGGGTGAGCTGTGCAGGCATCTCCACAAGTTATATTACACAACCATCAAATTGATATTAAAGAAAAGAATACTGGCCCCATGACTGGATTTGGCGGGAGGTTATTTCTATACATATTTACTTTCTCAGTGCCTACAAGTTGATGATTTTTTTAACTTACATACCTCAGCTCACATAGCTACCTGCAATTAATGTGTTTGAATGCAGTCATTGTGCTCAGAGGATCAACCACATATGTCTATAAGCCGAATCCCCACATCTGTGGGGGGACAAGGAGGGGAAGAGGAAGGCTTGAAAGCTGATTTTGTCATACCATCATCTATGAGACTACACACCCTGCTTGAGCCAGTGTAAGGTGCCGCAGCCCCTGAGCGGGCTCTGTTTCTCCTGAACCTCCCAGGCAGAAAATCAGAGGACAGTCCTGAAGGCGGGTCTGGGAAGCCAGCATGGGGACCATACTCGCCTCGCTGGGACGCTGAGGGCAGTTCCCGAGGGTCTTCCCTCTCCCCGTCAAAGCCCTTTGCCACTCCCAGAGGGGTGTAAAATGCCCGTGTGCCACCCTGCTCACAGTCTGCAGGGCCGCGGCAGCTCTCGCCACCCGTTTTGTTCCTCGCCCTCTCTCACCTGTTGTGTGTGATGCCGGCGTGGTGCCAAGCTCTTGAGCAGCTGCCCTCTTCCAGCTCCCAGGCATGCCAGCCCCAGGAGGCCCAGCCACATTTGTTTGCGGTGGCAGCCCATGAATAGTAACTACTTGAGGGCATTTTGCACACTTCTGTCATCTAATAATTAACACTCTGTCCCGCAGTCTGTGAGAGTCCCTCCCCCCCGGTGTGCCTCTCCCCTTCCTCTGCTGCATCTCACAGCATCATCCACAGTCTCCTTCAGACATGTTTCTAGACCACACGTCACCCAAAGTTCCTGCATGTGACTGTCTCATTTTCCCCCACAAATGGCGTTAATGGACAGAATAGTCACCAAGCTGGACAAATGCTCGCTTTGCTTTGCTCTGTGCTAGGGCCTTCTCTTTCGCCGCTACATCAAAAGTAATTGTCCACCCTCCTGCCCTGTAGTGGGACACTTCTTGCCCTAGGGACTTTCTCCCAGTCCTGCAAGGCAGGAGACCCAAGGGAAGCTGGAATCTCACTGGTGGCTATGCCCAAACCCACCGGAGAAAATCAGAGTGCTCTTTACATGCTAACTCCTCAGGGCAGCGAGATAAACCTTTAATAGCGTCCATCTTGCAGGTTGTTCCTTCCCAGGTGCTGCTGCTCAGCTTTCCCCAGCACTGTCCTTCCTCCCGCAGCTAATCTGCTGGACATGGATAGCTTTGCACATTTTGTTCTCGGCAGTTTCAAACGTTGCCTCAGGCCCTTATCGCCTTAAAAAATCAGATCATATAGTGGTGGCCTTAGAGACGGCCTGATTGATATCTGAGCAGCCAAACAAACAGTAAATTTGAATAAAATTTGGCACCCTGTTGCCTATGAGTTCTGCTGCTTCTGGGAGGATAATTCACCAACCCCAAGTGAAGTGTGTGTCCTGAGCATGCGTGGGGCTGAGGCTTCAGGTGTCTGGAAGAGTTTGCAGGAACAGTGTCCAACCCTCATGGAGGGCCTTTTCTCCATTCCAGATCCTGCACGCCCCAGCCTGTGCAGTCATGGGGATTTGGTATCCCTGGCCACAGCCAACCCAACAGGACTTCTCTGTGTATTTATGCAGAAGTACAGAAGCTTGCAGAAAGAGGCGAGAGTTTCACGGTGATCCTTAAACAAACACGGATGAAGCCAGGAGCCCCTGCAGCTCAGCTTCCACCAGCACCACTAGAGCCTATAGCGACAGTGAGAATGTGCTCAGAGGAAGACGATGTTTCTGGGTGGCCATTTACTGTGTAATCGTGATGTGATTATTTAGATATTCTCTAGCCACTTTCTCCGAACTCATTCTCCCTGGTACTAGGACATAATGCTGTGGGAGAGTGGACTCCTGTTCAAAACCTCCCGGGTTGGAAGGTCGCCGTGAACCTGCCGGCATATCCCATGCCCGTTTGATTTTGGCTCGGGCAGAAGGCAAGGAGGGGAGGGCTGCACCGACTGCTGCTGCTGCTGCTGCACGTGCCCTGCACTAGCCTGCGTGCTGTTTTCCTCTGCAGACCAGAGGAGCTGAGTCCTGGCCCACCACATCCAAGGGCAGGCTGCCCGGTGAGTAGACTTCATGCGTGGGTGACACCACCGCGCACCCACGTGTAATTCCCAACCTGCTGCCCTGTAGCATACCTAGGCCGTAAATGGCACTAGAAGGAGAGTAGGTCCAGTTCCCCAGTGGCCAGTGCAGACTTGGCGGCCCAGCGGCCGAGAGAAACTGCCTAGTTGGCCACAGCAGCCACTGCGCTGAGGTCTGGGAGTTAAAAATGGGTGGTTTTTTTGTCCAGCAGTGCTCGTCTACTTATTGGCTTGATTGCAATCACAACCGCCTTAACTTGTAACTGATACTGTCTTCCCTGCCATGCAGATGATGTTCTCCTGGGTATCAGATACTGCTGTCTGTGTTTGCTTTTGTTATCGCCCACCATCAGCAGGTCTCTTTAAAAGACCAGCTCTGACCAGACACCGAGGAGGAGAGAGAGATGCCATTTACTCTCTTCCTTTCTCACTGATCAGCCCTTTCCCATCACACAAATGCTACTGAGAGCTGATTCTCCTAACCTAGGATGAAAATCCGTGTGGGACACCCGGCTGGCTCCCTTCGGTGGTGCACAACGTTTCGTGGAACCTTCAGCAAACCGGACACTCCCGGTTAAACACACGCAGCCTCCCAGGCACACGAGCTCTCCACACCTCCTGCGTGATACCCCTCCTCTTTCTACCCCGCAAGGCTTTGAGAAGCCTACAGCTCAGGAGGCCATGCTCAGCCGCTGCCACGAATGGTGGCGTGACCTTGAGGGTGTCCGGCCTGTGTGGACCCAATGTGGCTCTAGCAGGCTAAGGCTGATGGCCTAAAAAAAGCAGGTGTCTCAGGTGGCTGCTTCAGGAGCTGGTTCTGGGTTGTAGCCACGGATCACTCAGAGAAGGGTGCCACGTTGTGACTGGTCCCCTGGCGGCGAGCTTAACGGCTTTGGGAGGGTGGGAGATGATGGTGGCCGGACTACTTCTTCTTGAGATCCGAGAAGAGCGTGCTGAGGTGGGTTGGGTGGCCCTCAAGTTCAGGCCAGGCCATTCTTGCAGTCAACCTCCAGAACACGCACCTGCCAGGTGGTGCCAAGGAAAGGCCCGTCTTACGTATGCGTTCATCCCGATTCCCAGACCAAGAAAACAACAATAATAAAAGAAAAAGGATGGAGTTAAAAGTTGAGAGACCGTATCAGGGTGGGAAAGAGTGGAGAAAACACGTGGAATAATACAATATTGCAACCAAATAGGAAATTTGGAGGCAAATCCGTGTAATTTTACCTGTCCTGCCATGGTACCATGGGATCAAGGCACGCTAATTACCTGCAACCACAGCGCAGATTAACGATTAAATGGCTTAATGCCTTGAATACCATTATACCATTTTCCCTTTTTTTTTACCCCGTTTTCCAACAAAGGTAGGACTGATGAGACCCGGGGGGGTGGGGCACACCCGGTGACACAGGCCAGGACCTGCAGGCGCGGCCGGTTTGCCTTAAACCCACCCGCAACCGCGTCACGCGTGACCCAGCCCCGACCCACCCTGCGCTGCGGAACCGCGTGCGTGTGTCGGGGGGGTCGTGGTGGTGTCCACGGCACCGCGCGTGCGCGGGCCCGCGCGTGCAGGTGTGCCCGCGTGGCCCGCCCCGCGCCCGCCG
>VYZM01016168.1:21686-40653 GCA_013398915.1 Dromas ardeola | reverse complement strand
GGCGGCCCGGGGAGGGGGCCGGGGCTGGGGCCGCGGCCCCCGCGACGCGTCCCCTCGGGGTGAGGATGGGGGGGGTTTCTCTTCTTCCCCCTGCCCCCGGTGTCCCGTGGGGCCCCGGCGGGGTCCGTGGGGCGCTGCCCGCGTAGGTGTGACTTCAGGTGGGTCCGGGGGTGAGGCAGGGTCGGCCCCCGGCCCCGGGATGGAGCCTGGGGCGCGCCGACCTTGGCGAGGGCGCCTCGTCCTTGGGTCTCCTTCCCCGGCGGCTGGCCCGGCCCGGGAGCATCGCCGTCGGGGGAGCCTGCCCTCCCAACCATCGTCTGCCTTGGACATCGGGGTGGCTTTCCTTTTTTTCCCCCCTTTTCCTGGATAAAGGAAACTGAGATAATTTTACTTCGTCGAGAGAGAACAATTGGCTTTTAATGCCTCTGCAAGAAGGAAGTGGCTATACGTGCATTCGTGATTAAATGCTCATGATGTATTTATTAGGTGCTGTACAAATAGCACTTAGACTAAAAGGCTTTTAACATTTTCTTTACACAACTAGACAGTCTTCCAGTTGCTGCCAACCACAGCTGGTGTGCCACCCTTGTGATGTTGAATTTGATTCCTGCTGTAATGGATCAGCCGGAGGTGCCACATCCGGAGCTGCCAGCTTCAGCTCTGGCAGGCGGGCGGACTACAGCAGGCTTCTGCTGTATCTTTACGTGAGCAGAATTGGGTTGTGGGTGCGCATGGATAGGTATTTTCTGCTCCTGAGGCAGCAGGCAACTGCGCAGTGCTTCAAATGCGGAGGCTGAACCAGGTCCTTCTCCCAGAGTGCCTGTACCTATCCGCCTAGGACTGATTTCCATTTGTGGAGTCGATCTGCAGGCTGATGGTCCGATTCCTCTGTTATAAACCTACCTGTTGCAGGAAGCTTTTTTGTTCAACCCTGTTGTGCTTGGTTGTTAGACCTGCTGTGTGTTTTTTGAGACCTCGGAGTGGTTTTGACCTTTAAGGTGTCTCTGGTGTTAAGAGCATCCTGGCTGGGAACCTGATTAAATAAGCTACCTCCCAGTGTTTGCCTTTTGATGTTACAAAACTCAAAAGGCGTTACGCTGCAGACAACAGCATTAGTGTTTGGTTTGTTACAACAGCACCTCCTATGACCATGCTCTGGAAAAAATTTCCACACGTCCTTGACGTCACAGCCATTTGCTTTACGCTGCCTGGATACCGAAGAGTGCTTTTAACTCCTGGAGCACCACGTTACTGCACCCAGCTTTGCCCTCCAGCCGTGGTTACTTCCCCTGCCTCTGGTGCACGTGAGGAAGATGAGAGGACGGAGTGCCTGTCTGACAGTGTCCCTCAGCCTCCATGTCAATGGCTGTCCCTCCTGCTCCGCCTGTCTTTCATAGATGTGAAAAGAAAACAACCAGAACTGCCTGCTTTCATCCTGAGGCTTCTCCAATGATGGAGCTTTTTCTTAAAGATGGGGCTGGGGAGCAGGGAGAAGTACTTCCACCTACTGCTTCCTCCCCTTCCTTTGTGTAGCTCATCACTTCAAGTCCTTCAAATAAACCACCTCCTTTTTTGTTGGCAAGTAGATGAGGACAGTCTGAGATCAAGCAGGCTCTCTTTGGCCTCTGTGCTGGCCTGCTGGTTCCTGCAGCTGATTAGCATATAGTTGCTTGGCATGGGCTGGCTTATCCTTCCCGTAGGCAGCCTGGTGATGCCTAGTACGGCATGTTACTGTGCAGTTAATCAGTTGAGATAATCCTTGTAAACGGGTAACTGATACCCAGAGTCCGAGCTGTGCTGTGTCTCCAGGCCCTTCTCTACCCTCCCACCACCTCCAAGATTATTCTAGGCATCTCCCTTTAGACCAAAACTAAATTCAGTCTTTCATTATCATGTAATTCACTTTTTAATTGGTATGAGCAGTGCTGGAGTGCCTCTGTAGACATATAAGGCTGCTAAGTGTGTGGTACTGTGATATGTCTGAGTACTTTCCTACATTTAAGATTGAGTATTGGAGCTAATTTGGGCCCAAATTCTGCTCCTGTTGCCTTTAGTAGAGGTGATAGCCTGAACTACTAGGGGAGATCAGGCTTTACCATTGCTTGTGAACCTGAATAAAACATTTACTGTAGACTCTCCTGGAAATAGCTTTGAGGCTCAGAGCTTTGTGGAACGGGTGTCCTTCAGAGCACACCCATAGCGTGGCTTCTTTCAGTGAAGCAAGTGCATAGCGGCAAGGAAGTCTGTCATCTATGATAGCATGCAATGGTAGTGCTGCATGAGCCAAGAAGATCCTTTAAAATACGGAAGAACATGGTTGAATTGTCATGTTTTACAATCCCACATCCTGATTCATGGATTTCTAGGTTTTTTGGGGGCTTGTGCTTCCAGCCCCCCAAACAACTGGAGTGACTTAATATTTTTCTGTCTGCAACAGGGCATAATCTCACTGTTAAATATATGCCTCTGCAACAGGGTTTGCCATCTGAGTTCAGTGTGTTGGGCTTTGCCTTGCAAGTGGCAGAGGTTGGAAATTTTCTCCTGAGATGTGACAGCCTTCAGGCCTTGATTTGATTCCTCTTTCTGTTTGTTCTCTCTTGCAGTCAAGATCCTCCTCTTCTATGTCATCTTCTACGGTTGCCTGGCAGGTATATTCATTGGGACCATCCAAGTGATGTTGCTCACTGTCAGTGAATTTGAGCCCAAATACCAGGATCGAGTAGCACCTCCAGGTAACTAAATAGGAGGCCCATGTTTGACTTGGTGCAAGCTGTTCTGGGGAGGCGGGTTGGTTACTCACCTCAAGAAGGAGGATGAAATAAGCATGTTGTTGCTGCGACACATATTTGTAGGGGGTGGGTATGTTCTCAGCCTTCTGTGTTAGCAGTACTGGGGCTTGAAGGCAATCCTGCTAGAATTAAAGGTTGCATCACATGAAACATGCCTACTGTCTGAGAGGAGCTCAAACCTGGATTGCTGCTCCTCCTTTCCCCTATACCAAAGTGATGGAGTGAGGCTAAGAGGCTTCATTTGGGAATGAGCTATGTGAAGAAGCTGGGTTCAGTTTTCCGTTCTTCATAGCTACTGTGTTCCCATGGGTAAGTGAAGGGACAAAGGTAAAACATTAGCTTTATCTGTGAAACTGGGGTGCACGAGGAGAAAGGGGACAGTACCATTTCCAAGTGTGCTTACTGAATTGTATGAGCCAACGCTGAACTACCCTGTGTGATCTAGAGGAGATGGTAGCATTTACTTGCTAATGGGTATTTCAGCTGAATGTGTTGTGGGTGGTTAAAGATGGGTCTTGCAGTTGCTGATGCATGACCTATGTTTATTAAACAAAATAAGTCTCTGCTCAAAACTAAAATGACTGCTTGAGCAGTGTCTGTGGCCAGCCTGCCTTGGTAGGGGCGAATGGAGTAAGTAGCCCTTGCCGCAGGTTCCCTGCTCCGCCTGCCCGGACTCTGCTGCGGTAGCCGATTCCCACCGCAGCCAGCGGCGGCTCAGAGCGTGGGGGGGAGCTGCGCAACTGCTGCTTTCCCACATTACAAATGACCTTGAGGCTGCTTGGCACTGGGGATGGTAACGATCTGTCTCCAGTTGCTCTGTAAAACAGTTCAGAAGCTTTTAATAACAGTGGTATTTAAGTGACAATTGTGAGGCTGATGGCTTGTAGCTACAGAAGTTGGCTCTGGTGTCGCATGGCGTCTTATAGCCCCACTGTCTGCACTCCTGTGCTGTGATTATTCCCGGCTTTAACAACACAGGGAATGCTACCATCACCAAATGGTGTTATATCTCTGCAAAGAATAATCTTTCAGATAATTGCTTTTCCACTTTTTAAAGACAGAACAGAAACTGGAATTGCTGTGTTAGTGTGCGGCGCTTCTTAACGTACCAGCATGGCTGGGGTAAATGCTGTCTTAAGCACTGAAAGTGGCTGTTTCTGTCTCCGCAATGGGCTCTGACATTTGCAGGAAGGACTAAACTGTCACTGATGCTGCCCAGAACCATTAGCTGCATCTGAAAAGCCAACATGGCTAATGGTGGAGTAGTTATTTTAATAATGTGTTTCTCCCCAGCTGAAGCCCAGTGGTCTCACCACAAGTGAAATAATTAGTGAAGAGGCCCATGGATCTTGGTTCCTATCCAGATAGACCTGCTGTTTAGCCTGGTGTCACATAATTACTCATTCTAGGTAAACTGTTTGCTTTCTGTGTGATAGCAGAAATTTCAAAAGCAGCTCTGTGGTAAAATTTCTGTGTAAGATTTCAACCTGAAGAGAGGATTTTTATTCATCCCTTAATTGCATACTGCACCGGTTTTTCTGGGGCTTATCTTTTTTTAACCAAAAAAAGGAACTGAATTTTGAGATGGTCTTGTAGTGTGTACTACAGAAATCAAAATGGAGGAAGAATGAAAAGGTCGTCAGGGATCTTTGTGATGGGCTTTCAGGACATGTACTGAAATCGAGGGGAACAAAATCCAGCTCCTCAAATGCAGGACAGTAGGCAGCCCAATAAACAAGGGTTTTGAACCAAGCTGGAATGGCACACATACAACTTCAAGGAAATAATTACCAGTTAATGGCAGGGGATCCTTTTCAGGGCATCATGTGACACCTTTCTACAGATGTGGACAAGCTGGGAGTAAAGCACGGTGGAGGCTGGCTCTTAATGTTGAATCTGTTCCTCGTCCTGTATGTAGCACAGCAGCCATTAGACCACGATCAAGTCAAAAGTAGCCTTTTAATGTAGGCTTTCAGAGAGGTTGACAGTAGTGAGTTGCTGCACTGCTGTGCCTGGGAGGCCAGCAATCCCTGCGTTCCCCTGCGCTGCAAGCACAGCTGCCCTTCTGCTTCTGACAACAAACACCCGTGTGGGCATGTTCACTCCTGTGCTTGGTGGGCATCAGACTCCAATTTTTTGTGATCTGGGACCCCTGCAGACTATGAACTACATAAAATAGGGTGTTGTGCAATTCTAATTCCTGGTTCTTGTGTGAAGATTTGCAAGCCAGGTAAATATATTGGCAGCTTGATAGAGCCCTGGATGTTCTAGGAAGCTAGAGAACCTAGTTTTAGTCGTGTTAGTGCTCTGCCCTTCATGGGCAAATCACTGCCGTGCCAGCCCAAAACGGCTGGGAAAGGGGGAACTACCCTTCCCTTCAGGATTTGCAGAAGAAAATGCTGTAGGGGCTGCTATAATATCATTCTTGTTCTGAAATACAACAGATTTCATAACAGCAACAGAACCTACAGGATGTTTTATTGAGTTATTGACATGGGTATAACATTGAAAGCCATAAAGTGCTATTTTTGTACCCAAGTGTCATTACTATGCTAATTGGTTTCTGCATTGAACACAACAGGAATGTTATATAGGGCTTCAGGGCAAGCTGAGTTTTGTACCTTTCCATGGTACTTTTATTTTTTTCTCCCCCTCTTTTGTCTTGAGGTGGGGGAAGGGACAGTGCAGTTCACCTTCTCCTCCAGCCTTGCCATTGCGACAGCCCCAGCTTCCCAGTTCCACGTGTGCTGCAGGCTCGGACTCTGCTGTAAGCACAGAGGACTTAACCCTGCGAATAGGGAAGGATGGGGCTATTGCCTCTTAAACACAGTGTACTGAGTGTTTAAAAAAAATAATTAAAAAATACTCCATTCTCCTCCTCTCCTTCCTCACCTCAATATAAATTGGGCTGTGTATCCTGCCATCTTGTGGTGTGCATCCCGTGGAGCGCAGCATCCCGTCTGTCACTAGGGCTGGTGTAGGGATGAGGGATCTTGCTGCTGCCGAAGGCTCTTTTTAAGTGGCAGCTGGAAGGAAGAATCCCTTCTCAAGCCAGGGGATTTCAGGTGTCCCCGCTCCAAGTGCTGCCTGGCCACGATGTGCCTGGACAGTGAGCGTGTCATGGAAAAGGCTGCTGGGGTGTGTGTTCCCCACGTGGCTTCTTTAGCTTGGAGAGCAGGTGGCAGGAAAGCCCCATGGAGCGTATGCCACCTCCTGCGAAGCTGCCCTTTTCTGCTTCAATCCCTTGTCTCAGCACCTATGTTTGGAAAAAATCTCTGAACCTCAAGCTCCAGGGATGTTGTCTGCCAAGCAGATTTTGCTGCATTGGTAGGAAACTTGCACCTGCTTTTTGCACTTTGGGGATGAGGTAGAGGGTGACTGGAAGCTTGGAAAGACATCACTTGGTATGGAGGCTTTTAAAGTCTGTCCTCATTTAGTGAGCTGAAGGGGGTGGTAAATAGAAATGGTATAGTGATTGCTCAGTTTGCCATCTCCGTCATCCCAGGGGAGTGTGCAGACTCATTCTGAACCAAGATTACATGGTTCGTGGAAATGAACATTGCATGATGAAGCAACAGTAGTTACTATGAATTTACACAACCATTCCTAGTAACAAGCCTGACTTCCCACTTCTAGCTTCTTCCTCTTCACCCTCAGGACGCTTTTTCCTGAAGTCTTGCTCCTGCAGCTTAGAATGATAAAGCCTATGTGGAAAATCTGGTTTTAAATGAAGTTGAATAAATGTGATTTTAATCTGCAGTGCTGTTTTGGAAGTGGAACTGTAGCTGAAAAAAATCTACTTCACACACTTTCTTTCGGGTATCTTGGTACATCCACAGAGTTAGAAAGCCAACAGAAGGTGGTGTCTGTTACCAAGTCAAGGCATCTCTCATAACTTATGTGGACAGTGTCAGTCAAATGAAGACAGTAGCCCTATTTCCTAGCAATGCACTCTAAGAGCCAATTGTGGAAAGTAGTTTGTCAGTATTTTCTTAGCAATACTTGATTCTTCCATGTGTGAAGAACAGCATCACCACATGTGACGCCATGGTGCGTTGCTGTGTTAGTAGCATGAGATGCAGAACTGTGGTAAACCGATCGTAGTCTGAAGATGAGGAGAGGGTTGTTTAGACTGTTTAGAAACAGGTTAAACAACCTGGTTGTGAAAGCGCTTGAGGCTTTGTTTCTTTTCCTCCATAGGGCTTGGTCATGAATGACTTCTTCATGTACATGAAGCCCTTAAGAGGCTTATTCAGCAGGTACTTTGAGCCACATACTTCTCTAGGTGTCTAGCAACCCATGGCAGGTAGCACTGGAATGGCTCTGCTTTGTAACTTTTTTTCTTCTCATCCCTACTTGCTACAGTTTCCCTAATGGGGATGAGAGGAAGTTTCAGAAGGGTTACCCAAGTGTTCTGCAGAGCTTACTTCCTCTCATCATACAAAACCAACACACTTTTTTTAAAAACAAACAAACAACCAAAAACCAACAATCAAGAATCAAGATTGCTTAAGAAGGTTTCAGTGATAGTGCTGCTCTGATAATGGTATTGAAGCTTTTATTTTGGCTATGGGATGTACAGATGGAAAGCAAAGAAGGAAATGATAGATCTGTGCTTAGGGCTTTGTGCCTGGCCAGTTGCAGGCATGTGAGAATGGAGGTTGTGGTGGAAGCCAGTAATAAATTTTTAATCAGGATAAAGATGTTTTCATAACAAGCCTTTCATCTTCATAAAAATTTGCTTTCTCGCTGCTTAAGTGGGAAGACTGATCTCTACTTTGCTCTTGTCCTAAACAAAGAAAGCACTTGCCATAGGAAAGTCCAGTCTGGTTTATCCAAGTACCTGTAAAAGCCCAAAGTTTGGCTGAAAGCAGCCCAGCTATGGCCACAGGCTGAGTCTACCTGGCAGGAAGGGCTGTTCTCTTGGGCCGGCCACTGCAGCAGCTGTACGGAGGTGCTGCACCGAGTGGCTTTGGTGCAGTTCTGCAAAGATTTGCAAGGCAGGGATGCTTTGGGATGGGAGTCTGTTCTCCCAACCAAGTCACTTGTCTCCTGGGCAGAGGGGTGGCTTTGGACTGTACTTGTCAGGGACAGGCTCTCCTAACCAGAGAACAGGGATATTCTACTGGGTGGGTGGCTTTTACCCACCACAGGGTGAATACTGCTGACCTTCCCTTCACCTTTGCCATGCCTCCGCAGGTGTCTTTATGCATTACCTTGGACAAGACAAAAAGCAGGGGTGGAGGATTCCTTCGTTTTAAAGGTCCTCAGCAAACGTAATAGCTTCACTGCCCGACCGTAGCTTAACAAGCCTGGGCAAGCTTTCTTGAATTTTATATTTATACACTTGAATGACACACCTGTAACTTGAACGCTGGAAAAGGCAGACCCAGGAGAGGAACCAAGGGCTGCCTTTGCTGCAGTTCCAGCTCGCCACTTCAAGTAACTCAGCCTCTTACTTCCCAGCTGGGTGGTAACATGAGGAGGATTTGGCAGGATGGCATTGAAGTCCCTTACTAAAATTGAACCCAGCTTATTTATTATATATTTAATTATAACTGTTTGTGAAGCAAGAAAGCAATTACTATTGCTCGAAAAGGGGTTGAAAGCCACTGACTTTTGGCGGGTAGGATGTAATTCTGCTCGTGGAGTAGTAAGTTGCTTCTAAACTTGTAACGCTCAACCTGGTCAATTTGTACCAGAGGGAGTTTTGAGCGGTTAAAGCTGCTTCCTGGAATAAAACTTGAAACCCTGAGCTGCTCGCTGGGTGTCTCGCTATCTTTGGCGACTAGGAGCTGCGTTTAGAGGAACAAAGCTAATCTTTGTCCTAGGTTACAAATTCCAACTCGGTGGGTAGTGGGCGGGGGGGGAGTGGTGAGCTGGCTTGAGGAGGGACTAAGCAGAAGCACTCAAGTGGCTTTGGAAAAATTGCTGGAGTCACAAGCTCCTGTGGGTTGGGGCCAGCCGAGCTAAGCTGCCCGAGTTTTGCACCAGGGGAACTTGTTGGCAACGGGCCTGTTCGGAAAGCTGTCAAAGCAAGTGCTGCTCCCCTGCTCCTTTTTCTTGTTGTAGCTAAAATGAAGATGACAAATGGAACTGAAGTCAAGACCACAATAATTACAGTGGCTGCCACAAAAGCAGCATGAACTGAGTTCCCATTACTTGAATTTAAAATGTTAGCCGTGCATCAGTGCATTCAATTAAAATGTGACCTAAACATCACACAGGAGCAACTATTTCCAAGCCTCATAATGAAAAGTGAAGGGGTTAGCACTTTTCATCATCTGTAGGCATTACTTGTATCTTGTCCCTTCTCTTCTCCATGTATTCTTTTTCTATTCATCCTCCTAAAGTCAAAAGTGGAGGTAGTTACACAGCCCAGAATCTGGCACGGTCTGTTAAACGTATCTCTGGTATTTCCTACTCACGGTGAGTGAGTCACCTACTCGGTGATGAGCTGCTGATTCGAGAGCTCAAAGACTATTTCTGCAGTCAGAAATACCTGCTTGTGGAGTGAAAAGACCAGAGAAGGCCATCAGGCTGATAAAGTTACTGAGTGAGAAAAAGTCTCCTGCCCCGCATCCTACAAGGGAGGCTACACAAAGGCTTTGTGGATTACAACCAGCAGAGTGTGACCGTACCTGGCTTAGAGAACCTCTCACATTTTATTGTGAGGGTTCACGAGTGGGCAGCTCTGTGTTTTACCCTAAACACATGGCGTGTTTTGCAGACTTTGAAGTCGACCCAGTAGGGATACACACCTAAGAGTAGGCTTCTGTGGGACTTTATTGTGTGCGGTTGGTCTCACAGGCAGACAGCTTCCCTTCTGTCCTTGCGGAGGAGGCAAAAGTGGGCAGGGGACCTGTGGTTGACCATTTTTCTTGACAAAAACCTTGACTTAACAGCCTCTGTTCTGGATTCTGTGATTTTTATTTGCTTAGTGATACAAACAACGTGACGAATATTCCAGACTGTTGTTGGAAAGAGGAGATAAGAGCTCATCAGAGCCTCCCCTCTAGTAAGCTTAAGCTGTTTTGTGCAAGTCCTGAAGTCTGAAAAATAGAGATTATTAGAATGAGTTACGTTCTTGGTGTGCATTGCGTTGCCCAGAGACTGTGCAACTCTGGGATGCACTTAATGTTTTCTTCCCGATTTTGCTCCTCTTAGGACTGACTCAAATCCCCCAGGTACAAAAGACAGAAATTTCCTTCTCTGCCTCCGATCCCAAAAGTTTTGAGCCGTACGTGAAGAATCTTGAGAAGTTCTTAAAGGACTACAGCGCCGATCAGCAAACCGAAAACATAGTATTTCAGGACTGTGGGGGTAAGTCTCGATTGCTTCCTGCAGCTGAGGCTCTGCGTCAGGTCCATCAGAAGCCGAGGGAGAGCAGTGGTGGCCGCTGTCTTTGGCTGTTCCTTTTATTGTAACCAACGGCATGTTGGTAAACTGTTAGGCTCTGGTTTCAGTCATATGGCTGCTCGTTAAATGGTCACTTTGGACAGACCAGACTTGGCCAGGGATGTACCTAGAAGTTTACTGTAGAGGTTCTGGGGTTGGAAACTTGCAGATTTCACTCGGAGAAAGTTGCAGCTGACTCTAAAAATCAGGTGGTGCTGACCTTAACCTCTCTGAAGGCCATGAGGGTTTTACTGCTGAATTTGCTAAAGCCAGCGTCAGTCTTCTTGATGCAATGCAGGAAAACATCTGGGAGATATTACCCTTTAATAGATTATATGTAATAATGCGGAATATGGCTATCGCCTCATAATACATGCATGTAAAATGTGAGGAGAACCTGCTTGTAAAAGCTGCCAAAAAAAAAATGACTGAGCCAGTGGACTACAAACGTGTTTTTCTCTTGTAGTCTGAGAAGAATCCTCAGTTAAAAACAAAACCCCCACAAACTTGCTGGTCTGGGACCAGCCCACATGTGGGGGGTGGCTGGGTGCAGGTCTGTGCTGTCAGCCTCGAGAAGGTGGCGTCACATACCTGTTTGGATGAGGGGGAAATCCAAACTACACAGTGAAGCATAAGCGTTGCTGTTCCTGACAAGCAAAAGGTCACGTTGGATACGGTTGTCTTTTCATTCCCCCACCGTGACAGAAACACCGAGCGATTACAAAGAGCGAGGACCATATAATGATGTCCAGGGCCAGAAGAAGGTCTGCAAATTCAAACGTGAATGGCTGGAAAACTGTTCTGGAATAAATGATCCCACCTTTGGGTACAGGGATGGCAAACCATGCATCCTCATCAAGCTCAACAGAATTATCGGCTTCAAACCTAAGGTAAGTATCTCTCCCCTTTCTAGCAGAGGCTACTGATAAAGAGGGGGAGTTGGCTGCAGATTGGCTGTGCCTGCTTTTCTGTCTCTTGAGAGAGATCACTGTTAAACCTCTTCTGCAGAAGAGAAATTGTGGAATGATTTGAGTAACTGGCTTTAAAAATACTTTTCATTTAAAAAGCAATGAAAACTGCACACTGCAAGTTGGTAACAAGTAGCGATGAACCTCACAGTGCAAACTCCTGGTTATTAATCTGGTAACTTCTGAGACTGCTAACTGAATTGCTCAAACGGGGTATTTTCTTCAAATGATAAAACCCATTTTAAGTTCCTGCGTGCTTCCATGGGAGCGCCCCAGACCGACTCTTATCTGTAGTAAGATCAGTACATTCTGTCATGCCCTGATCTACACCATTCTTTCCTCAGGCAGTGTGGAGTTGCCTGCCTTGCTAAAACCACTTAATTAAATGAAGTAGTGCTAATATTCACTATCAGATGGATACATTGGCTATAAAGAGTAAACTACATCTGGGAGTCAGGCACAGCTCTTGCCGCAAGGAAGGCGAGGACATCTTTAGGTTATTTAATGCAGCTTCCCAGATGCTGTAGGGTCTCTCTGTCACCCACTTGCTCTGTGCTGCACCTGAAGCACGTTTGCAGTAATGCTGAAGGATGTTAATCTGGATGGGAAGGGCTTTTACTGCTAGTTTTGTCACCCAACATATTTAAATGCTAAAAAATCCTCTAAGAATTCAGTGGCAGAGCACATATTATTGCATAAGGTGGCACGGAAAACCTGCCACTCCATCTTTGGGATGAAAAACAGCACGCATGGTGTGCGAAGCCACCCTTGTCACCATTTGTCAGTGCAGTCGAGGCTGGGGAATGGTGCTGTCTAGCTCATGTGTTTTGGGGAATGTTTTTCTTCGAAGGGAGCCTGCCCTGTGCTAAAAATGAGTTGAATTTTGGCTCATCCGATCCAGGGTGGAAACCGTGGGTGCGTTTAGGAGGAATGTGCTGTGCTTGGTATGTGGTGGCTGTGGGATGACATGAGATGGGCACGTTTGATGGCTGGGGGAGAGAAGGGTTTGGTGTGTTCCTCTCTGCCACAGAGCTCTGAAGAGCTCCCGGCCACGTTAGACAGCAGGTTCTGGTCAAGGAATGAGTTTACACGTTCCGTTTAGAAATGATGTGTGTATCCAAGGCAATACTTGTTTTCCTCATTCCGCGCTCCAGCAGAGACCCTGTAGCTCTTGTGTCGGGCAAGGTGTGCGTACAGCACGTCTGAGACCTGCAAGGTTGTGAAGCAAAACTACTGCCCTTGTTAAGAGACCAAAGACCAACATGAGAGTTGGCACTCCCACCTTCCCCTGGCATACTCGGAGCCTTTGTCCTTCTCTGTAGGACGTGTCGAAGTTCAGCAGTGTCAGGGTGTGACGGCCACTCTGTTCTTTCTTATGCATTTCCAGCCCTGGCTGCACACACCTGGCAGGCAGGTGGCAAATCCTCCAGCAGCGCGTCTCTTCCTGCCGCTGCCTGGGCTTTGCACAAACAAGCCCCGCTCGCCAGCACTCTGAAACACTTTCCCCAGTGACACCACAAAATTAAAAATAGCCTGATGCGCTTGCCTTGGTATCCGCAGCAGTAAAGCTGTAAGAACAGACAACAGCGCTCTCTGCTTGGGTTAAGCTCCCCGGCTTCTAATTGCGTTACGCTGCGTGTCTGTCCCAAGAACCGCTGCCAAGAGCTGTTGCCTCTGAAAGGGAGCTGGAAGGGATGCTGGTTAACGGCACGTGTTTGGTACCATTGAGCTTTGCTGCTGCGAAGGTGCTGCCGTCTGCAGAGACGTGTTGGGTGTGTAACGTCCCCTTGTTTGGGGTTTTTTTCTAGCCTCCGGCAAATGAGAGCCTTCCTCCAGAGATTATGGCAAAATACAGCCAGTTTCTCATCCCTGTCCACTGCACTGCCAAGGTAAGTTGAAATACAGTTGAGCAGAGTCAGGAAGCTGCAGGGGACGACTGTCTCAGTCTTGGTCCAAGGGTAGTGACCCCTCTCTGCCTTTCCGCCGGCAGCTGGGGTGGTTCTTCCTTGGGATCTCTCCCCCTTTGGAACTGGGGTTTCTCAAAACCCCAATGGTGACAAATGACAGTTGGCACTGCCCTCACTGGGAGGGGTAAAAGCAGGGCCAGAGAGCAAGGGGGGATCCTCAAAAGCAGCTATTTTGCTTCAAAGTTCAGTACTGGAGCTCTTAGCAGGGATGGTTGAGGCATTTTGCTTGGCATTGTAAAGCAGCTGAGAAACAGGAAACTTTTTTTTTTTTTTGTAGCCAAAGATAGTACAGCAGGAAGCTGTGGTGGTTTCCGAATGCGTAAAGGAGTGGTTGAGTTCTTAAATAAAAAGCCCCTTTTCTGGCTGATGCGTGCTGGGAGGCGCTTGTTGCGTAGCTGCTGGTTAGACAGGGCTGAAGCGTTCTTCCAACCATCAGGACCATCCTTGCGCTGCAAGATGAGGCTGAGGGATGACCAAAGAGTGGTTCGGGGTCTTGTGAAAAACAGGTGCTGCTAGGGAAACGGGCTGCAAAAGGGAGAGTTTGGGCAATTTGTCATCGTTTGGTCTTCCTTTTCTTGCCTCCCTAGAGAGAGGAGGATGCTGACAAAATAGGCACGGTGGAGTACTATGGGATGGGCGGCAACGCTGGCTTTGGCCTGCAGTACTACCCCTACTACGGCAAGCTCCTGCAGCCGCAGTACCTGCAGCCGCTGGTGGCCGTGCAGTTCACCAACCTGACCTACGACATGGAGGTGCGCGTGGAGTGCAGGGCCTACGGGCAGAACATCCTGTACAGCGACAAAGACCGCTTCCAGGGACGCTTTGATATTAAATTTGACATAAAAAGCAGCTGATTGTAAGCACAACTCTCTTCCCCCTCCCCCCCCTCCTCCTAGCCATTTAAAAACGTTAAAAAAAAAAAAAAAAGAACAAAAAAGAAAACCTACTAGTCTTGAACAAACTGTCATACGTATGGGACCTACACGTAATCTATATGCTTTACACTAGCTTTCTGCATTTACTAGGTTAGAATGTAAACAAAGTGTAGCAATAGCGACAAATATTTATTCTACTGTAAATGACAAAAGAAAACAAAAATTGAGCCTTGGGACATGCCCATTTTTACTGTAAATTATGATTCCATAACTGACTTGTAGTAAGCAGTGTTTCTGGCCCCTAAGTATTGCTGCCTTGTGTATTTTATTTAGTGTACAGTACTATAGGTGCATACTCTGGTCATTTTTCAAGCCATGTATTGTATCTGTTTTCTACTTCTTGTGAGCAAAGACTTTTGCTGTCCAAGGTGTAAATACTCAATGGGACTAGAACTGGCATGATACTTCTCATTATTTTGTTCCTTTTCAACGAAAGGCCCACCTGTGAGACTCTATTTAACAGCACTCCATATGGCTTCTGACTTTTCTGTGGTGTTAGGGTATTTTATTTGGAGGGGTGGCAGGGGAAACTAACTTAAGTGAAGTTAAAGAGAATAGATGATTGTGTACTGTGCTTTGTAGCGAATGCTGTCTTTCTCTCTCTCTCTCTCTCTCCACCTTTTCCCTCATCCTCCAGTATGTTGTGTGAGAGACCGGGTCAGACTATCACTCTCCTCGGTGATAGGCATTAACTCTTTGCTTTGTATATTTTCTTTTTTTTTTTTTTTTTTTTTTCTCGGTNNTTTTTTTTTTTTTTTTTTTTTCCTGCTGGAGGCATCGCACACTGTGGTGCTAATGTCTTTATTGAATGTTTTAACCATTTTCATGGTGGAAGAATTTTATATTTATGCAGTTGTACAATTTTATTTTTTCTGCAAGAAAGTGTAATGTATGAAATAAACCAAAGTCACATGTTTGAAAATAAATCTTTATTTTAAACTTTATAAAAGCAATGCAGTACCCCATAGAATGGTGTTAAATGTTGTCTAAAGTGCAAAACTCTATGTTCTAACATGTAATAATAGCCAGGAGTACAGTGCTCTTGTTGATCTTGTATTTCGGTCAGGTTGAAACATTGGACAAATAAATGAATGAACACACTGTTCTGCGTGCACGTCTCTTGCGTTGGGTGAGGACGGAGGCTGTTAGTTGTCCAGGATCTTGAAGAAGTACTGCACCTATTTCAAACAGAAAATACACCTTTATCATTCACAGGAAGTCTGAGCTGAAGTGAGCTGAAACACGCAGCAGCTCCCAGCTGTGAGCAAATGCGTCACGCACCAGTTCTGGGCCAGTGTGGTTTGGTGGTATTTGTTTTTCCCCCTCCCTGGGCTGAGCCGAGGCTGCTGTGGCACACGGGCCCTGATCGCACCTCAGCAATCAAAAAAGTCTTGTGCTGTGTTGCTGCTGAGCCAATAGCTCGGCCCTGAGAACAGGCGATGCCTGACAGGGCTGCTCAGATGTGACAACATGTGGCAGCTGGCTTCCTGCAGGAGTCAAGATCACTTTATGCTGCATGATGCAAGGTATGGGGAGAATTTTGTGTTAAGCGACAAAACGTGACTATCCTAGAGCAAGCTGCTCGATAAAGCCTTCCTAACCTGAATGCACGGTACTGGAAATGCTGCTAAACATTTTGCCATCTGCTAGAAGGAAAGGCATAGTTATGGTACGCATTGGCGGCCAGCGTATGCATTTGGCTGCTTCCTGCTATTCCCAAGGAGCAGGAGCTAGTGGGAATCTCGCCTCCAACTGTTTCATTTGCTGCTGCATGTTTAGAGCGAGGCAAGGGTTTAACAAAGACGCCGGGATTAAAGCGCTACCATTCTGCCTGGAGGAAGCTCCACCTGCACAGAAGCTGAGCAGTTTTGGCTCTCAGCGATTGGCAGGTGCGCTGCTGCCACCGTTTGGGACAGGTTGCTGCGGCTCATGGTTTGGTAGGATTGACTACCCCGACAAGTCAATTCTCAGGTGCACACAGAGCCTGTGACGGTTAAAAAAAAAAATAAAAAAATCCAACACAACAACAACAAAAAAAAACCCCTGCCCTGCTTTCTTTTATAAAAGAACCAACGCGCAGTTAGATAATTTATCTCCTTTTAATTTACTATATGAGTGCAAAGTCCAAGCATGAACTGGTAATAAAGATAATGGCTTATTCCAGGGATTGGGACAAACGCTGTAGAAAGCTTATGGTGCCCGTGTTGGCGTCAGTGAGCTGGTATCCTGTACTCAGTAATGGCACACGAAATAAAGCAAAACCAAACCTTTCCCCCCCGCTACCCTCCCAATCACTTTCTAGTACCAAATCAGTGAAAGCAGGGTGGTGATCACTAACTAACTAGGCAGTAACGCAGTAGCTACCCCAGCCACACACCCTCCAGCCACCCACTCAAAAGACCCAACTCGTCACAGGCCTCATGACGGCTCTCACACCAAGGGGCTGCACCCCTCCACCCCCGCCCCCACTAAGAAAAAAAACCCCACAACCCACCTGGCTGGGCATGCCCCCTCCACCGTTAGAAACGCTGCTGTAATTTGGCAGACCCAGCAGAGATACAGCATTAAATGGCTGCAGGATGTTAAAAAAACAAAACCCAAAACCACACCAAGCCAAAAAAAAAACCAACCCACCCCAGCCCCAACTGTCCCATGCAGCCTTCTGGCCAGCCCGCTCGCTCCCCGGCACCAGGACCTTTGGTAGACAGAACCATTAATACTAAAAATGATGTTGCGCAAGATGTCGCTGCCATGGCCTTGCTGTCCTAAGTGTCTGGTCAAAAGCCTGGGGTGAGAGGAGGGAGCACGGGTTCAAGGTGTGAAATCTTATCAAGCTAATTTAAAATTTGCATTGCTTGCAAGATGTTTTTTTTTCTTAAAAGAAAATAAAAATACCTGTGCTGTATTGCCTATGTAAAATCTATTCTCCCCAGGCATGGCTTTCCTTACTGCCTAATAGGACACTACGTTATAAACCGCCAGTTTGAACATGTTGGTCTTTCTGCCAGGTTGGCTCAACATAATTAAGTCGAATTGCCACCGCTAAAGTGAATTTTTTTCTCCCTTCTTGTTGATACAGGACATCTGGACTTTAAGGTTAGAGAGACACCCAAAAATACAAATAAACTAAGAACCAGAGAGAGAGACACATACAGATATTTAAGGACAAGAACTTCTGTCTGTGCCTGCGTGAACGCTTGCGCCAACTCACCCCAGCTGCCAGTTTTACAGCTCCGAGTGTTGGCACTTCTGGGCTCCTCTCCCCACTGCGGCCAAGGGCGACTGGCCGGCGCGGGCCAGGCACGACCCTCGGCGTGTGCGGGGAGCTGTGCCCAGGGCAAAGAAAAACGCCAAGGGCAGCGCCGTCTGCTCCTTTGTGAGCAATAACTGCGGGCGCCGCCCCAGCCGGTTGAGGTTCAGCAGAGCTGCCCCCACTCCTGCTCCCCCCCGGCTGCCTCGGCCGGAGCTCCGTGGCCTCCCCGGGGGGTGGGTGACGATCCCCCCCTGCAGCAGGCACTGACACAGGTGAGTGCTGTCCTCGCCCAGCTCCCCCTCACTTGCTCTTAGCAGCAAAAGGCATCGCGCTATTTTCGTCATTGAAAGCCCCTGATTTTGTGCAACCAATTTTCCCAGGCCAGGCTGAACAACCTCGGCTTGCTTACAGCCTGCGGAAAACATCTTCCTCCTCAATTCGCTTTTACTGGCTTGCTAAAGATCCACACAGACTGTACTGGCGAGGCTCGGACATCAGAACAAGCACACTATGTATTGTATAATGTGCAAAACTCGGTGCCGGTATGTTCTCTTCATATATAATTATCTTTATGTGGGTCAGCTGCCACCTAGCTCCCAGTAAAACCAGTTAAGAGCTGGCATGCCTGTGGTACACAGAAACGATACTTCTCTCCAAGTGCCTCACCCTCGGGAGCACGGCAGTGCTGGACAAGAAACACCAGAAATACGGGCCATTCCGTTACCCCACTCACATGACAACACACACGGTGTTTTGCAGAAGAACCAAGACCAAGGATTTCAGCCCTATCAAGAGATTTGGGGTGCCCCCATCTTATGAGACCCCGGCTGGAGACAGTTTGAAGAACCCCACTCTAAAAGCACCAGGTCCTTTTCCAAGGAGATCTAGGACGTGGAGGTACTCGCACCAACCATCCAGATGGGGGCCAGGTATTCCAAAGCACTCTGTATTTTAGGAAATACAGTTCCCTCTTTCCCAGGGTCCGAGTACAGTACAAACCGCAGAAGAGGGAGCTGTGCCTGTACAAAACCTCTCAACAAGCCTCACATTTGACCTAGGGCAAGGTCAGCTTCCCTGAGCCAAGCACACCTCCGGTCTCTTTACAGGACCCAAAGGTGGCAGAGGACAAACCCACACCAGGAACCGATCTGAAACCAACCAAACGCATTTCACAAATGCCACCCAAATGCCCTTTAAATGATACTAACATTCAGGTGTGCTCACTCCTTACCACATACGGAACAGGATTAAATTTAACACCAGTACTCTCCTTACAGATCCCAGGAACCATCTACCTGCTTTATAGCACGCAGCTGTGCCTGCTCCAGCTCCTGTTCAGGGACAAGTAACAATAATGCTCAGGAAGTAATAACAGGTGAGTAACTGTGACCTTCTGGCTCTGACCCTACAAACTGCTTCGCCGAGGAGGAGCTGAGAGCTGCTTCAGTTCCATGAAGTTTTGCTTCAGACGCACACGCTCTCTACAAAACTCACGTTAATGAAGTTGGCCGCTCCCTCTGGGCTCTTCCACAGGTTACCACAAAGTTTCAGGAGTTAATAACAAAATCCAGTCTAATGCCCTGGCTGAGCGCAAACGATTATCATCTGAACAGTGTGTGCCTTATGAGCATGGAGAGGCCAGTCAAAATTTAAAAAA
>VYZM01016168.1:0-21656 GCA_013398915.1 Dromas ardeola | reverse complement strand
AAAGGAAGCAAATCAAGTGAGACAGCCAGTCTTTCAAGGGAGAGCAAAAGATCTTGGTAATAACACAGGACCCAGCGCAGACACAAAGTGCCCTGAAGATTTCAAGTGTAAGAATTACAGACACCTACAATTCAATTCTCCTCCTGCCTAGAAAACAAAGTAAAAAGCAGTGCTGATGAGAGGTGCCAGCTGAGCAGCTCTGGAGCCAGAGCTTTGTCTACATAAGGACAGACCACGGTACCGCTTGAACGGTACCAGCACGTCATACGGGCAGCATTCCTTACGTCTCGCCTCAAAGAAAAGCCTGGCACTGAAAGGGTACCTCAGCATTCACGGTCCATTTCCCTTGTTCCCTTGGGTTGGCAGTTTTTGCTAAGAGACCCTGTTCCTATCATTGGTGGCGGAAGCAAGGGGGCTGAGGGGGAGACATGCTACTGCAGGAAATCTGCTGAGATCACAGATTCACTGCTCATCCATCACCAGAAAGATGATGGCAATTTCAGTCTGTCATCAGCTCTGCCGAACCAAAATTGGCAGCCGGGAGATGGAAGGCTTTTTCATCCCTGGATTCGTTTAGAGCTTGTCAGTCATCTCAGTGCCTTTCATGCAGCTGGACAGACACTCACCAGCACCCTCTCCCCAAAACCAGCAGAAAACTGTATCTCCTTGGTTCAGCGTAGGTATCCAGGCACGTGATCTAGAGAGTCTCTACTGACCTAAAGTTTCAACATCGGTACGCTCTGCCTAAACGCTTAGGTCTTATACATTTTTACAGGTTATCTCAGCTTGAGGTCACTAGTAGGAACCAAAAATCTCTCTTTGGCCATTAATGTTGGTTTGTACATCAGCATGAACCTGTCATCTCAGTTAGCAAGTGCACTTGCTAACACCTAAAATGCATTCAGCCACAGCTCACTCAGCTGACTCCCACGGCTAAATCATTAGATCAACACACTGAAAACCCATGGATTCATACCGTCCTTCCAGCCACATGCAGTCCAGAAATAAAAATGGTTGTCAAAGAAGAGGGTCTACTTGCTCACGGTATTATCTGTTCTGAAAATAAAGAATTCTTTTTCCCACATGAACCTGAAGAGGGTTTAGTCCCAGGAAGTTTGTTCAAAAAAAAAAAAGGAAAGTTAGTCAACTCCTGCCTGTCCCTCAAGCGTCACGCACTGTAAGAAATAAAGCCGGTCAGGCTACCCAAGGCAGAACAATTTGTACACATGCACTTCAACTGTCCAAGTTAATTTACTAAGTACAGCTGGGACAAAACCCCCTATGTGCCAAAAAATAAAGCTTTGCAACGGAAGATTTTATTGAAGAAACACTACAGGATAACATAGAGAATATTCTGCTTCTATGTTATGTGCTGTTAACACAGTCACCTCAAACACTGCCTATGGTTATGATCAACTCTGAAAATACAGCGAAAGAGAAGGGCAATGGAAGCCATTTGGAAATGGTACCATAACATAACAGATTAGAGAAATTTTAATTCCAAACAGGATGTAAATGAGAGGACAAGACAATAATTCGTTACACCACAATCAAAACAGCAAGAAAAGTGAGTTTTACACTATTTAATCTGTATCTACTACAAGAAAAATAAGTGAATCCAAAACCTTATTTAAAATAACGAAGTGTTGCTTCTACATCGCACATAACTACTGTGCAGACTTAGACCACTGATTTCTGAAGTATAGATACCACAGGTTCGCTGAATCTCCCCACTCCATGGCATAAGCCAACTGCTCAGTAGTTGGGGCTGAACATATCAGCCCAGGACTCTCCCACCAGGAGCTCCACTCCTCCTATAGCAACATCTTTGGTCGCCATCAGAAGAGATCACTGGCCTGGTAGAGCCACTGGAATGAAATAGAGTGAAAGGTCCTGGCTCCCATCTCACGTGAAGAACCAACATGACAGTGAGCACTGCTTTCCCAAGGATTCCAAGCAGCTCGCTGAGTCACCAGCATCACTGCCTCTGCACTTCATGCTTATCTTGAGGGACACTTGACTGCCTCAAAGTCAGGAGCTCTTGTGCAGCCCTTGTATGGTGCCCTTGAACCAGTCATCTTAGGTACAGAGACAAGATGCTAGGCGCACAACCACAGATGTCGATGCAAGCTGCAAACAAAAACACTGAAAAGGACCCCTGCTGATAGTACCGGAAATATCAAAGTAAAGCCTGGCTTGGATGTATTCATACAAGCCACAGGCATTGTGGGGGCTCCTTGCCAATGCTGAGCTAAGGCTCTCCAGCCTACTCAGAGAGCACTGAAAGTCACGGTCCTCACGAGCTACCGGATTATGTCCAATAGAGGAGGAAGTGGTCACAGAAAGAGAACAAGAACGTGTTTCCACCCACATCACAGATTCAAGCTAGGATGGAAACTATAAGCAAATAAATGAAGTAGAAGGCAGCCAGCATTTAAAGCTCTTCCTGAGCAATGAAGATGTTCTGCAGGGTAGAGTTTGGCCAGGGGACCCAACAGGCTACACCTGGCAGCAGGGTAAAAGTTATGACAGATAAGACAATAACAAAATATCCTGAAAAAACCCAAACCAAACAAAAGCACCACCCGATCCACAAGTAGTGGCCTTACATGCACCATCACAAGCCCCTGCGTAGACTGTGGCTCCCTGTGCTGATAGGAAACATCCCACCAAACTAATGGCATAAATTCCCCCAGCATAGTCCTCAAAGCATGTTTTGAGCAATGTCACTGAACCTAGAAAGCTCCATTCCCCTGTGGAATGGGTCAGTGTTAAGAGGCCAAGAGCTTGTTTCAAGTCTTAGCAGCCCTCTGCGATTTCAACGCTCCTGCTGTGTGCTAAACCATGTACCATCATGACAGGACTAGACTCCTGACACCTGACTGACCAAGTTCCTATTCAATAGCTGGACTGAATAAGGCAGCTACCAGAGAAATCCCACAGGTCCTGATTTGTGGCTGGATAGTCTCGGCACACCGTCTCTCCCCAGCAAAACGGCAGTAACTACCACTGACACCAATGCGGAAGGCAACTTGCCCACTCAGCAACTCTGGCCACTTAAGAGAATCGCCTCTTGCTCAGAGACTTGCCTACATATCTCAGTATACCTCAGATATACTTGCAGATATATCATTCCTGCCTAAATGCCAATGCACTTAGGGTTAAAGAGGAAGAGGGAGAATCCAGCTCTTACTGAAACCAGAAGACGCTCTGTGATCTCGAGGACCCCTAGGCTACAGCCAACACCCTTTCAGGTGGCCACTGCCATCTTGTTCTGTGTTGGCACAGCTGCTAGCACAAATCATCACAGCCAGCGTCTAAGCCCTCAGTATTATCACACCACCAAACCAATACTGATACGGCACTACACTTTGAATAATCAGTTATTATTTACCTATGAAAGAAAAAGTGGTTTCTAGAGCTTGATAAACTATTAACTCAAGATATCCCATGACGTTAGCATCTATGAGAGACAGGAAATCTTATTCAATCTTCTATCCATATTAACATGTTTGGCTTCGTTTTTTTTCCTCCCAGGTTCCACATACATTTCAACCCATGTATGCAGATAGCTGACTTAAATTCTCCTTTTAATTCCTGCTAGTTTACAGCAGTCAGTCAAGGAGGTTACAGTGACGAGGGAAGGGGCAAACCCTACACAGAAAGTATCAATATAGCTAATCATTTGCCTATTTGACCTCTGAGAGAGAGGTGGGAGGTACAACTGGCTGATGTCACTGATAGGAAGCCACGTAAAAATGTATTTGCACCACACAGCAGTGTGTGCTACAGGAAAACAGTGATTCTCTTACCCCAAAAAAGGTGCAGGACCCCTTGCATGAGGAATGAAAGTAGATTCTGGGCATCTACATAACTGTGTAACTGCCGTGTCCTCTTACTGCTTTTGCTGTATGAGCTATTTCCCTGAGCTTTTTTCTCTTCATTGCTATAGTCTGCCCATCACGCAGCTGAGTTGCAGCTAAATCCTTGCCATGCTTCAGCTAGAAGAGGAGGGGTAAAGGAAAGAGGACCTGGGCCTTTTGGTTCAAAGTGAGAACGTGCCGAGGGAAAGAAAGAAGGCAGCAGCCTCAAAGACGCAAACTGGGCCTCAAATGAGTTATCAAGAAGTGTCACGCCTTCCCTCTGCCTTGACCTCCCCTTCACAAAATTACCTTGCTCAGCGCAACTCGAACACATGCCAAAAGCCAAGCCCTGTTTATCACGTAGGTTACCTTTGGGATCAGGTGAAACTTAAAGAGCTTTGAGAGCCGCTTGGTTCACATTCGTTAACTTCTCTCTGGCACTTATAAACCTCAGACTTGGCAGAACAAGGGGCAATTGGACCTCCGATCTTACCCAGAAGTGGAAGCACAAGAGCTGAACTATTTCACAACTCTGTTTAAACAAGTTTCTAGTTTAGTTTGCCTGTCTGGCCCACAAGTATAATAATTATACAACCTATGTTCAAATTCAGGCTGCAAGTGACCTAATAATATCATAATTTAATTTTTTTTAAAAAGAGAAATCATCAACATGTGTCCAAAATCCATCCCTCTATTATTGCTGCTTTTAATTTTAATTTCAGATTGGCCTAGGCAAAAAGATTACTTAGTTCTCTGTACAAGTATATGTACAGCATCAGGAAAAATTCTGAGACAGAGTTCCAGTGCCGGCTAACATCCTCTGACATTCAAAACCGGCACCAAATAAGACGAACTTTTCCTACACTCCGGACTCTTTTCAACCTGTTCCCACAGCTGTTGAATAAAAAGTCTCAGAAAGTTAAAATGGAGAAGCACTTGAATCATAACAACCATTATCTGACACATCTTTCTAGAAATCATTTTGTACCAGGAGAGACTGAAATTTCCAACTGACAGACAAAAATAGCTACTGCTTTGATGAAAACTTGCAAAAAACCCCGCCAAAAAAACACCTCACCCAAACCCTCCAATTTTTTATTTCTTCTTAAAAGCATCTTACCCTGGATTATGCAGCTCAGTATGGGCCCCTAATAAAAGACTTCATTGCAAAATTGCCGTATGACTGAGTGAAACAATGGCTTCTTTATTAATATTTTAAAGACTCCTGAGGGAAATGCTGTACGGTTGAAATGCCCTCAGTGAAAGGTTCATTGCCATGCTATGCACTTCTACTGTGTAATGTTTTACAAGCTGCGCTGCCCTGTGAATGGGGAGAGTTAGTTCTCAGCTGGTAGAGGCAGCTTGCATAATACCAGACAAGTTAATCGGTAACAAGCAATGCAGGAGACCTTTGTTCCGAGTGTGACATACACAAATTCCACACTAAGCACATTGACGCTTCTGAGAGTTACTCATTGACATGCTTTATTAAATTGCTTGGACTATACCTTGATGCACCAGCAAGATTAGTTTAACAGAGCTGCATCCCTCTGGTGCCTTCCATCCTAAACTGCTGCACTATAACCTCAACCCACGGTTCAGCTCGCTACTGGTACGAAGGCATTTCCAGGGTGGATGATAGCAAGCACCTTGCAGCGCGCCCACATGTCGAGACAACGGCAGCAGGCGGGCAAGGAAGCTGCAAACAGAAGAACACAAGTTGGCAGCCAGCAGAGCGCTTCTGTAACAGAGCTCTGTTCTTATGGAAATAGTTATGGGAAGCATTTGTCGTGTCCCCCCGCTGCAAGGCGAGGGCTCCCCTGTCCACTCTGAACAGCTTGCTAAAACACCACCCTCCCCCCAGCCTCCCTGAATAAAAGCAAAGGGAAAGGAGGCATAAGGCTTGCTTCTCCTGGCACTATTTAGAATGTCAGACCAAGGACAAGCTGGCTTCTAGCAGGTGGAAGACATGCTGCACCAAAAGCCCAGGAGCAGCACAGCTCTTAACACTCGTCAGTGCGTTTACTTAATACCAAGTCTGAGGAAAACGATGCCGGTTTTCATCGCCCACAGCACTTGTCTGGACAAAACACATCTGCTAAACTGGCCTGTCCTGTCACCGCTTATCGTACGACATCACCTCCCATCTCCCCAAGGCTGGATCCAGCCAGCTGAACTTCCAGTGCCAGAACTTGTGCAAGTCTCCGTCCATCGGACTGCCATAGCTGATTTGTACAGCTAGATGATACGACTCGTTCGCTTAAATGCCTTAGAAACAGTAAGCCAGTCTCACTGGTGCGAGGCTGAGCAAGGGAAAGAAGAGCTTCCACCAGTACGTTGCACAGCCTGCCAGTCCCCAGCCTTCCTCTTGAACACCAATGCACAGCTGAAATTCAAAGCGATAGGAAAAAAAAACCAACCATCATGACAGCTCTCTAAGAAGACAAACAAAACCCACTCTTTGATAACAGCAAAATCATCCTCCTTCAATCGGTTATTTTCACGTCTGTGGATGCCACAAATAGCTCTGAGGCAAGGGAGAAGGCCAGCAAATGATACTCAAGGAGGTCCTCGCTACTGCCTGGCTGGAAAGCTGCCTGCAACACTGAAAACTGACACATTTCCCTCCGCAGTCCCAATGCCCAAGGCGGAGCCTGACAGCACCCAGCAGCCACGCGGAGGCACGCAGGCAGCACCCTGAGGAGTCAGTGGAAAGAGCGCCCATGGGGACACAAGACTGAGGAGGCAGCTGGCACATCCTCCACTCCCATGAAAACTGGCTTAAAAGCCCACCCCGCTGCGCAGTTTCACACATAGCCTACCAGATACGCAAAGGCACGTGTAAGCATGTTCCCACAGCAATTGCTACGTTATTGTCCACTAGAAGAAGCAGTCACCTGATAACAGCGTCTTCCTCAGCAACAGGGAGAAGGTTATTTTACCCAGAACTAAAATTTTACCCATCCCACAGCAAATCCTTTTTCATGCATATCTTACCGAGGACAGCATCCTCTCCCTCTATGTGTAAGTACACACATACATATACATGTATGATTATTAAGCATTTTTTAATTACGCAAAGAAACCCCATGAGAGACTGACTGATTGCCCAAACACTACGGCATAGGAATATAAAGCTAACGTTGATGGCTCAGACACAGCAGGCTGCACCTCAATGGGGAGACCTTTCAGGTTACCCCAGACATGTGCAGTCTATTGTCCCCAGACTGTTTTGCTGCAGTACAAAGGCCCTTATGGAACTGCTCACCAAAAAAAACCCAAAACTCCCCAAAACCCACCTTGAACTACACAGTATGAGCAACCATTTACAGGCAGAGCGTGTCAAACTCCAGAAATACTGGGTTTGTTATAACTGCAGGTCTAGACTATCGGTTTTTTAATGGTTGCAGATTACGTGGATTCCTGCATAATCTGAAAGGTACTCAGCCACTTGAGACCCAACAAAGTGAGGTGTGTGTACAGCACCACCTCCTGTGGAAAGTTTTACTCACTGTACTTCCAGTGATGTGAATAAGGCCTTCACTGACTGATTTTTAATTTGCCTTCATTCCTTTAAGGAGGCACATAAACCGTGAAGTCTGGTAGCCACACCACCTTGTATCAAGTACCTCGACTAAAACTAGTCCAGGAATGACTAATTTCAAGGAAACTTGTTTTGTCTAGAGAATGATGATTCATCAGATCCAATGGTTTGCAAGCTTCTATTTCAACAAGATATTTATCAGAAATGTTTCTCAGGTCAAAGACGGTGAGTTGAGAAACAGAATCATCTTTCATCGCGTGTACATGAAAGACAAACGCAAAACTGTCTCTAGTCTGTTAAATAGAGAACTTACTTGGCATATAAACATGCATGTTCCAGTCCTTGCGCTACCTGACTCAGAGCAACATGAATGCAGGTCAGTACTGTAATTGTTTGCTTTATATACACAGTATATAGTAACTTATACATATAAATAGTAACTTTTATACATATGTATAAAAAACCCCGTTATATAACTTTTATATACACAGTAACTTTATATAAAGAGTACCTGCTTTATATAAAATAGAAAAAACCTGATGAGGTAGAGCAGTACCTGCTTTGGATGTGGGAAACAAATGCAAACCCTTGCTCTGAGTGTCCTACACACCATCGGTTGATCAGAAAAATCAAGAAACTGCTGGTTTAGCCTTCACTCGTGAAACCCCATTATCTCATAAATACTCCAATGCGTTCAGACTCCCTTCTCTACTTCCTCCTTTCTTTCCTCTCCCTATTAAAATGGGAAACTGATGACAAGGCTGAGAAAACGGACTGTTCTGAGCTATTCGTGTCTATTCATTGTCACTTGTGAAAATACATTTTGTACTGATACGAGGACACAGAAGTCTATGAAGTGAATAAATAAGTGCCTCATCCAGTAAGTCAAAGAGCTCATCCAAGAGGCTTCAGGGCAATATTCACCCTCCTCCTGCATCACTAAACTAGGAATAAAAAAAAGCAGTTACAGCTTCACAACTGAAAATACACTGATTTTTCCGTTGTGACCAGTTGCGTTTTAGGCTCAACTGTATCTCCCCTCCTCTCTTCAGGCAAAATGAGTTACTCATTAATTCTGCTATGCTTTAGTCACTGCCTAAAACGTGAATTAGCTTGTAGAACAAAGATAGGAGTTAAGGGTCAAACTGGTGGAAGCAAGTGCTGGTATTTCCTTTTGGGGCTTGTTTGTTTGTTTGTTTGAGGGTTTTTTAAGATTAAAAGTGAACTTTCCTTTTTCCAGGTCCACGGAAAAGAGGTCTAACAAAAAAAAAATTGAAAAAACACCGTACTACATTAATGAAATATAGTGTTCTAAAACCAGGTGCACAAGCTAACCCTTACTTAGTTAATTAGTCCTTGCTGTTCCTGAGACAGCATTGTTCTTTCTCCTTTCCCTGAGTACTCCTTGATCATGATTTCTGGGAGAAAGGTCGCTACCTTGCCCTTCCTAGTGACTGTCAACTAAGTGTGAACCACCAAAGTCATCTAGAGTTTGGCTATTAACTTAATTTGATCTAGCCCTCAATTACGTATCTCATCTCCTCTAAGAAGTCTCCATTTGTGGATTATCAGACAGCAGCTGCCATTGCAAACACTCTTCAATTTTCAGATAGATCTTAAACTGTGGGTGATGAAAACTGCAGAGGGTGGAGAAATCTTAAAATAAACAGTATCCGGCACTAAGGATACCTAACTGAGTCCTCAGGAAAGCACCGATGTGTTCCCTTCTACACAGGAACACGCCTTGATTGTGCTTCTATAAATACTGTGCATTTAAGGCCCATGATAGGGTAGTAGGCCAACCAGGTATCTCCGCTTTCCATCTCCATTTGGTTCTGGAAGTTCAGAAGTCACAAAACCAATTAACACAAGGACCAACCTAATCAGCTTCCCATCCACGAAGTGGCAACAGCAGCAGTCTACAAACTACCACCAAAACTAAAACAACCCCAAACCAAAGGCAAACAAACAAAACCCAAAGCAAACCAAAAAAACCCCAACAACATATATGTAGTGGGAATTGGGGGAAAAAATAGTATTAGAAATTTTGTGTCATTATTTGTAATAATGATTCTGCAGTTTGCTTTCTAAAATTTGTTGTATTTGGGATTTTATTTTGGAGAAGAGAAATATTAATCAGAACATCTTCATGTAGAATTTCAGAGCCAAACACTTTCATGCCAAAATTTGAAAAGGGGCTTAGCCAAGCTCAGACAAAATCAGCATCAGAGTTAGAAATGAAACTCTGGAGTTCCTAGCTCTTGTGCCTGAATTCAGATTGCCAAACTTACCTTTCATCAGCAAACCAGGAATGCAAGAATTTGCATTTAGGCTCATTTTTGGAGCTATACTGGTAGTAACTGCAGCAGAGTATTAACACTGTACAAAAAACAATGCCACCTGAAGAAAGAGACTGCTATAGGTGAGTTAATTTTCTTTGGGGTTTTAAAAAGGATCCTTCATTTTTGTACTATAAATCTAGTACATCAGATTTCTCTCTGAAATTTACTCCAGACTCCTCCTCTACTAATCAGTTGTCCCACAATGATACCCTAAAGCTTTTAAAGCAACAGCAGCATTAACATCTCATCAACATCTCCTACTGAAACATGGTCATAATGAACATAGGTGAACTCCATATTGAAAGAAGCAAGTTCCACGGTGCCAACATAGCCAAGGTCATTCTCCTCAATAACAAGTGCCTTACCTATCTCTGAATTCACCTTCTCTGAGGCTGAAAATAATTGCTCTGTTAAACTCAGTATATTAAACATATTCAGTTGTCCATTAAAGAATGAAAACATTCACTACCATTTACTGAACAGCATACTTCTTAAAAGTATTAGTCCGGCTCAGTTTCCTTCTATGCGTGTCTCGCATGCCACAGTCACTCTGCTCTAGCCCAGCACAAACAGTTACAGTTTTGGGGGCTGTTACAGCCCCCAAAACAAGCTGTTACAGTTACTGGGGCTGAGGGGGGAAAAAGGTCTGGTTTCTGCTTGCCAGCAAATGAGACCTCTGTGACTAGCTTTGAGCTCCTCTCACAGAAAAGCTCACTGAGGCAAAAGCCCTTCCCAAGGATGACTCTGTGTATACTGTATCGTATCTCTTTCATCAGTTGTGAAAAGCCCTTGCACCTAAGCAAATCCAGAGGTTATTTTTTATTTTGCTTACCTAAGTTTTCAGGCAACTACCTTTCTTACAGAACACATCTAAAGATACTCCAAGACTTAAAGTGTTAGCAGTAAAAAGGTTTCTATAGTTTACATTATAATGCTTATTTGCCAAACAATCATAATGAAACATTCACTGCTTTATTTACTCATTAAAGAACATTGAACGATGTCCTTTACAACTGCTGGCTTAACCTGGACTGTTATAGAAGAAACTTACAGACAGATGAAGAGCCACATTTTATGTACAATTATGCCTATGGTAAAAAAGATTTTAGACAACCCCTCCCCAGAAAATACAGTCAATAAATGACTGTTAAAATGACCAGTCTGCAATGGGAACTGCAAAGTGTGCAGTCAGAGCCTAGTATGTAGTCTAGATCAAGAACTTTGCTTATGATTCAGCTATGAGATTCAAAGGACAAACACACGTAGTGAAGACCTTGAAAAAGAACTCCAGACTCAATTTTTGTTTTGGAGGAGCTGTAAACTGAATTTAAATAACCAGCAAAATGCATTTATACCTGCTTTGCACTGGCATAAAGGAGACAGACTGTGGACACGAGCGAGAGAGAGAGAATTCTGCTGAAGTACTAAAATGCTCTGTGAGTGCTGGTGAGACTTTCATTTCTCCCTGCAGGCTATGCCTTTTTCTGTTGTCATTGAAAAGCCGTGACTGAGGGATTTTAGGCATGTGCTGAGAAATACCTGTTTGCTTGTTTAAATCCAGTCCCTTTGGGCAGAAACTAGAAGTTGTCAACTTTTAATGACAGCTTGGAAATGGTTTAAAAAGCTACAACTTTGTTGATTCTGGCTGTCATTCTCAGTGTTGAATTTTATTAGTCTATTCCTTAAACTAGATGCAATTCCCTGGCAAACAGCACTTTAACCTACAGATCTGATTTTATTTCATGAAGGGAGATGGTGATGCAGTTAGCTCTTCCTCTCCCCTCAATGAAAACACCATTTCAGCAGCATAAAATAATCCAAGCCACAAAAACTCTTGCTGCTCCATCATTCTACTGTAGTCTGACAGCAAAACACTCACAAACACATGTAGACAGTAAACCAGAAGATACGCATGTGCTGGAAAAATCATCTGCATTGATGCAGAGATCCATCCAAGATACGCTTACACACTGTTTCAACCCCCTTGTACAGGACCTTAGTTTTGTGGCATGGAATTAAGTGAGTGAGCTTGTTCTGGTTTCATAGTGAGTACTTCTGTCTTTATAAACTCCCTTAATTTAACATTTTCCCATTTTATTGGGCTTTAATGAAAGCATACAAAGCCAAAATCAGATAATAATTAGTAACCTAATATAAAATGCAGGAAATACCACGTGATGTGCATAAGTATGACTGTCTAGAAATAAACCTGGACTCTATCTGAATTTGAATCCCTAGTGCTTGTAATATTCCAAGCCCCACACAAGCTCACAGTAGAGACAATCCAGACCAGGAGTCATGGTGGTCATCCAAGAAAGGGCTAAGAAGGTGTCTCTGCAGATGCCCTGTTAGGTCCTGATATCCAGTCCCAAGGACACATTCAGCCGAAGAGAAGACTCTTGACTTCCATTTCACTAAATACTTCATTATACTATATTCACTCAAGAAAACTGCATGGATTAATTTTTTACAGTATCAGAATTAACCAAGTTAAATGCCCTTGCTTTTGTTTCTACCTGATCACTGGTCTCCAACACAGGTACTCCACATATAAAACACTTCAAACAGCTTAAAACAGTGTCAAGTATAGCTTTTCACTCTAAATGATATAAAAGCCCATGTTTGTCCAGCAGGTCTTACCTCCAAAAGTCCATCTTCAGGTAGGTCTGTGCAGTGGACAGCATTCTGAATCTTATTCTTCCCAAAGACAGCACGCAGAGTTCCAGGTCGGAGGTGACGGGCTACTTCCTATTGAACACAAGAAAACCAGAAGATCTTTGTAAACTACACTGTTCCTTTATATTGTGGATGCAATAGAATCTTATAAAGTAAAACATTAATATGTGTGTGTCACACTATAAAAGAAAACAAAGAGGGAAATTCCAGCTTGTACTACACACATACACAACTGCTGAAAAACCATGACCAAGACTGTGAAAACTAACTGGTTAAAATTGGCCCAATCAAGCCACCTCAGGTGAAATGCAAGACCCTTCTTATTACAGACACACCTTCCTGGCCCTTATATTAGCTCATGTTAACACCTTTTCAGTTCTCAAGCACTGAATGTGCTGCGTTCAGTGAGTAGACACAAGCACACCACCTTGCAGACTGCCTCCCCTAAGACTGAACTATTTGCTTCAGAACCTGACATTTGTGAAGCCCAGATACTGAATCTAGCCTCTTGATCTTCTCTGCGGTGCTTCTCTCACACCATACCTAATGCCAACATCTGATCGCCTCTGAGGATCAGTCCAGACTCTCTCCACATTTCTCTGTTCTTTGAAGTTGACATTTCAATACTTTTCTTCATCTACAATGCCAAACGCCGCCTTGGAGTGTTTCTCTTACTACAGCAGATACCACTCAGGTCCTAAGATAACATTCTTCCCCTACCTCTTTACTATGATAAATCTCCCATCTTATACCGCAGAGGACTGCCTTCATTGGCTCTCCCCTCCACCGTGCTCTTTCCTTCAAGGCATAATGCAGTCCTGCCGCACTTCTCTGCGCTATCACCTTTCAGTGTTGTCTTTTAACCCCTTTCCTATGCCAACTGTGCTACACCTTGTTAGTCTCTCTTCCCAGCACCCTGGAGCTCTTCTCCAAGCCTGTCTCATACACAGTGTGCCTCCATTTAAAAATTCAGTGGTGATGGCATTAACCCAGTTTTCCCTCCTTAAAACCCTTTGGACATTCTTCCATGAGTGACTCCTGAGCACTGCTGCCTGTGAGGGGACAGGCTGATGACAAGCTCCAACTACAGTTACTGAACAAAAGAAAGCATTCTTCCTTGCCAATAGAGCCTACATCATCCCCTTTCTGAAAAGGCACTGGGTACATTAAGGTGTAATCACTCTGGAAGTGGCCAGCACAGTTTCACCGTGCCACTCCCAGGTGTTTGTTTTGGTGTCACAGCTGGAGGTTGTGCCCCCACTGCCCCCACAGCCAAGTCACCAGACTGGATCATCCAAGCATTTCTTAACTTTCAGTGTCAAATGGGTTCACAGTGACTTCCGTAGTGGCTCTTTGGCTGCCCTGGAAAACTCTGCACAGGTACATATGAGAACCACTCGCATGATGCACAGTCTCTTCTGGGATGGCAATGAGCTAGTCCCAAAAGACCTCACCAACAGCATTATCTGACAGTACCCTTTAGCCACTTTCCAGCTTCACCCGCTTGTCATGTCTCACTACTATACTAAGACAATTGGACTTTAAGGGCAAGTCTTATACATTTTCCTGTGATAACAATCAACAGTTATGGTGATCTGTTACCTAGTAACCTAGATCTGTTACCTATGGTGATCTGTTACCCACCTGAAAGACAATCAAATTGCTTCAACGCTTGCAGTGTGTGTAACCCAAAATATGCTACAACGAGAAGTTTCAGCTCCCCATTGTTACTGCGTATACGTCACAGGCTATACAGGATCTTTGGATATGGATATTAAGGATATTTGAATAAGATACACTCAACATCAAACAAATTTTGCTTCAGAGGGAAGTTCAAGAGTTTCACTTTAAAAAAAAAAAAGCCCCAAGGAGAAAAAAAAACCCTCTTTTACATGGTCCTCATTAAAGGCTTGCGATAAGAAAGTCTGCTGGAGAAACAGAAGTCACATGCCAGTTAACTATAGCCATGTGACACTTTAATCAAGCCTTCCTTGAAACAACTGTTGATTCCAGTAAAAACTAGCTGTGAGGAAGCCAGCAATAGCACTAGGCTTTCAAATTTTTTAGGAGAGTTTGGGAATATTAGAAAAAATTATTGTGACCGTGGAACCTTTGGAAACATTTTAGCAAGAAGCAGCTCAGATCTAAAAAGCTAAAGCTTAGCATTTCATATTCTGTTTATTTCCTACCCATCAAACACTTTTGCTCAAACTGTTTTATCCTCCAACAGATCCAAAAATGCTGTTTTTTATGAAACTTTCCCAAGTTTTCCCCTGACCCATCTTTCTCACCAAACCCACTTTTTTTTCCCTTTTTTTTTTTCTTTTTTCTTTCTTTCTTTCAAAGCAGCTATGGCCTCCTGACTTATCATTTGTCCTAACCTTTCATTTCTACTTCACAACTTCATAACAGATGACCTTACATTTCTTCTCTCGGACTCACTCTCCCTCACTAACATTGGCAAAAGCTCCTACTGTTGCTGTATGCAATCTCCTGTTCTTCCTTCAGTTTTTCAATGCAGGTTGCTACGCGTTCTCCTGCCCTCTTGAAACTCATCAGCCATCTAGCACAAAAAGGGACTCATTCTGTTCTGCCTGGGATTGCATTAGATCAGAAGTACACAAAGGTCGGTCCTCCAGCACTTCACATTGTTAGCACCTGATTAATAAGAATCTAAATGAGCCTTTCTTGCCACCAGTTAACAAACAGGATGAGAAGTAAAGCAGTCCTGCTTATATTTACATGGCCAAAAAAGAATAGCAATTGTCAATTCTGAAGTTTACTATTCTGTTGCTTTCTTACTATACCACTGAGGAAGCCTCAGGGAACAAGGCCTCTGTAAATGATGGAGATACAAAGAGCTGGATGGATCATATATAGGTGTACTTGTGTATGTATGGCTGGAAATCTTGTGAAGTTTCAGGGAAGGAGCAAGAGAGTTCCTTACAGAACTTATTCCTCATAGCACATATTAATATACATTCTTCTGCTCCACGACAGGAAGCTTGCCAAACATTTTATTTATAGGGCCTCATCTGAAACAACATGGAGACACAAATATATTAGTGGGGTTTGGGTTGGTGCCCCCACACCCCTTCATCCCCTTTTAAATGTCTTTTTCCTAAGATTTCTGCTAACTCTAGTTTCCAGAGTACGTGTTTTGTGCACTGGTTTGCAAAACCTTTTTGAAAGGAGTTGAGAGTGGGATGATGGAGGAGTTAAACGCAGCTACAGCTCTACCATATGCATAAGAGGAGTGTAACATGTGTGTGCCGGAACTTCATGTGCGTGTGTAAATGGGGATGCCATGAACCTCACATAAAGAATACACGGTCTGCAGCAAAACAAACCAGGGTTGCTGTACCAAAAGGCTTCGTCGTCTTCGGTCTTATTCAGCAAGCTATTTGATTGCACTTTACAGGCTGGGCTTTGATCTATAGCTAGCCCTTTGAAGATCCTTGTCCTACACAAGATACAGATGCATATATTTCATGTTCCTCTTTATCACATAACTGTGTGCAGTGCAACTCCGCCTATATGAAGTACTTAGCACATTCTAAAATCTTTCTATTTCTATACAAGTGAAGGGAAACAAAAATGTCACCAATGCCAGTAATATGTCAAAATCAGACTGAAAATTCATAAACATACTCATGAGCAAAGCTCATTAACTGTTTTTCCTTCAAATGGATGTTTTTTCATGGGCTGGATGGGAAGTTATATAGAACAGAAACATGTATTCCAGCCAAAACTGCGGATTTCAATAAAATTTGTCTGGGTTTTTAAAAGCATTTGCCCTGAATACTTAATTGGGTATCTAGGAAGGCCGAAAGGCCACTGCTCTTAAACACTTCTGCACACCTTGTTGTTGTTTAAATGGCATTCAAGGAAAAGCCAAAGAGGCGACCACTGACTCTGTGCAGCAACCATTCCCTCCTTCCTCAGTGGGAAAGAGCACAAACTCTGAATGGGCCAAAAACACACCAAGGAACTTTTACAGCCTAAAACTTTGTTCTACTTGAACATGAACTAGAAGACAGGAACCTTAAAAATTCATTACTGGTCCTCTTGAGAGAAGCAGAATTAAAAAGAGAGTTTGTGATCAACCCCTCTCCTACCCACAGTGTGCTCTCAGGGCAGGTTCATTCTTTTAGGTTTGCTTTCAGGCCACCAGCATTCAGAGGACTTCTTGGGCTGCAACAAACTCTGCACAGTCCCCCTCTAAACCCCCAGTAAAACACCTTGCTTTTCTTCTCTATCTGAGCCCTGACTGCATGTTCGCTCCTTCCTCTTCCTGGCATTCCTCATTCATCACTCTTTCTGAAGGCTTCATGTTGGCTTGGTCTCCCCACCTCTGCATTCCCCACCCCGCACTCATAAAGCTTTTTTCTTCCGCAGTTCGCCATGCTCCACTGCTGTCATGAGATGGTTCCCCTTTCCCTTTGAGGGTGCCGACTGATTCAGAAGGCAGTAGCCAGCCTCAGGCAAACAAGCAAGTGCCTTTCTCCTTTTAAGAACCAGCTACGCCCTTTTCAAGAGAACAGAACACACATTAAAACTGTGAACAAATGAAATAATGTAAATTCCACCACTCATCTTGGAATTTATCTGGCTGAACTTTAGTCATGGGAAAGCTGACTGCCTGGTCTAAGCCAGGCACCTGAGCTTCCTCTGTAGTGAGCAGAGGGTGATAAGCCCTTTCAGAAAAAAAAAAAAAAGGGGACCCTTTTGCAAAACAACAGCTATGTAAGGTAGGTAGGATAAGTGCCTCTCTCTTCTCTTCTCTTCCTGTCATCACAGCTCTTCAGTTGACTTTTATTTTCAGGGGATTTTAGCACCAGTCATATCACACACTGCTGGTTGCAGCAGGGAGCTGCATAAAATACTCAATCCTACTACACAAGCCATCAGCAAGAGGTAAAATGATAAAAGCGGTACATTCTCTGTCATGCAGAATACAAAACTAGACAAGCATCTCTTGTAATGCCTATTCAAGCTAAGAAACACCTTAGCATTATTGTTAGTGTGGGAACAACCTCAGTTGATCAGTCTGATATATCCTTCACAGAAGTTCCTATCCAAAGACAAAGGCTTAACTGTCAAAATGAAAATTGTGGTCATGAATGATCTTGTGCATGATACCACAAGGGCTAGCTCCCTCAGCTTGCTTCACATGTTTTCTTTTGCAGCCCATACTCCTTCCAAACTCTAGCCAACCAATTTTGATGTGTGTCCTTCCCCTCTAGTTACCTCAGCTCTGACCTGGTTTATGTTCCCCAGTTTCATACAATAAGCCATCTTGCACTCAGCATCAGCTGCTGCAGAACACGACAATTTTCTCCTCCTGCATTAATCCAAGGTCCATTTAATCATCACTAAATGCAGTGCTAAGCCTTTTCTCTACATCACAAAGAGAAAAACCTACATAAGATGGTGCTGTTGCCACTGTAAAGTCTTTAACTGGATAAGAACACATTTTGCCCTGAAACCTGGGGCCTGCCTGTTGAAAGGTACTTCAGAAAGCTTCTAAATACAAAACCAGGTCAAGGTTAAAGAGAATGCAGAAGGCTTCCTTTGGCTTACATTTCACAAACCAATCCAGAACAGAAGTATCTTGTTGACAGCAACATGTTTTCTCTTTCTTTCCATTCCACATGAGCTGCGGCAACGTCATGTACAAATATGGAGTCAGTATCAATGGCCTTACGCACACTTCCAAGGGAGCCAGCGTTATCACAAAGTCTTTCGTACTTTCCATATATTGTAAAAAAATAATCAAACCAAAAAAAACCCCTCCAAACACACACAATAAACACCCCTCATCTTTTAGTCTTTATCACAAAACAAACTGATACGCGGGTTCTCAAGAACCCGGAAATGTTGCATTGAAAGTCTTTATACTATTTAGCCTAATCTTCTATCCCCTCAGCACTATGCATTTGACCTAGATATTCAGGTTATCTTCTCCTGACTGATGGTAAAATATTTATGCCTCCAATCACTTACTAGCCGTCCTGACAAGTTTCTTGTATCTTTAACTGAGCCAAGTCTGTGCGCATATAGTTACATACCTGAAAGAGCACGGCTGTAAAGGTTTGTTCAGCAAATTAAATGATCTGATCCAGGCAACGGTCGCCAAATTTTCAATTGCAAGGCTGTAAAAAAGCGCATCTGAGCCTCAACTCCTTCCAGAACCGAATAGTTTTTGCAACAGTAGCTGCAAGTAATCAAACCATCGTTAATTTTATTATAAAAGCCTATTTTGATCTGAGTTAAAAAAAAATACAAACCACAACACCCCCCCCACCTCAACTCATCTGCTTGTCTGTTTATTTTAAAGTCAGCCTACCTCTGAACTACCAGTATCAAGCCCTTTATCTTTTGGAAGTTTTGTTAACAGACCTAAAATTATCTTCCATACTCTAGTGTTGGCAGTTTTTCGGAAGCTCACAAGTCTGTAGAAGTTGTTACACTGTCTCCTTCTCACCCTCCATCCCCTGAGGCACTTTGATTCCCTCTGCTTCACTCCCACACATTCCCTACCACTCCTCCTCTCTGGCAGCCCAAAGGTGCTGCACTAACTCTCCACAGACTCTCTGCTGTGGGCAGCAAATGTGGCACATTTGCCAGCCTGAGGTAGCATTTTTATTGGTCTTGGCACTTCTGGTTGATGCTTAAGCAATTCTAATGACAACTGCCCTGGTCAGAAACTTATTTACTGTCATATATGCGTGCCTATCTGCCATTGCCAATGGGCTGAATTTAGGTAAGAGCAAGCAACCACACTTCAGAGTTAAGTGTAAACTAGATGGGATAGTGAAGTCTTGAGGATAACCGACATATCAAATGTAAGTTGGTCACAAAACAGGAAGAAAGATAAAATATCTAGCTATCTTGTTGTATTACCTGGCTGCAATAAGGGATATTTACATCACTCGACAAGTTGGGAAAAGGAAGCATTTAACAATCGAAAAGCAACTAACCCCACAAGACATCAGAAAACACAGTACAACTGTAAATTTGATTATTAGTGGCTTTACTTTAAGCTTTAAAGGTGAACTACTGGTCCTACAGGTGCTTTTACAGTGCCTTCAAGGCATCCAGAATTTCATCCATTTAGTAATTCACTTGTAAAACAATGATCAAAAAATACTAGGCTGCAAGGGATATTTTTGGATTTCATTAATTCATGCTAGCAAAATATCTGGAGAGCCTCCAGTGAAAGTCACTATGAAGTTGCAAGACATTATTTTTGGTCTACAGATATCTTGGCTGAGTTTTCCCCTGTAAGAACAAGAATAATTATAAATCATATTTTCCTCTGAAATTGCACGATGGCATTTTACATTTGCAAAAGCAGTCCAGATATCTGAGCTTTACACTTTGCAAAGCAGAAAAAACTGCTTCAAAATTCTACTGAGACTTCCGTAGCTGAACCAACTTTGGACCATCCATTTCAACAGAAGATGCAGACGGACCGAAAGACAAAACTCGTAAGTCTGCTGCAAACCCCAGATATCCTTCTCATTTGGGGCTTAGCATGAGAGAGAGCTTTCCCTTCCATTCTGCGCCCTCGAGCCTCTCCAATCCAACAGCAAGCTTTTCCTTGGAGGCGGCAGTGCTGCCATCTCTTCCCACGCAGTTGTGAACAGCCCTGTTCTGACGGAAGGAATCACTCATTATTTGTGTTACAACCGTTTTTCAAAAGCCCCTGCTGTGTTCAGGACTAGCTGTACTACTCAGTGTTCCTATACATACTAATAGACAGTTCCTGGCCTGGAAAACTTACATGAAGAGTCAAAAAGAACAGAAAATAGGAGCAGAATGGACTCTAGTTTTTGGAGTGGGAAACCAAGACACAGAGACAGTAATTTCCCAGGGGCACAAAGAAATACACAGTTCACAAGGATCACAAGTTCAATGTCTAACTTTTATCTCAGATCTTTTGAATCCCAGACCAGTTCCTCAACTATTCTCTTTCCCTGATTTAATGCTGCTTTAATTCCTGTGTATCACTCTTGATGACAAGCCACTGTCTGCAAAACTCAGGCTGTGCCAAGCCACCAATGAGAACTTGAGAGCTGCACTGGGAACATGAAGAACTGTCGCTCACCCATCTTCCACCCTGACCTTGTTCTAGTCCCTTGATCTGGGAAGTCAAGGGTCACAGAGAAAGGGAAAACTTCTTAGTAGGAGTATCCAAGGGAAGTCCCATGTGCATATCATACGCAGTCTATCATACTATAAATGAAAGAAGCTGCTAAAAATTCTGCTCAGGTGGCCCTGCAGTAGAATAGAGAATGTCAGTCTAAACCAAACTGACCAGCAAGCCACACCTCAAGTTATTCAGCAGGTTCTCAGAATTTGAATTAGTCCTTTATATCCATTTTTTAAAATGCTTTTGTTTAGTTGAAAGTGTCTACAGACAACCAGACCAGTGGTACAGAATGAAAACTATTACTGCAGCTATTCTCCTGGTTGTCAGCAATTGCAGAGAGGAGGATTTAAAAAAAATAATAAATCCATCATCATCATAAATGCAAACCCAGACTACCTAGTTCTTTTTGTTACAGAAGGGAAGGCTTAGGTCACAATACTTGATTTCACCCACTTTGAGGCCTTCAATAATGTAGCTCAAGCAGAAAATAACTGCAGATACGCTCTGGCCACAGCATGTATTTCTTGCATTACTACAATGGCATGCAAAGCACCTAGGGAATTTCAGTCCATAAACACCCTGTTGCAATGTACAGTACAAGGATACCACCTATGCCACCTAGAAAGCCAACTGATCCCTCTTTGGGGAAACCCACTTGAGAAACTGATAGATCTTCCAGCAGTGATCAGTTCCCCTTGGATCAATCTCTTATCAGCAAGAGTACATAAGATACACTGGGATCTGCAGCTCCTTTTCTGTTTGGTTATTATTAGCTCTGCCACCAATGTATTAACCAAGCAGAGCCTGAATAAGCAGTCCCTTGAGATAAGAAAAAAAGAAAAAAGTAAAAAGTAATGCACATCCAAGAATTGACTACTCATAAGCTGCCAACTGAAAGACAACTACAGTCAATTTCAGGATACTCAAGATCACAACACCATCATGGTTATATGGAAAAGAAAGTGCTCTACTGCCCTTTTTGTACATGTTTCTAACTTCCTCACTTGCACATTTTCAATGAGCACCTTTGTGTGCTGACTCTTGCTAACTGCCTTCTACAGTGCTCTAGAAAA